>LR999963.1:107572830-108172830 GCA_905220375.1 Tachina fera
ATAATAATAATAATAATAATAATAATAATAATAATAATAATAATAATAATAATAATAATAATAATAATAATAATAATAATAATAAAATAATAATAATAATAATAATAATATAATAATAATAATAATAATAATAATAATAATAATATAATAATAATAATAATAATAACAATAGAAAAAAAATTATAGTGGAGGATAGACAAATTTTTATTCATCTCTGTTTATTTGTTTAATGTGCTTTTTTATATTAAGATTTCCTAAAGAGTTTTAATGCCGCTAATAACAAAAAATCATCCGATGAAGACATACTTAGTACATGGTGATTGACGATTTTATATGTACGTCTCTGAAAAATCATCAATTAAACGACACTAACACATTCTTACCGATTGATGGGTTATTTTGCCACTTAAATTTAAGTGGCAATTAGCTAAATGACATACATACATATAATTGGGAGGTCAATTATTGGGCCTTAGTGTAAAGCAAACAGTTTCATATACAGTAATTTTGACTTAGCTGCACAATCAACTCTGCACGACTTTTTGTGCACGCAAAGGAAAGATATAGTTGTAGAATTCTTGAGAAAACAATATTGTGTTCTCAGAAACAAACCTGTGGTCGTTGAAAACAAGCTATTGTTATTTTAAACATTAATTTTGTTACGGTAAGCAAAGTAATGTTTGAATTTAATAATTACATTATTATATTCATAAAAAAGTGTTATATGGTTAGAGTTTAACAATATAGTTTTGTTAAAAATTTATGAGTGCAACATAATTTTTGTTATTATTTAAAAATAATATAATATAAATAGCAATATAATGTTATCCAAAACCATACTATTTTACGTTTTTAAAAAAATCTTTTTCAGAAACATCTTCTGTCAGTTCAGTGTTTCGTTTGTAAGCTATCGGTATTGCACGCATCGTGTTAAATAAATAAATAAAGTACAAACAAACAAAATTGTAGATAAATAAAAACATATACGTAGATATGTTTATCTTTATACACAGACGTGTCTGTATTTCGACACATATGTAAGTAGGGATTGCTAAAACGATTTCGATTTCAATCGATAACCGAATTTATGTTAAAAAAACCTGAGTTCTTGTAATCGATCTTGCGTCTGCGATTTTATACTGAAATCGATTATTGGGCTATGTAAATCGATTTTTTATTATTATCAAAATTCTGGCAATTCTTTAAGTATTAATCAAGGCAGATTAATCTGATTTACTAGCATACTACTTTACTTAATACACTTGATTTATCTCGCTTAATTTTTTCAACGCTACATACTACACACCTATTTAAAAAATACTTGATTGGACCTATTCCATATGCAAAAAGCATTTAGCGAATTGGTCGTCAACTTACGAAGTTATTTGATAATTAATAAGCATCATTAATAAGCATCTGAGCATCAACATCCCTCCTCTTCCCAATTAGCGAAAAAAATTAAGTTTCCTCCTACCATATGAAAAAAGAATTTTGGAAATTGGTCCACATATGATGAAGTTATTTTAAATTAAATTACATGCGAGCATTTCACTTCTCCCTCCCTCCTCAATTTCAAACGAAAAAATAGTATACCTTTCCCATATGCAAAATGAGTTTTGAAAATTGGTCCACAAATGACAAAAATATTTGATAATCAATTTTAGGGGCAGGCCTTTGCACAGTTAGCAACCCCCGCTTCCCCACACTTCTAATTAAAAAAAAATGTGAAGCTCTTCGAATAAAAAAAGAATTTCGGAAATTGGTCCACATATAACAAAGTTATTTGATATTCACTTCTTAAACGTGGACACCTTGCTTCCTTTTTCCCCAACAATCAAAAAAATTAGTCGATACTTTTTCATGTGCAAAATGATTTTGGAAAATTGGTCCACAAATGTCAAAAATATTTGATAATTAGTTTTTGAGGAGGATATTTTGCTCCCACCTCACCAACAATTAAAAAGAAATTAGTTGACCTTTTTCATATGCAAAAAAAATTTGGAAATTGGTTTACAACCGACAGTGCAATTTGATAATCCATTTTAAGCGGGTACACTTAGCTCCTTTCTTCTTCTTCTTTTTGCCCTTTCAGCGTTAAAAAAATTTAGTGGACCTCTTCCATATGCAAAAAGTATTTTGAAAATTGATCGATAGATGACAAAGTTACTTTGTAGTCAATTGCAGGGGCGGGCGATTAGCTGTAACACCTCCCCCACCCAACCCCACAAAAAATTTAACGGACTTTTTTATATGCAAATATTTTGAAAATTGGTTCACATTACAATTTTTCCTAGATGAAAATATTATCATAGAACAAAAAAAAGGAATTTTTCTTAAAATCGCCTCCAATTTAGTGTGACCAGGCATTGAAAAAGAGAACTTCTTTCAATGCCAACCCTATGTAAAAATCATTAGATCCAATCGAAAATTTACTGCCCACCAAAAAAAGAGACTCCAAAAAAGTCATGAAAATGTAGAGTTTGCGATCTGGAAGTAGTGAAAATTTCGATCTGATCTAATGACTTTTACATATGGTTGTCATTGCAAGAAGTTCTCTTTTTCGATGCCTGGTCACTGAATTGGAAGCAATATTAAGAAATATTCCCTATTTTGTGTTCTATGATAATATGTTCATCTAGGAAAGGTGGTAAATAGTTACCTATTTTAACAATTCTTTTCTTTTTATACGAACTTAAGCCCGAATTAATGATTTCATGAAAATTTAAGAAAATAACTTTTAAATTTTAGACTAAATAAATAATCATAAATTTTTTTAAAAAAATTTTTTTTTTAAATCTGGTGAGTATTTTCTAACACTATGGAGGAGTTACAATGTTTAGTATAACTAAAATAAGCTTCTTCATGGTTTTTTGCTTACTCTCGGCAAATTAAAAATATCGATTTTTTGCAAGCAATGGAAATGTAGTTCCACTAGAATGACTTCCATTTTTTTTCACTGGGAAATAGATAATTTTATAAAATTTAACGTGATTGGAAACTGTTTAAATCAATAAATACATATCTGAATTGAACAGTTTTTCTTTAGTAATTAGTGATTAAGCCTTTTTAGGAACATGACACACAAATGTAAACCTTTAAATATACCCTATAGGAACTCAAACCGATTTGTAAGTACCTTCAAACTGGTTTTTTAATAACCACAACTGGTTGATTAAGTGACTTTTTTCCTTGTCGCCGACTCACTATTTTAACGTAGGCATGTCATAGGCGGTAGTCAATTGGCCATCTCTGCATGACTTTTAAATTGACTACTAACTACTTATTTTTCAACTAATATGTAGTTAATTAATATTATAGTGAAAAAAAGATATATGTATATTTATATAGCATATATTATATATATACATACATATTTTTGTGTATTTATATATGCATATATCTATTTAAATATATAAATACATATACATATGTAAATATATATATAAATATTTATTATTATTATTATATTCACTAAAAATAAAAATACGAACCGCTCATAGAAAATATTATACTTATTAAGTATTGAAATTATTTAGTTTTTTTTTCAAAACAAACAGTTGGCATTTGATTTCATGGCATGCTTCTTTTTATTATTTTTTTATTTTCTTTTCATTTACTTATTTTGCTTTTATTTATTTCTTACGTGTGCTTCTATTCAATATGTTTGGTTGATATCTGCATGAGATTTAAACCAATTTGTAGTCACTTGCAAAATAATTAATTTATAAGTTAGTGTTTTTTCAATTGATTATTTTATTTACTGCAGGGTACATACATACTTATGAATGTATGTATGCTTAAGGAAAAAAAATCAATCAATAAAAAATTTAAAAAAAAATACAAGTTCTCGTTGTACCTTCATAGTGAATAGTCGATTAGCGGAATTTTTCTTACATTCTTATTAAACAAACAAAAAATTATAAAAAAAAAAATATTCGTAGTGCATATTATTCGTAATAGGTACATACTGACTTTAATAAATAAGCTTTATTGCTTTGATAATATTTTTACATAGTGGAAATAACAAAAACAAAAAAAAACCGAAAACAAAAAATAACACAAACAGTGACATTGAGCAATACTCTATGCGAGTAACTCAAAAACAAATAAACAATCATAAATTACAAAAACAAAAAAACCGTAAGCAAAACAAGTAAGAGTGCTATGTTCGGCTGTGCCGAATCTTATATACCCTTTACCAAAGTGCGTTTATGTAGTATAGAGATATACATAAGCACAGAGATATGTAGGTACATATTAATTTTGTGAAAAAAATCATACTTTTTGTGCAATTTTTAGGTTTTAGGCATTATGTTTGGTTTAACTTGGTGCTTTTTTGCGATTTTTTTTTTCATATAGGCAATTTTTTTGGTTTTGGCGATTTTTTCGGTTTTTTGCGTTTTTTTAATTTTGGCGATTTTTTTGTTCTGGCAATTTTTTTGATTTTGACGATTTTTTTTCATTTAGGCGATTTTTTTATTTTTTATATATTTAATTTTTTTTTATTTTTTTGTGGCAATTTTTTTAGTTTTGACACTTTTTTTCTCGTTTTGGCGATTTTTTTCGGTTTTTGGCTTTTTTTTTAATTTTGGCGACTTTTTTCTCTTGGCAATTTGTTTGATTTTGAAAATTTTTTCATTTGGGCGATTTTTTTATTTTTTGGCGATTTTTTTACATATAGGCATTTTTTGTTTTGTTTTGGCGACTTTTTTGGTTTTTGTCGTTTTGATTTCTTTTTGGCAATTTTTTTAGTTTTGACACTGTTTTTTAGTTTTGGCGATTATTTTCGGTTTTTGGCGTTTTTTTAATTTTGGCGATTTTTTTTCATATAGGCAATTTTTTTTTTGTTTTGGCGATTTTTTTCAGTGTTTGGCGTTTTTTTGTAATTTTGGCGATTTTTTTTCATATAGGCAATTTTTTTTTTGTTTTGGCGATTTTTTTCAGTGTTTGGCGTTTTTTTGTAATTTTGGCGATTTTTTTTCATATAGGCAATTTTTTTTTTGTTTTGGCGATTTTTTTCGGTTTTTAGCGTTTTTCTAATTTTGGCGATTTATTTTCGTCTTGGAGATTTTTGGATTTTGGCGATTTTTTTCATTCAGGCGATTTTTTTTTCATTTTCGGTGATTTTTGCGGATTTTTGTCATTGAGGGAATTTTTTTTGTTTTGACACTTTTTTCTCGTTTTTTTCATTTAGGCAATTTTTTTCATTTTTGGCGATTTTTGTTTATATAGGCATTTATTTTTGTTTTCGCGATTTTTGCGGATTTTTGTCATTGTGTGAATTTTTTTTCGTTTGGACATTTTTTTTCGTTTTGGCGATTTTTTCGGTTTATGGCGTTTTTTTTAATTTTGGCGATTTTTTTGATTTTGACGATTTTTTTTCATATAAGCGTTTTTTCATTTTTGGCGATTTTTTTTCATATAGGCAATTTTTTTTGTTTTAGCGATTTTTTTAGTGTTTGGCGTTTTTTTTTTAATTTTGGCGATTTATTTTCGTTCTTGGCGATTTTTTTTTTGGCGATTTTTGCGGTTTTTTTCGTTTTTTTGTCATTGTGGAAATTTATTTTTAGTTTTGACACGTTTTTCTCGTTTTGGCGATTTTTTTCGGTTTTTGGCGT
The DNA here is from genome assembly GCA_905220375.1 of Tachina fera. Lineage (NCBI taxonomy): Eukaryota > Metazoa > Arthropoda > Insecta > Diptera > Tachinidae > Tachina > Tachina fera. The sequence continues at coordinate 107,578,449 of LR999963.1, forward strand.
TTTTTTTTAATTTTAGCGTTTTTTTTTTCATTTTTGCGATTATTTTTGTTTTGCGGATTTTTTTAAATTTTTGGCGATTTTATAATTTTCGGATTTTTTAGTTTTACCGTTTTTGAAAATTTCAACAGTTTAGCTCTTACGGTTTCCAAGATATAGCAATTTGTTAAAATTACATAGTCAAAATTGCATTAACTGATGGACCACCCTTTAATTTAAATTTTTTAATTTTAGTGTTAATTGTTGTAGCATATATAAAAATACACTAATTTTACAAATTTCAAGTGTCAATATGCATATCTACATACATAATACAATTGTATGTATATTACATGGGATTTTAAAAGTTTTCATCACTCGTTTTGGAACACCCTTTAATTTTTAGCTTTTATATATTTGTTGTTGTAGCGACCAAAGTTCTACATACACTGTCCAAATTTCAGACCCGTAGCTTTTACCGTTCCTGAGAAAATAGCCTTCTTCCTAAAACATGAAATATGTTTAATTATTAGAAAAAAAGTTAAAGTTTTCCAAGCCTGGAAACGTTTTTTTAATTTGTTAAATTTTTAATTTTTTTTAATTATAAATACCAATTTTATTCATACCGAAGTATAAAATATGTTAATTTAATAAAAAAGTAATGAAAACTTGTTTTCGGTAGTTATTTTCTATGGGAATATTGAGTATGAGTTTTCCAGCTCTGAAACCGTCGGCTCGATTTTGCTGATTTTCAATAGCAAAATTTTTCGGAAAATTTCTGACACACCAGTCCAAGAACGAAGTCTCTAGCTCTACTGGGAGCTTGGGAAAACCGATTTCACGTACAGACAGACGGACAAACGGACATCGCTTGTTCGTCTTCCCTATGCATAAGGATCCAGAATATATATACTTTATGTGTCTCTTATTAATATTGTAGAAATTACAAACGGAATGACAAACCTATATATACCCTTTTAACATTTTTTGGTAAAGGGTATAAAAAAAACACACAAAGTGCCTTTGAGGAATACTCTATATGAGTACCTCAAATACAAAAAATTATGAAGTGAGTTCTAACGGCAGAAATGCCTATTTTACTGTGAGTTCTGAAGCTCTAAATGAAAATAATAAATCTAATGAAAGTATTTTTAACGACAAATCCAATTTTTCGTCAGCGATCAACTTCGCTTTGACCAATGCCAAATAGTGATTCATTAACATTACAGTTGCCTAGTACTTCTTCATATAACTCAGTAATATCATCTCCTTCAGGCTCGTGTTCATCACTTAATAAAGTTATCACTACAGATAAAAGTAGCTCCACATCCAAGGTACAAGTCGGAATGGACAGATATATAACAGTGGTAAAGCGTGGGCGAAGCCCGCATTCTTCACAAACTTCATCTGCTCCAAAGATGTCTAGGGATAATGGCGCTTCATCTAGCAATCGTCAAAATCGTTTTTCATAATTGCAAGTCACCGACGACAAGCCCGCTGCATCATCGCAAAAGTCTTTTAAGCCACCACCTATATATTTGAGAGAGAAAAATTCTAACCCCCTAATTAAAAAATTAGTCTCGGCCATTATTGAAAACGCATTTCATGTTATTCCAATAAAGCGTGGCAATATTGACGAAACTAAAATTCAAATATACAAGAAAAAAATGTCCGTAAAATAGTGACTGAATTTGAAGAAAAATAAAACAAGTTTTAATATGAGTAGTAGTGAATTGCCAATTCGGGCGCCGATTGAAATTGTTAAATTGTGGCTGAAATTGTTAAATTGTGGCTGAAATTGTTAAATTTGGGTAATTAAAATTTGAAAATTCTTAAATTCTTGGAAATTTGTGAAATTTGATACCTGCGAGGGTGGTTCAATAAGTCCGTCCAGATTTTTGTTTACATAAGGAGTTTTTTGTTTACATTAACTTTGTGGGAACGGGTGATTTTTTTTTTTGGGTAATATTAATTGTGGGAACGGGTGATTTTTTTTGTGTGGGTGTGGTTAAGGGGTTTTATAAGATTAAGATTTCTCAAGTGTATATGCCGACGGGAAAATCATGAAAATGATTTTTCCTAATACCAGTGGGGGAAATAGTGATTATTCATTTTTCCTAATGCCTACATGATTATTATTTTCTAGTACCAAAGGGAAAATTGCCAGTGTTGCCAGACTATAGAAATTCGTTATCTTAATACTACATCAGTAATATCAGAGAAAATAGATTTGATGACTACTACGCGATTCTCATATGAATCGGGAGAATGTGTGTATGATTTCCTCACGCTAACAAATTGTTTATAAATAAAATAATTAAATAAATTAATAAACAATTAATTTAATTATTTTATTTATTTATAAAATGTTCTCTTGTATATGAACACCCTATACTTGTGTGTGGATGATCCAGCTTTTTTGTCGCTGGTATTTATTTATTTGTTTAAGAAATATAATTGTATGTATGTATGTATGTATGTCTGTATATTTGTATGTATGTATGTATGTGTGTATATTTGCATGTGTATGTATGTATGTATGTATGTATGTATGTATGTATGTATGTATGGTGTATTTGTATGTGTATGTGAGGATGCTTGTGCGTAAAATATTTTGTAGAATACATTTATATTTTGCAACGTAATCATTTTCTTTGTCTACGATTATTTTAAAGCAGCAAAGTTTCAATTAAGTACACTCATCAGCAGAGAAACAAAAAGTAAAAATTTGCAAGTATGCAATAAAGTTAACTTTCCTCCTCCCCACTTCCTCCTCTTTCATTTATGTAGTTTGTATTTGAAATAAGAAAACACTTCTACATTCTTTTATTTGGTATACATTTATTGTTTAAAATTTTTTTAAATTTTATATTAATACATACATATGTAAATTCATATTTTAAGAAGTAAAAAAGTTCATTTAAAGCAAGACATTTCTTTTGTTAGTAAAATAGCATTTTTTAATGCGCAAACACCAAAATTATGATAACTACAATAAAGATATTCTGGATACTTGATTTCTATTTGTTTAAAAGTGATGCAGCCTATATCCTCAACGTTAAAAATTTTCCGGTGTAACATTTTTTCCAACCATCGTCTTTTTTCTTTACCTTTTTCATAAATTGTTGAACATCTTGCGTTGGCTTTTAAAAAATTGCAAACGCTTTGAAATGAAACTGATCCAGCAGTCCAGTTTAGGTGATGATAGTTTTTTGTTAGCCACTTTGCTTCTCTTTGCTTTTTTATTGATAACCATTTAAAATCAAATGGGGCTTTTATAATGAAATGGTTATATTCATAATTGTTGAAAACAATCGCTACTTCTTTTGCGATGAAATCATTTGAATTACTCTTGAAACCTTGTACGTCTATAAAAATTATGTTGTTATCCATATTACTCAATTTATAAGACTTTTCGAACTTGTCCTTTGATAGGTATATATTCTATTATACGATCATGAATAAGAATGCAGTAAGCTGTTGTTTTTGCTGCAATATTAGTTGCTGTTTCAAATTCTATTTTTATATCAATCGGTCCATTACTGAGTGATTCATTCTGATGACTGACATCTACTACAATAATAGGAGCTTTTGTCTTAAACTCTGGTGCAGTTAGAAGCGGTTGAGATTCTTTCATATAATAACTTTGTTGAAATCTTATATACATATCATATAGAATTGCATATCGTTCATATTTGAACTTTATGTTAAGATCATCATATGGATATGAGACTGAATTTAAATTTACTTTTAAATTAGTCAAATCACAATGAACAAACTTATTTTCTTGTCGAAAAGCAATCAATACAAAACGTGGGCGTTCTCTATTTGCAGCCAGTTTAACATTCCAAATATGGCTAGTTCCTATGTTTAATTGTGGATTAATATGACAATCCCAACTGCAAAATGCCATAGGTATAGAAGCACCATTATTAATAATTTTTATCATATTCAATTTGCTAAAGTCCGATAATTGTACATGTGGGATTCTCCATGAGATGAGTGAAATTGTAAGTTTAGCTTTTTCAGTAGAAACACTCGAGCGCACAAGATTTTCATCGTTTTTATTGCGCAAGACTATCAATTCATGTTTTCCATTTAGTATAACTTTGTTGTAGTCTTCAGCGAATCCTAGAAGCATTTTTAGAGGTACATAGAAATTGAAAAATCCATTTACAAGAGTGACATCGTCAATTTTGTTCCATCCAGCATTTTGCATCACGTTGCTTTCAGTTGGTGACATAGAAACCAAATTTTTTATGGTGCTTGTGGCTCCTAAATATCTTGTATGATCAATTTCAATTCCATTGAGCTCATAGCGAATTTCATCAAACAGATATGCCACAAAGTTGTTTTTTAGTATAAAGTTTTTTGAAGATGACGAAGATTTTGTCGTATTATCATCAGCAACAAACCCTTCCACATAAATGTAGCTCTCACTGGGTAGCACGTACAAATCTTGATTTTGTATTGAAATTCTAATTTCATCATTATTGTTGTAAGACTGTAAGTATGGTACATATGTATGATAGTTCTTTTTGATTATATTTTCATCAGACAAAGGTTTATCTAAGACATCTATTATTGAGCTCATTTTGTTTTTAATTTCAAATTCAATGACTTCAAAAAATTTTTGTTTGATGTTGTTAGAGCTTTTTGTTGAGCTGTTCACTTTAATGTTGTTGTTGTTTTTGCTGCTATATTTTTCAATGTATTTGTGTTGTATATTAGCATTATTTAGTTGACCTTAATTGTATTCGTATTGTAATTTCCTCTCCTCGGAAATTAATTAAATCACCGTGTTGATCAAGTACGCGCAGCGCTAGTGAACTTATCTCTCTGGTGTTCACAGGTAAATAGATGAGATTTCTTGGAACCTCATCTATTTTATAGCCTGGAGGCACATTTATCGGAAATTCATGAAGTGTATGCGATTTGGAGTTATTCATATATGTGTTAATAGCGATACTACTTTCAATTCGCAAGAGAACTTTAAAAATATTAACTGGAAGATCTGAGTAATAATATTTGTTTGGTGTTAGGATTTTGCTATTGAATCCTAAAAGTTTTCCAATTGTGTTGTCCTTATTAAAATATAAAGGATCTTTGGAACTATTAACTTTAACTTGCATTGTGTTGTTATTGGCTTCAATAAAAATCTTATTTGCTGGGCAAAGTCGATTGTATTGCTCTTCTATAAAATCAACTATATCATTTAATTCGTAAGATCCAATTGGTATTTCAATTTTATGTTCCCCTATATGAAGCATATTGTTGTAAGTGTCTACATTTGGAATACTGTTGTATGAATGAAAATCAGTTAGAGCACACTCATATGCATCATGTAATTCAATAGGAGGAAAGTAACTAGCAGATAATTCTGATGAGTTAGAGCTCAGAGTAAGTGTTATTGACATTATAACAGACTGATTACAATTAAATAAAGTTTAGTACACAGTATGGTTTATAAGCATAATTTACATATTTATTTCATTTTCTTATTTTAAAATTAACATTAGTTTCTTAATATTAATGCTATTATTGTTCTTGATATGATGCTGTTGGTGATTTAGTTTTTCTTCCAACTATAATATTTCATCTTTACTTATCCAAGAATTGTGTTGATCGGAAAATCCTAGCCATTTAACATATACTTCCTTCGCTTAAGTTTTGAGAACCTTTTCAACTAAATGTGTATTTGGAAATCTAGTTTTTGAAAGTTCATCAGTATAGAATTCACCTTTAATAGGATTACCAAGATAATCTTCTAATATGTATGTTGCAGGATTTGTATTTTGAACTTTGATAATTGTGAATATTTCTGTGGTCCAATTTGGAGTATAACCTTTTTCAAAGATATGCTTATATTTGCTTATGCGAACATGATCTCCTACATTAAATTTCGACATTTTATACATCTTCAAATGACTGTATACTGTATTTAGCAGCTTTTGCTCATTTGTTGAGTTGACTTTAATAGGAGACATTTTAATTGTGCGATGAAATTTTTTATTGTATGCATTAACTAAATCTTTGTGTATATCAATCCACTTATATGAACCATTTTAGCTAAATTCTTTCCACATCATTCCTTTCAATGTTCTATTAAATCGTTCTACAATTGATGCTTTCATACTGCTATATGTTGAGTAGTGATTAATGTCGTATTTATGCATTAATTTTTCAAAGTTTTTGTTGAAAAATTCTTTACCATCATCTGTTTGTAAGTTTTTTGGTACTCGCCCCAATTCAAAAATATCTGCCATTGCCTTGGTTGTTTCGAGTGCAGTTTTTGTTTTTAGCGGTACTGCACATGCAAATTTTGAAAATGTGTCGATTACAGTCAACAAAATTCGATAATTTTTATTTTCTTTAGAATAGTTCCCCATTTCAACTAAATCAGCTTGCCAAAGATCATCAATTCCTTTCATTACAACTCTGCGACGCACAAAATGTTTTCGTGCTTGCTTATGGAGTTCGTTTACTAAATTTCTTTTTGAAGACATTAAGTTATTTTTACTGATTTTTTGGAGAGTGTTGTGATCTACTTGAAGGACTTTCAGCTATTGATACAAACATGTAATTTTCCAATCTATAAATTTTCTCATTAAGCTGCTCAATTTGTTCTTCAAAGGATATTTTCATTTTTTGGATATCTTTTTGAATTTTATAATTTTCTTCTATATCTAATTTTATTTCACGTTGTAGTTCTTCGATTTGCATTTGAAGATCTTCTTGAATTACAGTATTGTCTACCTTAAAGTATGTTAATAATTTCTCTTCTAGTTTTTCGATTTGAGTTTGCAGAAACAATTTATTGATAACATCGTTTTCCTCCAGAGCTTCTGCAACATTTTTGATCCTTTTGTTTTGGACATCAATGTTGTTGTTCGTATCCACAAATAACCCCAACAGTTTAGGTGCATTTTTCAAAGAAATTATGTTGCTAGTATCGTTTAAGTAGTGTCCAAATTTATCAACAGACATGCTTTATATACTTTATTAAAGTTAATGTATTATATTCGCTTCACGTAGCTCTTCAATAATTGATACAATCTCGTTATTGTGATTAGTATGACCTGCACCTTATGATGCGAGCAGTAGTCGAAGTCGATCTACTAACTCATTGGGATCATCCCAGTATATATAGTTGGGCTTATGAATATTAAATTCCATCATTCCATCACCTAAATAGCTACCTTTTGGCTTAGATCCTGTTGATTGGGGTAAATTCTTCTGGTTTTTCTCGTCAATAAATTTCTTAATAATATGTTTATATTTATATCCTCTAGTATAGTCTCTTCTATATGCATTAGTAGTAATTAAAATCTTTTTATAGATTTCGAGTTCAAATTTATCATAATTTTTTGGTATTTTATGAAACATTAGAGAAAATAGCCCTGGTGTTAGGGCCCATATTTGACCACCAACTTGTATTTTATCTTCATTAAGTTTGAGCGTACTATCACCAAATTTCCATTCATTATTGAAATCTTTATGTGGACCATAGTTTGTATCTAGTTCATTTCTTCCTTCCAAGACTGATAAGTCAGTATAAGTATCTTCTGTATTGGAAGTCTGTGAGTAAAAATCATCATCATCATCATCGTCAGCATCATTTACAGTATTAGCATCATTTAATGAGATGGTATTATCAAATATTGTTCCTTCAGCTAGTTTCTTTGGTGTACTTGACTCTATCTTGACTGATGTTTTTTCAGGCTTAAAACTTGTATTATTTTCAACTTCTACCTTCATTTTACTTTCTTCTTTCATGGGAATTCTTTTAATTTTTTTTAGAACTACTTATGAATTCTTTGAGTGGTTCTGTTATAGGTTTAAATGTATCTCGTAGTTGTTCACGTGTATCTATTTCACCAGTTTTTATACTACGAAGCTTTTTCTTCAAGACATTTCTTGTCAACACCAATTGTTTTAAAATTTTCTCATGCATGCTTAATAATAGTAAATAAGAGGTATCAGCTATTAGATCAGGTATCAGCCTTTTAGAACCTGGTCTGGTTATCAGATCAGCTTTTTAGGACCTGGTCTGGTTATCAGATCAGCTTTTTAGGACCTGGTCTGGTTATCAGATCAGCTTTTTAGGACCTGGTCTGGTTATCAGATCAGCTTTTTAGGACCTGGTCTGGTTATCAGATCAGCTTTTTAGGACCTGGTCTGGTTATCAGATCAGCTTTTTAGGACCTGGTCTGGTTATCAGATCAGCTTTTCAGGTAGCAGCTCAGCTTATAGCAAATAGATGTATGAAGTTTAAAGTTAGATTAATAACTAAAGTGAATGTTTATCAAGAGTAGTTTATATAGTTATGAAATAGTCAAATTGCTTTCTGTAGCGACCATTATTTAATTCATTATCTTTGCTTATCACCAAAAATCCATATTTATCCTTCCAACACTCTCGACAAATTTCTTGGAACTTTTCATAACTCATATCACTGCCAACATGATCCCTATAAACATGCTTCATATTCGTCTCATCTTGCTTAAACATTATAATAACATTTGCATTGTCTCTTATTAAATGCTTGGGAATTCTAGTGTAAGTTTGACACAAGTAGAATGAATCAACATCCCTATGTCGCCCCATACAAAAATATGTACGTATATTATTCTGTTTTTCACATGCAACATCATCAAATATCATAATTGAATTAGTTTTAGCTTCGTCAGGTGGAATAACTGATTCATTATCTGTAAATGTATAATATCCCATTCCTTTAATTGGTGAAATTAGTTTCTTCAGATATTCATATTTGGGCTGATATAAAGATTTTGAGTATAAATAGATGTTTTCAAACTTGAGTCCATTAGGACTTTCTAGTAAGCCAATCATAACATTAGTCTTTCCACAATTTGATGGTCCCACTATTAGAGCACGAATAGAATTTGGTAAGAGGGGGCTGTGCTTTATTTTTGAAGTAATGTTCGATGATTCATCAATATTACGAACTAAAATATTTTTATGTTGTTTCACTAACTGCATTTTTGTAACTAAATGCATTTCATAATTGTTACCTCTTATTATAGAAAAAATTAGATAATATGGTTATACGATATCAGAAAACGTTTAGTCATAAAAACACCTTCGTTGGAGGAGGTATAGTAGATAAAATAATAAACGCTCTACCTGTTGAACTTCATCTTCCTGGATATCAGTACTGTGGACCTGGAACAAAACTACAAAAACGTTTAAATCGAGGTGACAAAGGAATTAATTTATTGGACTCTGCTTGTAAAAATCACGATATTGCGTATTCAAAAAATAAGGATTTAAGTACTAGACATAAAGCTGATAAAATACTGGAAAATTCAGCTTGGAATCGAGTTTTATCAAAAGATAGTAGTTTTGCTGAAAAATCATTTGCATATATGGTTACTAACGCAATGAAAGCCAAAACAAAATTTGGTATGGGTGTGGAGAAAAAGAAAAATGTTGGAAAGAACAAGCTAAATGATAAAAAACTGTTTAGAACATCAATTAGAGCTGCAACAAAAATACTAAATAAGGAAAAGCCATTAGATATTAACTCAGCTATTAAAATTGCACGAAAAACTATCAACAAATCATTAAAAGGAAAAAAATCTCAAATTATAGTACCACGTGTAATACGTGTCCCAAAAATTGGTGGATTTTTGCCTCTAATACCGATTTTAACTGCTCTGGGTGCAATTGGTAGTCTAACCACTGGAGGTGCTGCCATAGCTAAAGCTGTAAATGCAACAAAGAATGCCAAAAATCAACTTGATGAAGCAACTAGACATAATAGAGCGATGGAATCTATAGCAGTTGGCAAAGGACTTTACTTAAAACCATATAAAAAAGGTTATGGCTTAGTTCACAAAGAAGAATCAAAAAACTCTTAGAGACGCTGCCCAACAGACCACTATCTGATGTGGACCTAAACCGTTTCTCTATAAATATTCCATATTTTAGAGGAGTTTTCATGTTGAATACTCTACCAAAACGAACAAAGAAAATTGAATGTGGAATAATCAACTTAGATGTATCAACAGGACCTGGTACACATTGGGTAGCATATTATAAAAACAACAATGAAAAAGAATATTTCGATAGCTTTGGAAACTTACAACCTCCTTCAGAAGTAGTCAAATATCTTGGTACAAATGTAAAATACAACTATAACCAACATCAGAATTTTAATACATTTACCTGTGGTCACTTATGTCTTAAATTTCTTTATGAAATAACTGACAATATTAAATAAAAACACAAACATTTATATCTTACAAAACTCTTTAATGTCTTTTTATTTATAATTTAAAATACAAAGCTAATATATTTTATTGCCAAATAGGAAATTGGGAATTTTGAATTAGAAATTCACTCAGCTCACTCTCAACGATTAGATTTTCTTCACCTTCTCTGCTTAGGCAATAAGATCCACTGGATAGATCTTTAATATCGTCATCTGTTAAAATATTATACCGTTTAGGCAGGAACATTATGTGTTTATTCATTTCCACTTTTAGAGTTGGTCCATATTTAGTTGTTACACGTAACACATTTTTAATAGTGTATTTCGTTGATGATTCAAGCTCCTTTATGTGGATTAAAGTCTTGCTGTTTAGATTATTAAATTTTGAAATAAGATTTGATGTGGAGTTCATTTTTTTAATTAGTTCTTCTCACTTTGAATGTTTAACTGGAAATGATCTTAAAAGAAGCGATGATGACTTCAAGAAGACTAATCAAAAATAATTATGGTGAAATAGTGAATAAGTGGTGGATAGTGGTAGACAGAAAGAGATAGTTATAGAGAAAAAAGGGATAGAGAGAGATAGAGTGCTAAAAAGAATAATGGAATAGAGATGTTTAAAAATTTACTGAGAAAATTAGTCTTTAAGGAACCTTCCAACATTCATCATCATTCATTTATCAGCAAATAAAATGAGTCAAATTAGACGTACTCTAAACCAATTTATAAGAGATTTTGAAAGCTTCAGGCTTTTTGATCATTGGGAGATGATAAAATTTTTCCAAAATATGCTGGATGAGAACGAAGAATATGGAGTTATGGAAGATGAAGACAACACAGAAGGGCACTTCAAAAGCTGTCCTTGGTATGATCCTGAGTGTGAGGAAGGACCCGATACTTGTAGATGTACAATATATTTTTTACGAAAAAATATATTAGAACATCTAATAATTGGATACTACGAAATGTTTCCATAATTATAAATAAAATAAATAAAAATTAAACTAAATTGTATTATTAAAAGAAACAAAAGAAATAAATATAAAATAAAATTGTATTATTAAAATATTCCTCGTTTTGTATTATTTTTTCTAAAGGAAAATTAGGAATCATCTGTTTGTAAGTTTTTTAGTATTCATCTCAATTGAAAAATATTTTCCATTGTCTTGGTTGTTTCTCTTTATGAAATTTAATGGAATTTAATAATATTGTGAAATTCAATTTCTCTTGTACAGAACTTCTCAAAGAAAACAAGACTGAGCATGCTTAAATGATATGAAAACAAGAATTTGCAAATAAGCAAAAACAAAAAAATTTTTGATCCAACGAAGTAAAACCAGTAAAGAAATAAACACCAGTCACATATGTATTTCATTCTTTTTTCAATATTTTATTTCAAATTTTTTCTTAAAAATTTATTTACATTTGTATAATCATTTTTCTTGATAAATAAATTAATAGGATTTTATAATTATAATTATATAATTTTTAGAAAAATAAATAGGATTTTATTTACAATAATTTTTCTTTTAATAAATAGGATTTTATTTACAATAATTTTTCTTAATAACAAAGATTTTATATACAACTTAAAAATTTAAAACTAATTAACTAAAAATTAATTAATTTTAGCCATTTTCTTGCATTCTAGCAATCTCATCTAGCAACATGTCAAGTTCGTATTCAGGGTTAGTTTCCTTAATACGAAAATGATACCATGCATATGTGTTAATGTTATTTGATCTAATTTTTCTCTTATCGTCTCCATAACTTAATACTACCTTATTTAATTCACTAGTATATATTTGATGTAGCTTAGATTTAAATGTTAACATACTATCATATACATTGGTCTTATTAAATAAACAATTTTTATAAGTAGCTAAACTATATTTATCTAATATGGCTCTCTTTACCCCCTTCGATTTCTTTACATCATTTTGATCTTGAACACTAACTGAATACATTTTAGATCGCAACCCGACAAACTCTTTCATTATTTTACCACAATTTTCATCTTTCATCATACCCAGCACCTTTTTATTAACTAGAGGAAAATTATAAATGTTGTCTGTAGGATAGTCCGATGTATCAAATTGTTCTTGTATGTCATTTTTTATGTCAGCATAAAAGTCGTCTGTCTTTATTGAATATATAAAAGAGTCCGTGTCCATATAGTTTAAGGAGAGTTTTGTCTTAAACTTAGGTTGCATGTACCCGTAATGGAAATTATACATTTTCCATTTGGACAGCTCGAGTACACAAAATCCTAAGTAAATTGGTTTATTGTAGCAGGTTTTGACTCTTGTCATTTCAATTGCTACCAGGTCCTCGGAAAATATAGATAAACTATGAAAATTTGGTTTTGATATCCAATCTTGGGCCCCCAAATGATTCCGATTCGTTTTCTCCCAACTATTGACAATTTTAACATCTCTCCTCTTGTCCACATTTTCCATGGTTTTTTCATACACTGCATTATTGAGTAGTTTGAAAAAATTTTTTTCAAAAGCATTTTTAGCAGTGGCTCTATGTCTGGTATTTAAGTCAATGTAGCTTTTTAACCATGGAGATTGTTTAAATGCTAGAATACGATGAGTTTTCTTTAAAACTAAGCCATATTCTAAGCACTGTTTTAGAACTCTAAAGTGTATCACATATGATTGCTTTGTAGAGAAATCGGTTATCAACTTGTTGTACTTCGCTTGCATAGGTTTCTTATTTTCAGCGCAAAAAGGAAGATCATTATGCAAGTCGTGTAAATGAGAGGGATAATCCAACGTGACCTCATATACATAACCGTCTGTTCCATTATCAGCTATGCTGTTTGGATCCAGATTCAGCTCGTCTTGCGATAACCATCTGAACCCACCATGAGGAAGATATTCCGACATTGCCCAACCGTAAAGGTTATTTGCGTCTAAGTAGACAAGAAATTCTGATGGTTTTGATACATCGAAATCTTCCAAATATTTGTTATTCGCTTTCGAATATCTTTGGCTACACTGTACAATCCCCCCACGTATACCTTTTTTCATAAAATTGTACATGTCAATGTCTGTCAATAACTCTAATTCAATTTTTGTATATTTGAGCATTGCATCCCAGGAAAGGCCAGGTGCTGGCATGGATCGAGCTCATAAATACCCTTACAAACTTTTCTAAAATTCTCAAAAATATCTGTCAGTAAGAGGACATCTGTTTTTAAGTAAAGCTCCATGTAGTCTTTCATAGTTTTGCAACCAAAAGTATTCCATACCTCTACAGCATGTGAGTATTCCTCTAAAGAACACTCTTTATTGTTCAACTTATTAAAGAAATCACTGCATGAAGGGAGCTGACACTCATCTAATTTTTGAAATGAATTTAGGTACTCATAGGGGAAAATACCTTTTTTCTTAATAAGCTGAAACTAGTTTTCTGACTGATATAATGACCTTATAGTGCTGAAATCATTATCCGACAAATTGCAGGCTAATGATTCCAAACTCTCAGCCATAAAACGTATTGTATCAAGAAATCTTATTTCAAGCTTATGACCATCACTCATTTCTGAAAATTGGGAGAGGGATATATAAAGCTCCTTATTGAGAGGGAGTACTTTCAGCTGCATTGAAATTTCACCTAGTTCTTTAATAAAAAGATGTGAGTCATAGTTTGAATAATTATGAAAGTAAACTGGTATAAACTTGGGAATTTGATAATTTAAATTACACTTATTGTGGGCTGCACCTCTATATTTACCATTAATGTGGCAATGATCTCTAACGCGATCTTTACCTAAAAATTTTTGACAAATATGACAATTTACCGCACTATAAAAACTATACACATCAGAAGGGGATAAAGTATCCATTTGTCTATTATTAACTAAATAATTATTGTAAATATCCTCACAATCTTTAACTAAATATGATACAAATTTTTTGGAGGCATCTTTACCAGTATAAACCCTTAACTTATCTAACTTACTGTTATGGAGACACTTAATGTAATAACTAAATGCACAAGGAGTGTGCTTTTTAATTAAACTAGTTTTATCACTTACATTATTACTTATATCTTCCAGGATGCACTCGAAGTCAGCATAAACCACAAAGGGGACATCCATTTTCCTTTGATGCCCCTTAAAGCTGAGAATTGCATCCGGACCTGATGGCATACTTGTCACAATTTTACCGCATTCAGTCTTATGATGACTTATTCCACTCTCGCTATGAGTGTACTGCAGACAGGTGTTGCAGAAATGCAGTTTGTGTCCATTCTGCGTTTTCTGACTTCGTAAAAGTCTGTGAATGATAAAAAAATAGATAAAAATTTATTAGTAAAATGTATCTATTATAATATTGTATATAAAACAAGTATATGTATCATTAAATTAAAGTGTAGTATAATTTTTTAACTTACCTTGATATGTCCTTTATCAAAATATAGTGATGAACTTCACCATTCTCCAAAAGAAGCAAGTTTACATGAGTAATTTTCTCGTCCTTAGTCACATAATAGGGACCAATGATTTGATTTGCCTCCTCATCATACCCAAATACGTTAACGCTTATTCTAGGATTGTTCACCTCAAACACGTTAATTTTTTTTAGAGCTAATGGGAAGCTTAAATTTTTGAAATTTAGCACTTCACCATTTCGCGTAAAAATAATGTCTGCTGAAATGTCCTGAATACCATAAGAACTGCAACGTTCTTGATTGTATGTTGTGGTATCCATGGCAGCAATCAAACACCACTTGAAGCAGTATTCATCATCATTTTGTATATTAATGCAAGCAAATTTTCTTACTAGTTTTTGAGGTGTGGATATCCAACTTGATCCTTTGACGAGCGACGATTTGTTGATGTTGATTTCTGCTCGGACTATGCGTGATAAAGTCCAACCAGAATCGCGCTCTTCAAATTCAGACATTTTGGTTGAAATCTCCTCAATCTGTTTACGGAATATTTCTTTTATGTTGTCTGCCTTCGTCACCAAACTCATTTTAGCTACATGTGTTATAACACACAACTCCAAATCTTCTTCAACAATTTTGATATACTCCGCCACAATACTCACATGAAATTTAATAACTGTATGCTTACACAAAGTCATGTGAAGTCTCTCAATAAAAATATTTATGTTTTCCTTCATAAACTCTTCCAGAAGAAGTTGGTCCTTTCTATTTAAAATAGCATATGTGGCGATATGATTTTTGAAGGCTTTGGATATTTTGAAACATTTCACATTCTCTGCTACTTCTTCTGTCCTAGAATGTGAAGCCCTCATTGGAGTTGGCAGAGTTTCTTCTCTTCTTTCTTCTTCTTCTCCATCACTTTCCGGCAAACTTATGTCCATAGCATCGTTGTACAAATTCCCTCCATGGATATTCACACCTTGTTGTCGAGCTTGTTGTTGCTGCTGCTCTTGTTAATGATAATTAAGAGGTTGCCATTGCATCAAATTAGAATACTGCTGCATTTGATTATCTGGTGTGACGGGATTATAATTATAAGTTGGGTACTCATATTGCATTGGCACTCCTAATCCCGAAAACTGATTATTCCATGGCATACCGTATTGTTGATAATTCATTGGCACTTGATATTGGGAGTAATGTACAGAAGGATGTTGCTGATGATGAGACATATTTAGGTGCTGTTGATAATTTGCATGCGATGTCTGCGGTTGTTCTACATTTCTGTTCCGGCTTACGACCACTTGATCCTGCACACTATGATTTTTGACATGATCCAAAAAGGACTTTTGGTATTTATATACCTTATGGCATATTTCACACTGATAACCTGAAGAACTCATTTTTAATTATTTTATTGTTATTATTTCACTTTAACACAATTTCTGTTGATGGTTGTAAATACAATGAAGTACTGATGTGATGGTTAGAAAAGTTGGCGTATTTATACAAAAATCAGTAGCAGTATCCTTGCAGTATATTTACTTTTTGTTTCTCTGCTGATGACTGTACTTAATTGAAACTTTGCTGCTTTAAAATAACCGTAGACAAAGAAAATGATTACGTTGCAAAATATAAATGTATTCTACAAAATATTTTACGCACAAGCATCCTCACATACACATACAAATACACATATACATACATACAAATACACATACCAACATACATACATACATACACATGCAAATATTCATACATACATACATACATACATACAATTATATTTCTTAAACAAATAAATAAATACCAGCGACAAAAAAGCTGGATCATCCACACACAAGTATAGGGTGCTCATATACAAGAGAACATTTTATAAATAAATAAAATAATTAAATTAATTGTTTATTAATTTATTTAATTATTTTATTTATAAACAATTTATTAGCGTGAGGAAATCATACACACATTCTCCCGATTCATATGAGAATCGCGTAGTAGTCATCAAATCTATTTTCTCTGATATTACTGATGTAGTATTAAGATAACGAATTTCTATAGTCTCGCAACACTGGCAATTTTCCCTTTGGTACTAGAAAATAATAATCATGTTTTGCCGTCGGCATTTGAAAAAAACTTATCATGCATTGCCGTAGGCATTAGAAAAAATTATCATGCATTGCCGTAGGCATTAGGAAAACTTATCATGCATTGCCGTAGGCATTAGAAAAAATTATCATGCATTGCCGTAGGCATTAGGAAAAATGAATAATCACTATTTCCCCCACTGGTATTAGGAAAAATCATTTTCATGATTTTCCCGTCGGCATATACACTTGAGAAATCTTAATCTTATAAAACCCCTTAACCACACCCACACAAAAAAAATCACCCGTTCCCACAATTAATATTACCCAAAAAAAAATCACCCGTTCCCACAAAGTTAATGTAAACAAAAAACTCCTTATGTAAACAAAAATCTGGACGGACTTATTGAACCACCCTCGCAGGTATCAAATTTCACAAATTTCCAAGAATTTAAGAATTTTCAAATTTTAATTACCCAAATTTAACAATTTCAGCCACAATTTAACAATTTCAGCCACAATTTAACAATTTTAATCGGCGCCCGAATTGGCAATTCACTACTACTAATACGTACCAGCTTAAGATTGCCAAAGGTATGCAGATCGTATTGAAGGGCATTGACTCTTATGTTAATCCCGAAGAAGTAATAGATGCACTCATGGTACAAGGATTTAAGGTAAAAAATTTTACCAACATAATCAATAGGGAGAAGACCCCCACCCTCTATTTCGTGTTGAATTGGAGCCGAATGATATACAGCTGAAAAAAATGAGACACACCCAATTTATAGCCTAAAATACCTCTTATACCGAAAAATCACAGTTGAAGAGCCACATAAGCGATCCGGTCCCGTACAGTGCCATAATTGCCAAGAATATGGCCACACAAAAACATACTGTAAATTACCCACTGTTTGTGTTGTGTGCGGCGAATTACACGGCACTGCTAGTTGCAATAAACCAAAAGATCAAAGTGATAAGAAATGCAGTAATTGTGGAGGTAATCACACCGCTAACTACAGAGGTTGTCATGTGTACTCTTTTGTCAAACAGACTATGGTGCAAAAACCCAAATTAGCTCCATCTCAATCAGCAAACGCTTACTCCGCCACTTTTGTGCAAATGAGCCAACCAGTTACTACCCGTGTATCGTATGCCGATGCTGCTAAAACAAATTTTATTCCTCCACAAAATCTTCCACCTCCAAATAATTCAACGAATGCAAACTCAAGCTTTAACTTTAGTCGCCTTGAAGCTACTATTGACAATTTGGTGATTTGGTACAAACTATAAACAACTTTACAACAAATATGACTAACATGATGCAAGAAATGCTGAGAATGCAGAATACTCTGCTTCAAGCATTAATTAACAAGCCATGAACACGTTAAAAATATGTTTCTGGAACGCAAAGGGCATTCGCCAACATAAAAATGAACTTGAGCACTTCCTTACGGAAAAAAATATTGATATAATGTTGGTCTCTGAGACACATTTGACTTCGAGAAGCTTTTTCAAATGGCTAAATGGCTACACTATGTATGATACAAAGGACCCTAGAGGGAGAGCATGCGGTGGATCTGCAATTCTAATTAAGTCAAGACTCAAGCACTATATCCTTGACAACGTTAGTGAAGAATATATGCAAGCTACGAATATTTTTGTAGAAAATTTTTGTTCTAATTTCGTAATATCATCAATTTACTCACCTCCCAGATTTTCAGTTACCGAAGATCAGTATGAGAAGTTCTACAAATCGCTTGGATCTTGTTTCGTGGCAGCTGGAGACTACAATGCAAAGCATACGTACTGGGGATCGCGCCTTTTAACACCTAGAGGTCGAGCTTTTTTTAATACAATTTCAAAAATGGGCTTAGATGTTATTTCGAGTGGGGAGCCCACTTATTGGCCTACTGACGTACGAAAAATTCCAGATATTATTGATTTTGGCGTAATGAAAATTATTTCTAGGGATTTAATTAGTGTTGAAACTTCTCTAGATCTCTCCTCCGATCACTCCCCCACTATCGTTACAATTTGTAACTCACTAAGAAGTGACTTACCTCACCCATATATAAAGATGACCAATCGTGTTAATTGGCTGGGATTAAAAAAATATCTTAGTAGCCATTGCACGGAAAATATTGCGTTAAGAACACCCAATGACATTGAAACTAACATTGCCAATCTTAACGCAATTATTAAACAGGCTGCTGAACATGCCACTACCTCCCATCCGCAGTCTGGGTTTAATAAAATTTATTCCAGGGATATTGAACATCTCGTATGTGAAAAAAGAAGAGCTAGAAGGGAATGGCAACAGCACAGATCACCCCAACATAAACTCAGACTTAAAGAATGTTCTAAACGACTTCAAGAGTTGCTTGCATCTCTTAAAATTTTTTTGGAAGGTCTTGATGTCACACCAACATCTAATTACTCTTTGTGGCGCGCTGCTAGAAAGCTTAAAACACCCATTGAGTTTAAGCCACCTCTGCGCACATCTACCGGAGGATGGGCCAGAAGCGATACGGAAAAATGTAAAATATTTTCTGAGCATTTAAAATCCGTATTTACCCCAAATACATGTACTGGTGTTGCTGATTTGCCAAGTGTAGTTGCTCTACCCCCTCGAGCCTTAAAGTTTAAGATGTGTGATGTACATAAAGTAATTGCTGAACTCAAGCCAAAGAAAGCTCCAGGTATTGATGGAATTAGTAACAAGATGCTGATGAACTTGCCGCATATTGCAATAAGAATCTTGCTGTTTATTTCTAATGCCATATTACGACTGGAGTATTATCCACAAATCTGGAAGCTTGCAAAAATCAAAATGATTCCAAAGCCGGGCAAAGATCTTACTGAAGCTGAGTCATATAGGCCAATAAGTTTGCTGTCAACTATGTCAAAACTCTTCGAAAAGCTGCTCATGACAAAATTGTCCCCAACTTTAACTGATAGTGGGTGCATCCCAGACCATCAATTTGGTTTTAGAAGTCAGCATAGCACCATTGAACAAACTCATAGATTGGTTCAATTTATAAGAAAAACATTTGAGAAAAAGAAGTATTGTTCTGCCCTGTTTATTGACGTTTCTCAGGCATTTGATAAAGTGTGGCATGAAGGTCTAATTCTAAGATTAAAATCATATCTACCAATAAATTTATTGAATTTATTAGAAAGTTACATTACTACCCGGAAGTTCACGGTTGTGGAAGGAGAATTCATGAGTGTGCCCGAATCTATATCATCCGGTGTGCCACAGGGGAGCATACTGGGGCCAGTTTTGTATTTGATCTATACTTGTGATATGCCTTTGAGCAGCAATATCCATACATCTACGTTTGCCGATGATGCAGCCTGCCTTAGTATGCATGGAAACCCTCACGAGGCTTCCCGATATTTACAAGAACATATTGCACAATTGGAAATGTGGTTGAACTTATGGAGAATTAAGGTAAATGAACAAAAGTGTGTCCATATAACGTTTACCCTAAGAAGAGATACTTGTTCCCCAATTCGAATCAATAATCAAAATATTCCTCAACATTCCCAAGTGAAATACCTTGGTATACACCTTGATCGAAGGCTTACATGGAAACATCATATTGACTTTAAGCTAACTCAGATGCAACTTAAGTTATCTCAAATACACTGGTTGTTTGGCAGAAATTCAACACTTAGCCTGGACTGTAAACTTTTATTATACAAGTCGCTTTTAAAGCAAATATGGTGTTATGGTATCCAGTTATGGAGCACTGCTTCAGCTTCCAATGTAGAGAGAATCCAACGAAGGCAAAACAAAATTTTACGGTTAATAACATCGGTGATTGAAGAAACAAAACTCGAGTCACATCCTAATCCGCTTGCTCGTTATATTTTAAACTTTACTGGACACATCCGCTTAAAAAAGAGGGACACAAGGGCTCTATTACTCAACACGCCAGATGGGATTTCTTGAAAATACTTTTTTTATACTTTTTTATAAATTGTTTTTCTTTTTTGATTACCACTATTTATGTATTATTTATAACTATTAACAAGTTTATGTCCGACAGTGGTCGGTCCTAATAATTATATTTTAGATTTAAGATTTGAATACTCATTGTTAGTTCATAATTGAAGATACAATAAATAAATACATGTATTAAAAAAAAAATAAAAAATTACAGTGAACATTTGGACACAAAGCACAAAATTACATGTTTAAGAAACAAACATACATTTCTCTAAGCCGGAACCTGTATTATTGACATCTTGCAAAATATGACATAGAAAAGGATTTCACTTTGGACCAGTTTCCATTTATACTTTCATGACTTATTAGTTTTTGCCGCCCATGCAATTAGATCTATCCTAAAATATGTATGTACATAAGTATGTTTGTAAGAAATTATAGAGTATAACAAAATGTGCATTTATAGCCAATAGTATTAGTTATTAACATTTAATGGAGGAATAAGGGTGGAGCTTAACTTACCCTACAATTTTGGAGTTATTGTTTCATATTCATATGGACATGC
Organism: Tachina fera; assembly: GCA_905220375.1. NCBI lineage: Eukaryota > Metazoa > Arthropoda > Insecta > Diptera > Tachinidae > Tachina > Tachina fera. Next base: position 107,599,676 of record LR999963.1, read on the forward strand.
TCAGATGTGCGTACATATGGATGGATATGTGTATGTACTAGTGATGAGCGATAACGCGGTTTTTTAAAAATGTTGCTCCTTGTGAATGTGATTTTAAATCGCTGTTCTTGTAAACTGTGACTGTGATCACAGTTTAGCAGTATTTTGTTTGTAGCAGTTTTGTTATTTTGAGAAAATCTAATAAGAGCAGCAGTGAAATTAGACAGTGACTGTGATCACGTTTTAACACAATTCAGCTCTTCTTTAAAAGTATTGGTATTATGTTAAATACTAATAAGAAGAGCGACAAGAACAAACAATTAGCAATCAACCCCGTCCAAATATTGAGATTTTCGCATAAGAGGCAGAGAGACAAAAATTGAAAATATGAACATGTGAGATATACATAGTTGATAGAAAAGACGATTTGAAACGCTTTGGCGATTTTTTTATAGGCAAAAGCAGAAGGTATAAAAAAATGTGTGTGGTAGCCTTATCTAATGTTAAGTAAGCATATAAGAACAATAACACTTTGTATAAAAGAACTATATATCCAAAACCTGTTACTTGATAAATTCAGTCATAGTTGTGCTTAGTGATTTTTCAATCGCTGTGAAAAAAGAACAGGTTTAATACTATCGCTCAACTCTAGTATGTACAGATATACATACCCTGTAGGAAATGTCAATAGAGAAATAATACTAGGAGTATTCATTTACTTTCTCAGCAGAAACTAGTAATGAGCATAGTTGTCAAATTTCAAAGAGGAAAACCCCAATTCAATTAAAAATTATAATTATAAATATTTTTGTAATATTATAAAAAACTAATTTTATGTATAAAAATAAATAGATTTGTAAGGAACATACATACTCGTATAATAAAGTATGTATAAATGTAAAAAAGAAGAAACATAACAAAGTTTTAGTTCATAAAAATTATTTCTCTACGGAAACAATGATTATTAAAAATAAACCTACTGAGAAAAATTAAAAAAACAAACAAACTAAGCTTCAATCTCGCTAGAGATATACATAATACAGGCAAATCCCGGTATAACGAACGATATAATGTCAGGTGTTATTTAATTATTATTATTGTAGACATGATACAATACAATAAACAGAATGAGGGTAATTTATTTTCAAATACAAACTAACGGAATCACATTTTTTAGGCATTTACATTGTTGCTGTAATTTTTTTTTAAATTTTTTGGTTTTCGTTATACAGAGCACACATTTTTCAAAGTATTCACTATACAAAGTATAAAAAATCTTAGAAATATGTTCCTAGCAATTTTTTGTTTTTTATTTTGCGATTTGTTCTTCATCATTCGTTATATCTAGTACAAGAAGTATTCGCTATATAAGGTTGTTAATGTAAAAAATTTGGACGTTCGTTAAATCGGATTTTCGTTAAAGCGAGACTCGTTATACCGAGATTTGCCTGTATATATAATATATATATATATACAATATATACATATTATTTGCCCTTAATTATGAAAGTTGTCTAAGTCATGTATATCTCTGGTTGAGATATTTAGTAGATAACATTTGAACAAATAAAAAATCATTTTTATATTATGCAGCATTTTGATTTCGAGTTGCACTAGTCTCGATTCATATAAATTTATTTAATATTTTCTATTTTTTTTACGAACAAACACAACCCACAAAGCGATTAGCTTGTCTGCGGAAAACACCCAAGGTCTGTGGTGGGAATCGAACCCACGACCTCTGGACTGAGAGTCTGGCATTGCTACCACTCAGCCACAGGGGCACTTAGATATTTATTGAAGTTTTTCAAAGATTTATTTGATATTTCGAAGGAAAAATGCACATGACTTAAGGCGCAACTATAATATAAATAAGCGAACTTAAGCGACTGTGCTTATAGAACTTTTCGTCAAGTTTCGTTAAATGTCATTTGCGTAAGCTAAGTGCCAAACTGAACGCACATTCCGTACGGAAAACACTGTTTGTGAATTTTTTAAACTCAAGCAAACAGAATCAGAAAATATTCATTGATTTTAAATATTTTTTTATTGTTTCTTATTTTAAACTCAAAAAAGAAAGCAAATCTTTTATTTTCATTGTTTGTTTTACAATATACATATACACACACATACACTTGAGTTTATCATGTTCATTTTTGTACTTTTCAGTAGGCAAAACAAATAAAACAAGTAATAAAGTGGTGGATATAATTATACGTGAATTTTTAATGAATTAGGATATTCCAACAAGTTAATTTGATTGAATTGCATTCATTTAGTAGTTATAAGAAACAAAATTACTAAAAAATTGTGAACAGTACGTATATGTGCAGCTGTGGCTAAAGAATACTTAAGTGCATGTAAGTACATTGTGGCCACCTAAAAGTCACATCTGAATTGCTTAAGTATTTGACAGACTTATCGTTCAATTCTGGCATTAGCCTAAGCCAGCTCATTCATATTATTGTTGGACCTTTAGACCACTTTCATAATTAAGGGCACATATGTGCATACATACATATATACGTCTGTCTGAAATGTGCTAGTATATTTAAAATATATGAACATATACAAATATATGAACATATATGTACTAAAAGAACGTCATAACTCAAATAAAACAGTATGCCAGAAAACGTGTTTTAAGTTTTAAATTTACCCACAACTAACTGAAAAAGAAAATTTTATTTCTTTCGCAAGAGTTGAGTAAACCAGATACTGGTATGAAATTTTTACACAATATGAAGTACGATTTTAGGATTAATTCTCCTGGGCACTTAAGTGACACTTAAATTTAAGTGGCAGTTAGCTAAATGACATACATACATATAATTGGGAGGTAAATTATTGGGCCTTATTGTAAGTCAAATAGTTTCATATACAGTAATTTTGACTTAGCTGCACAATCAACTTTGCACGACTTTTTGTGCAGATAAGTAAAAAATGCTGTTATCTTAAATGCACTTACCTACCTAAATGTGCAGGTATACAATTTTTTACTTCAGTTTTATAAACATATGTACATGGTTGGATATTTTTGCAGCCACATTTTTTTAATGTGTGCAGCTAACTTAAATTTTTTATATGCGAATAATTTAAAACTGCCTAAAAATATGTTAAATGCGCAGGTATACAAAGTGCATTTAAAAAAGGATTTTGAACAATAATTACAGAAAAAATATATTTTGTGCAGTTAAGTCAATATGCAGCGTTCATTAATTTTTTGTATGAAAATATTTTAATATCACCAAAATTTTAGGGCACTTATCTTAAATGTGCAGGTACCTATATAAAGTGCACTTAAAAAACGAATTTGTATAGGATTTTGAAGAATAGTGACCAAAATTTATCATTTTAGGCAGTTAATTCAAAGTGCACTTAAACAAAAGGCAGCTAAATCAAAACTACTGTATAACTACCCACCCAGTGAAAAAAAATTGAAGTCATTCTAGTGGAACTACATTTTCATTGCTTCCAAAAATCGATATTTTTAATTTGCCGAGAGTGAGCTAAGAACCATATAGAAGCTTATTTTATTATTACAAAACCTTGTAACTCCTCCATAGTCTTAGAAAATATTCACCAGAATTTAAAAAAAATTTATTTTTTTAAAGAAATTTATGAACTAATTTTAGTCTAAAATTTAAAAGTTATTTTCTTAAATTTACATGAAAACACTGTTTCGGGTTTAAATTCCTATAAAAAGAAACGACTTGTTAAAATAAGTAACTATTTACAATTTTTCCTAGATGAAAATATTATCATAGAACAAAAAAAGGGAATTTTTCTTAAAATCGCCTCCAATTCAGTGACCAGGCATCGAATAAGAGAACTTCTCTCAATGACAACCCTATGTAAATATCATTAGATCAGATCGAAAATTTACTGCCCAGCAAAAAAAGAGACTCCAAAAAAGTCATGAAAATGTAGAGTTTGCGATCTGGAAGTAGTGAAATTTTCGATCTGATCTAATGACTTTTACATATGGTTGTCATTGCAAGAAGCAATATTAAGAAATATTCCCTATTTTGTGTTCTATGATAATATTTTCATCTAGGAAAGATGGTAAATAGTTACCTATTTTAACAATTCTTTTCTTTTTACACGAACTTAAGCCCGAATTAATGTTTTCATGAAAATTTAAGAAAATAACTTTTAAATTTTAGACTAAATAAATAATCATAAATTTTTTTTAAAAAATTATTTTTTTTAAATCTGGTGAGTATTTTCTAACACTATGGAGGAGTTACAATGTTTTGTATAACTAAAATAAGCTTCTTCATGGTTTTTGCTTACTCTCGGCAAATTAAAAATATCGATTTTTTGCAAGCAATGAAAATGTAGTTCCACTAGAATGACTTCCATTTTTTTTCACTGGGTAATAGATAATTTTATAAAATTCAACGTGATTGGAAACTGTTTAAATCAATAAATACATGTCTGAATTGAACAGTTTTTCATTAGTAATTAGTGGTTAAGCCTTTTTAGGAACATGACACACAGATGTAAACCTTTAAATATACATACATACTTATGAATGTATGTATGCTTAAGAAAAAAAAATCAACCAATAAAAAATTATAGTGAACATTTGGACACAAAGCACAAAATTGCATGTTTAAGAAACAAACATACATTTCTCTAAGCCGGAAGCTGTATTATTGACATCTTGCAAAATATGACCCAGAAAAGGATTTCACTTTGGACCAGTTTCCATTTATACTTTCATGACTTATTAGTTTTTGCCGCCCATGCAATTAGATCTATCCTTAAATATGTATGTACATATGTAAGTATGTTTGTAAGAAATTATAGAGTATAACAAAATGTGTATTTATAGCCAATAGTATTAGTTATTAACATTTAATGGAGGAATAAGGGTGGAGCTTAAATTACCCTACAATTTTGGAGTTATTGTTTCATATTCATATGGACATGCTCAGATGTGCGTACATATGGATGCATATGTGTATGTACCAGTGATGAGCGATAACGCGATTTTTTAAAAATGTTGCTCCATGTGAATGTGATTTTAAATCGCTGTTCTTGTAAACTGTGACTGTGATCACAGTTTAGCAGTATTTTGTTTGTAGCAGTTTTGTTATTTTGAGAAAATCTAATAAGAGCAGCAGTGAAATTAGACAGTGACTGTGATCACGTTTTAACACAATTCAGCTCTTCTCCTTTAGAAGTATTGGTATTATGTTAAATACTAATAAGAAGAGAGACAAGAACAAACAATTAGCAATCAACCCTGTCCAAATATTGAGATTTTCGCATAAGAGGCAGAGAGACAAAAATTGAAAATATGAACATGTGAGATGTACATAGTTGCCAGAAAAGACGATTTGAAACGCTTTGGCAATTTTTTATAGGCAAAAGCAGAAGGTATAAAAAAAATTTGTGTGGTAGCCTTATCTAATGTTAAGTAAGCATATAAGAACAATAACAGTTTGTATAAAAGAACTATATATCCAAAACCTGATACTTGATAAATTCAGTCATAGTTGTGTTTACTGATTTTTCAATCGCTGTGAAAAAAGAACAGGTTTTATAATATCGCTCAACTCTAGTATGTACAGATATACATACCCTGTAGGAAATGTCAATAGTGAAACAATACTAGGAGTATTCATTTACTTTCTCAGCAGAAACTAGTAATGAGCATAGTTGTCAAATTTCAAAGAGGAAAAACCCCAATTCAATTAAAAATTATAATTATAAATATTTTTGTAATATTATGAAAAACTAATTTTATGTATAAAAATAAATAGATTTGTAAGGAACATACATACTCGTATAATAAAGTATGTATTAAATGTAAAAAAGAAGAAACATAACAAAGTTTTAGTTCATAAAAATTATTTCTCTACGGAAACAATGATTATTAAAAATAAACCTACTGAGAAAAATTAAAAAAACAAACAAACTAAGCTTCAATCTCGCTAGAGATATACATAATACAGGCAAATCCCGGTATAACGAACGATATAATGTCAGGTGTTATTTAATTATTATTATTGTAGACATGATACAATACAATAAACAGAATGAGGGTAATTTATTTTCAAATACAAACTAACGGAATCACATTTTTTAGGCATTTACATTGTTGCTGTAATTTTTTTTTAAATTTTTTGGTTTTCGTTATACAGAGCACACATTTTTCAAAGTATTCACTATACAAAGTATAAAAAATCTTAGAAATATGTTCCTAGCAATTTTTTGTTTTTTATTTTGCGATTTGTTCTTCATCATTCGTTATATCTAGTACAAGAAGTATTCGCTATATAAGGTTGTTAATGTAAAAAATTTGGACGTTCGTTAAATCGGATTTTCGTTAAAGCGAGACTCGTTATACCGAGATTTGCCTGTATATATAATATATATATATATATACAATATATACATATTATTTGCCCTTAATTATGAAAGTTGTCTAAGTCATGTATATCTCTGGTTGAGATATTTAGTAGATAACATTTGAACAAATAAAAAATCATTTTTATATTATGCAGCATTTTGATTTCGAGTTGCACTAGTCTCGATTCATATAAATTTATTTAATATTTTCTATTTTTTTTACGAACAAACACAACCCACAAAGCGATTAGCTTGTCTGCGGAAAACACCCAAGGTCTGTGGTGGGAATCGAACCCACGACCTCTGGACTGAGAGTCTGGCATTGCTACCACTCAGCCACAGGGGCACTTAGATATTTATTGAAGTTTTTCAAAGATTTATTTGATATTTCGAAGGAAAAATGCACATGACTTAAGGCGCAACTATAATATAAATAAGCGAACTTAAGCGACTGTGCTTATAGAACTTTTCGTCAAGTTTCGTTAAATGTCATTTGCGTAAGCTAAGTGCCAAACTGAACGCACATTCCGTACGGAAAACACTGTTTGTGAATTTTTTAAACTCAAGCAAACAGAATCAGAAAATATTCATTGATTTTAAATATTTTTTTATTGTTTCTTATTTTAAACTCAAAAAAGAAAGCAAATCTTTTATTTTCATTGTTTGTTTTACAATATACATATACACACACATACACTTGAGTTTATCATGTTCATTTTTGTACTTTTCAGTAGGCAAAACAAATAAAACAAGTAATAAAGTGGTGGATATAATTATACGTGAATTTTTAATGGATTAGGATATTCCAACAAGTTAATTTGATTGAATTGCATTCATTTAGTAGTTATAAGAAGAAACAAAATTACTAAAAAATTGTGAACAGTACGTATATGTGCAGCTGTGGCTAAAGAATACTTAAGTGCATGTAAGTACATTGTGGCCACCTAAAAGTCACATCTGAATTGCTTAAGTATTTGACAGACTTATCGTTCAATTCTGGCATTAGCCTAAGCCAGCTCATTCATATTATAGTTGGACCTTTAGACCACTTTCATAATTAAGGGCACATATGTGCATACATACATATATACGTCTGTCTGAAATGTGCTAGTATATTTAAAATATATGAACATATACAAATATATAAACATATATGTACTAAAAGAACGTCATAACTCAAATAAAACAGTATGCCAGAAAACGTGTTTTAAGTTTTAAATTTACCCACAACTAACTGAAAAAGAAAATTTTATTTCTTTCGCAAGAGTTGAGTAAACCAGATACTGGTATGAAATTTTTACACAATATGAAGTACGATTTTAGGATTAATTCTCCTGGGCACTTAAGTGACACTTAAATTTAAGTGGCAGTTAGCTAAATGACATACATACATATAATTGGGAGGTCAATTATTGGGCCTTAGTGTAAGGCAAATAGTTTCATATACAGTAATTTTGACTTAGCTGCACAATCAACTTTGCACGACTTTTTGTGCAGATAAGTAAAAAATGCTGTTATCTTAAATGCACTTACCTACCTAAATGTGCAGGTATACAATTTTTTACTTCAGTTTAATAAACATATGTACATGGTTGGATATTTATGCAGCCACATTTTTTTAATGTGTGCAGCTAACTTAAATTTTTTATATGCGAATAATTTAAAACTGCCTAAAAATATGTTAAATGCGCAGGTATACAAAGTGCATTTAAAAAAGGATTTTGAACAATAATTACAGAAAAAATATATTTTGTGCAGTTAAGTCAATATGCAGCGTTCATTAATTTTTTGTATGAAAATATTTTAATATCACCAAAATTTTAGGGCACTTATCTTAAATGTGCAGGTACCTATATAAAGTGCACTTAAAAAACGAATTTGTATAGGATTTTAAAGAATAGTGACCAAAATTTATCATTTTAGGCAGTTAATTCAAAGTGCACTTAAACAAAAGGCAGCTAAATCAAAACTACTGTATAACTACCCACCCAGTGAAAAAAAATTGAAGTCATTCTAGTGGAACTACATTTTCATTGCTTCCAAAAATCGATATTTTTAATTTGCCGAGAGTGAGCTAAGAACCATATAGAAGCTTATTTTATTATTACAAAACCTTGTAACTCCTCCATAGTCTTAGAAAATATTCACCAGAATTTAAAAAAAATTTATTTTTTTAAAGAAATTTATGAACTAATTTTAGTCTAAAATTTAAAAGTTATTTTCTTAAATTTACATGAAAACACTGTTTCGGGTTTAAATTCCTATAAAAAGAAACGACTTGTTAAAATAAGTAACTATTTACAATTTTTCCTAGATGAAAATATTATCATAGAACAAAAAAAGGGAATTTTTCTTAAAATCGCCTCCAATTCAGTGACCAGGCATCGAATAAGAGAACTTCTCTCAATGACAACCCTATGTAAATATCATTAGATCAGATCGAAAATTTACTGCCCAGCAAAAAAAGAGACTCCAAAAAAGTCATGAAAATGTAGAGTTTGCGATCTGGTAGTAGTGAAATTTTCGATCTGATCTAATGACTTTTACATATGGTTGTCATTGCAGGAAGTTCTCTTTTTCGATGCCTGGTCACTGAATTGGAAGCAATATTAAGAAATATTCCCTATTTTGTGTTCTATGATAATATTTTCATCTAGGAAAGATGGTAAATAGTTACCTATTTTAACAATTCTTTTCTTTTTACACGAACTTAAGCCCGAATTAATGTTTTCATGAAAATTTAAGAAAATAACTTTTAAATTTTAGACTAAATAAATAATCATAAATTTTTTTAAAAAAATTATTTTTTTTAAATCTGGTGAGTATTTTCTAACACTATGGAGGAGTTACAATGTTTTGTATAACTAAAATAAGCTTCTTCATGGTTTTTGCTTACTCTCGGCAAATTAAAAATATCGATTTTTTGCAAGCAATGAAAATGTACTTCCACTAGAATGACTTCCATTTTTTTCACTGGGTAATAGATAATTTTATAAAATTCAACGTGATTGGAAACTGTTTAAATCAATAAATACATGTCTGAATTGAACAGTTTTTCATTAGTAATTAGTGGTTAAGCCTTTTTAGGAACATGACACACAGATGTAAACCTTTAAATATACATACATACTTATGAATGTATGTATGCTTAAGAAAAAAAAATCAACCAATAAAAAATTATAGTGAACATTTGGACACAAAGCACAAAATTGCATGTTTAAGAAACAAACATACATTTCTCTAAGCCGGAAGCTGTATTATTGACATCTTGCAAAATATGACCCAGAAAAGGATTTCACTTTGGACCAGTTTCCATTTATACTTTCATGACTTATTAGTTTTTGCCGCCCATGCAATTAGATCTATCCTAAAATATGTATGTACATATGTAAGTATGTTTGTAAGAAATTATAGAGTATAACAAAATGTGTATTTATAGCCAATAGTATTAGTTATTAACATTTAATGGAGGAATAAGGGTGGAGCTTAACTTACCCTACAATTTTGGAGTTATTGTTTCATATTCATATGGACATGCTCAGATGTGCGTACATATGGATGCATATGTGTATGTACTAGTGATGAGCGATAACGCGGTTTTTTAAAAATGTTGCTCCTTGTGAATGTGATTTCTTAATCGCTGTTCTTGTAAACTGTGACTGTGATCACAGTTTAGCAGTATTTTGTTTGTAGCAGTTTTGTTATTTTGAGAAAATCTAATAAGAGCAGCAGTGAAATTAGACAGTGACTGTGATCACGTTTTAACACAATTCAGCTCTTCTCCTTTAGAAGTATTGGTATTATGTTAAATACTAATAAGAAGAGAGACAAGAACAAACAATTAGCAATCAACCCTGTCCAAATATTGAGATTTTCGCATAAGAGGCAGAGAGACAAAAATTCAAAATATGAACATGTGAGATGTACATAGTTGCCAGAAAAGACGATTTGAAACGCTTTGGCAATTTTTTATAGGCAAAAGCAGAAGGTATAAAAAAAATTTGTGTGGTAGCCTTATCTAATGTTAAGTAAGCATATAAGAACAATAACAGTTTGTATAAAAGAACTATATATCCAAAACCTGATACTTGATAAATTCAGTCATAGTTGTGTTTACTGATTTTTCAATCGCTGTGAAAAAAGAACAGGTTTTATAATATCGCTCAACTCTAGTATGTACAGATATACATACCCTGTAGGAAATGTCAATAGTGAAACAATACTAGGAGTATTCATTTACTTTCTCAGCAGAAACTAGTAATGAGCATAGTTGTCAAATTTCAAAGAGGAAAAACCCCAATTCAATTAAAAATTATAATTATAAATATTTTTGTAATATTATGAAAAACTAATTTTATGTATAAAAATAAATAGATTTGTAAGGAACATACATACTCGTATAATAAAGTATGTATTAAATGTAAAAAAGAAGAAACATAACAAAGTTTTAGTTCATAAAAATTATTTCTCTACGGAAACAATGATTATTAAAAATAAACCTACTGAGAAAAATTAAAAAAACAAACAAACTAAGCTTCAATCTCGCTAGAGATATACATAATACAGGCAAATCCCGGTATAACGAACGATATAATGTCAGGTGTTATTTAATTATTATTATTGTAGACATGATACAATACAATAAACAGAATGAGGGTAATTTATTTTCAAATACAAACTAACGGAATCACATTTTTTAGGCATTTACATTGTTGCTGTAATTTTTTTTTAAATTTTTTGGTTTTCGTTATACAGAGCACACATTTTTCAAAGTATTCACTATACAAAGTATAAAAAATCTTAGAAATATGTTCCTAGCAATTTTTTGTTTTTTATTTTGCGATTTGTTCTTCATCATTCGTTATATCTAGTACAAGAAGTATTCGCTATATAAGGTTGTTAATGTAAAAAATTTGGACGTTCGTTAAATCGGATTTTCGTTAAAGCGAGACTCGTTATACCGAGATTTGCCTGTATATATAATATATATATATATACAATATATACATATTATTTGCCCTTAATTATGAAAGTTGTCTAAGTCATGTATATCTCTGGTTGAGATATTTAGTAGATAACATTTGAACAAATAAAAAATCATTTTTATATTATGCAGCATTTTGATTTCGAGTTGCACTAGTCTCGATTCATATAAATTTATTTAATATTTTTTAGATATTTATTGAAGTTTTTCAAAGATTTATTTGATATTTCGAAGCAAAAATGCACATGACTTAAGGCCCAACTATAATAGGAATAAGCGAACTTAAGCAACTGTGCGGTTACATATAAAACGTATGTGGCAAATTATAATGTACTTATGGAACTTTTCGTCAAGTTTCGTCAAATGTCATTTGCTTAAGTTAAGTGCCAAACTGAACGCACATTCCGTACGGAAAACACTGTTTTTTAATTTTTTTAAACTCAAGCAAACAGCAGCAGAAAATATTCATTGATTTTAAATATTTTTTTATTGTTTCTTATTTTAAAATCAGAAAAAAATCAAAAGTTTAATTTTCATTCTTTGTTTTACAATACACATATACACACATACACTTGAGATTATTTATGTATGCTCACTGTTGTACTTGTTGTGAATCAGAATTGATCAACCCTCGTACCCGTACATTGCACAACTTTGTTAACGCAGCAGCAACCAGTTCATTCACTTGGTTGTTTGCTAAATTCTTTGCGTTGACAAATTGTGCAATAGTAATATTTCGTAATTGGTTAAAAAGCTTAATAACATTAAAATATTTAGCAAGTTAGCATAATAATAATAGCTGTTGAGCATAATATAACATTTAACAAGTTAGCATGATAATAATAGCTGTTAAGCATAATGTTGATGAAGCTTTGTATAAATAGTGCAGTATTTATTAAAGAAGGTTGTCTTGTATTTTAGCAGTCAAAAGTTAGAGTAATACCTGCGATTCCCACGGGACCCTCCAGGTTTAAAATTGTAAAGTAAAATAATAAGATACTAGTTTTTAGTTGGTACAACTGTTTAATAAATCCCTTTTAATATACAAAAGAAAAATCCGTTTTTAAATTCAACACAACATTTTGGCGCAGCCGGTATTAGCAAGAGTACAGTTTGATACCTTTTGGCAGTTTCAAGGAAGTATATTGATATTGGAAAGCTATTTTAGCTCAATTTAATTTTAATATACTGAATTAAATTGTTAAAAGGATACGTTGTTCTGTATACCAACATTTACTACACAACTCAAGGTTTTAATGAGCTATTTTAGCTGCTTAAGTTGCACAGACTTTGGTGGTAAGCTCAACGACGACAAACATTTGCTCGAGACAAATGGGACCAACACAAATGGTAAAAATATTTATATAAGTGTTGAATTAGTAAATTAAACTAGATAAACGCATAGTGAAAAATTCAAAATGATTAGCATTATTTAAATAGAAGGAAAGTTTGTTTGTGAAAGTGAACATTGAAAATAAAAGTGGATTTAGGAAATTTTGCTTGAGCTATATGGAGGATTTGAAAAAAAATTACAAATGACACAAGAGGAGACCAGGGAAATTTCTGAGCGAGTGTGTAATCTCATAAAGTACCTTAACAATACCAAAGAGTATATAGAGTTAGTAAAGCATAAAGTGAGGAGCCAGGGAAACATAACCGAATTTGAAAAGATAGATATTTTATTGGAAGAACTACAAGTGCTACATGAACATCAACAAAGTCCAGCTATATCTAAGGAAATATAAGAATATTTACACGTTAACCGGATCTTGAAGCAGCAGAACGAAAGCTTAAGAAAAACCATTGAAGAAGCTGAACAACAGATTCAAGACAGCGAACAGAAGACACAAGCATTTAAAGACTTCGCACAGCGCGTTAACCCCAACTTGACTCCTGATCAGTTGCAGCAAGTCATCGAAAATAGAAAGGTGATAGAGGAAAAAACTTAACAAATTGAAACGAAACTTACAAGGAGAGACGAGGAAAGTGATTACAATTAACACAACAAGTAGTAACAACATGACAACTTTTACCGAACTCTTGAAAACCATATTCCATGTGGTACCAATTTTCTACGGAACTGATGGGCCAGAACTGGCAAGGGAAGCCAAGAAGTTTATTGAAGGATGTATGATAGCAAAGGATAAACTAGAAGAACCAGGTAATGTGGTCGACATAATCAAATGCATCAAAACTAGACTATTTGGAAATGCTTACTCATATTTGCACAATAAAGAGTTCACAACTATAGAAGCCTTATGGCAGGCTATTAGAGAAAAATTTGTAAAAGGCAAAACCCTAACAGAATTGCAAGAAGTAATTTTCAGCAGTAAGCAAGGTCCAAGGGAGACAGCATATGAATTTGGAGAGAGACTAGAAGGACTACTTACAGATGCCACAGAACTAATTGCAGCACAATGGCAAGAAGTTTCCCATCGAAAATCTATGATAGATCACTGCAACCAAGAGGCTTACGAGATCCTAGATTGATGTCAAAATTCATCGGACACGAAAACGAAAAGCTATCTGCCCTGCTGAAAATCACCAAGGATGCTCAAAATCTTTTTGGTTCTAATATGAAATCTTCAAATATCATGACAATGCATACCGAGGAACCTTTATATGATACGGTCCAGCAGTTGATAAAAGAAGTCCGACAACTATCCATGCATCAGAAGACCTGTAACCATTCAACGCCAAACAGTAATTCACGAGAAAACTCAAAATACTGGAGCCCTATGATAGACGAATGCTATAACCAAGGAAACAATATGTGCTATAATCAAAGACAGGGGCAAACGAATGCAATTTGAGAAGGAACATGAAACCTCCCGACTATGGATCAAATAGGCAAAATTTTACAAGCTCGAAAACTCAAAACAAAAGTGGAACTAGGTATAACAACAACGAGGAGCGACGCTGTTTTAGATGCAATAAACAGGGTCACATTTCTACTAATTGCCCAAGAAACAGACGGAGTATAAATAGCGATAATAGAAACGGCATCAATAGAGGCAACAATGATGTAAACAGAAGCAGATTTAATTACAACAGCAATAATTCGGGAAACGAGAATCGGCCCGGCCAAGATTAATGGACCGGAATGCCGAAAAATGTAGAGAAATTACTAATGAAAAAAATTAAAATAAAACACAACACCCCGTAGGAACTAACTATGAAGATAAAGCTTTTAATTTAGATATTAACAATATACACTTGACAGAGGAGCAGGATAATCAGAAACAGGAAGACAAGGATAACACCAAATTAATATCTGGTGCAAGACGCACAGATTTTGTAAGAAAATACCTGAATAATATGGCAATGATGACATGTAATGATATAAATAATAGAATAATTAAGGACGGAAACGTCGCAGAACATCACATAAACCACTCAGAGTATAAAAATGAACTGAGACTGGAGAATGATGTTAGTAGCAACGAAAGTTGTGAGATAAACGATGCGTATATAAGCTTTCCTTGTAGAGAGGCAAAAGAGGAAAAATTACTACTGTTGGTAGACTCAGGCGCTGATACTACACTAGTAAAGGAAGAAGCTTTGACATCGTGCATAAAAGTTAATGAAAAGGAGAAGAAGTCCTTGTCAGGAGCCTTTGGAGGAAACATTAGTACCAAAGGAAGTATAACTGTGAACCATAAATACGTGGACAAACTAAGTTTTAAAATGCATATAGTACCAAAGGGCACAATTTTGCCAGCAGATGGTTTGCTGGGCCGAGATATGATGTGGAATAGGTCGGTCACCGAAACAATAAACAAAAACATAAAATTTTTTGACAACCAGAGAGAAATAGTTTCCTTGCCACTTGTTTCAGAAATTCCTTCGTTATATATATCCGAAAATTTTTCTATAAAAGGACGTTCCCAGGGAGTTGTATCAGTAGTAGTAACCAAGGCTACGGGAGAAATAATAGTAAACAAACTACAAATTTTACCAGGGGTTTTTGTGGGCGAAACCCTAACATCAATCAGAGGGGGAATAGCATTTATTCCAATTCTAAACACCAACAACTATACAGTAGACATAAATAAGAAAATATTGTTAAGTTATGAAAATCCTGAGGACTACCAGATAAAATCAACAACAGCCATTAATACAATAAGCACTGCGGACAACAAAGAAAGAACCAAATTACTATTGGAAACAGTACAGCTTTCCGCAGATTTGAATCCGGAAGAGAGATTATCGATCGAGAGCATTTTGAAATCGTACGATGACATGTTTCAATTACCCGGAGATAATCTAACTCACACAAATGTACTTAAACATAAAATCCCAACTGATTCTACTCAACCCCCAATAAATACTAAGCAATATAGACTACCTGAGGTCCACCGAAATGAAGTGAATAGACAAGTAGGCCAGATGGTCAAAGATGGAATTATCTCTCCCAGTACTTCCCCTTGGAATTCACCAATACTGCTAGTACCAAAAAAGGCAGGAAAGGACGGAGAGAAAAAATGGCACTTAGTAGTAGATTTCAGAAAATTGAACGAGGCCACAATAAAGCAAGTCTTCCCCATACCAAGAATTGACGAAATCCTAGACCAACTGGGATACAGCCGATATTTTTCTACCCTCGATCTAGCGAGTGGATACCACCAAGTTTTAATGGACCCACGGGACAGACAAAAAACCGCTTTTAGCACCAATTTGGGACATTTTGAGTTTAATCGTATGCCTTTCGGATTAACAGGGGCACCAGCCACTTTTCAGAGAATCATGAACTCGATATTAACGGGTCTACAAGGAATCGACTGTTTCGTCTATCTGGACGATATAGTAATATACGGCAGAAACCTAGCGGATCACCAATTAAGGCTCAAGAGAGTATTAGATATATTAAGAAGGTACAACCTTGTAACTTAACGAAAAATGTCATTTCCTTCAAAGGGAGGTAGTTTATCTAGGCCACCAATGTTCGGAAAATGGAGTCTTACCGGATCCCCATAAAACGAAAGCAGTAAAAAACATTCCACCTCCTAGAAGTATCAAAGACTTGCAAGCATTTCTAGGATTGATCAACTACTACAGGAAGTTTATACCAAACTCATCCGAAATTGCCTTACCCCTAAACAAACTACTAAGGAAGAACGTGAAATTTGAATGGACACAAGAGTGTCAGCAAGCTATGGACAAATTAAAAGCAGCAGTTTCGAATCCACCTCTATTACAATACCCTGACTTTGCGAAACCATTTGTTCTGACTACGGATGCTAGCAATGAAGCCCTAGGAGCTCTCCTTTCTCAAGGAGAGCCTGGTAGCGATTTACCAGTATATTTTGCAAGCAGAGTACTAAGTGTCACAGAAAAACGATACTCTACAATAGAAAAGGAGTTGCTTGCCATCGTATGGGCAACAAAAACTTTTAGGACATATTTACTCGGGAGACACTTCACCATCTGCTAATCTGAAAGATCAAGAAGGCAGGCGCCTTAGACTAAAACTTTTAGAATATGATTTCGAGATACGGTATAAATCAGGAAAAACGAATCAAAACGCTGATGCCCTCAGTCGCCTTCCAATAGAGAAAATAAATGTAGGGGCAATAACTAGATCAAAAGCTCGAGAATTACAAAACAAACAGAATGGAGTGAATGAAGAAATTATGCATCAAACAGAGGTAAATCAGGATATGGGAGAGGAAGATATGGCTGTTTATTTAACGAATGCAGAAGATATAAATAAAGTAATAAAAACATTCCACGATACACCTTTGGGTGGACACCAAGGGACATTCAAAACTTATTCCCGCATCAGGAATCAGTATAAATGGGCTGGCATGTATCGACAAATAAAAAATTATGTAACAACGTGTAGCCTATGCCAGAAAAACAAATGTTCGAAAGTTGAAAAAATGCCATTGGTGATAACAAGCACTTCAAGTAAGCCTTTCGAAAAAGTTTTCATGGACCTGGTAGGTCCGTTGCCAGAATCAGCTAGGGGAAACAAATACATCGTCACCTTTCAAGACGATTTTACAAATTTTTTCGCATGTGCAGCCGTGCCTGACGCAGAGGAACCAACTGTAGCTAAAGTCTTTTTTAAGGAAATAATTTCAAGATACTTCATTCCCAAGGTGTTGGTAACGGATAATGGTTCAAACTTCACATCCAGATTATTCAAGGAAACGTGTAAGATGCTAAGAATAAAGAAACTACTAACTACTCCTTATCATCCACAAGCGAATGGGGCTTTAGAACGAGCTCATCGACCATTGGCCGAATTGCTGAGAAATTTCGTTAACCTAGATGGTACCAACTGGGACGACTGGACTCATCACGCCATCCATGTGTATAATAATAGCAAACATTCAACAACAAAACAAACACCGACGAGAGTGTTATTTGGGTTTGAATTTGAAATGCCCATCTCTTTGAAAATATCCCCGACACCACTATACAACGCGGATGATTATAGCAAAATTCTGAAATATCAAATCCAACGTTCACATGAAATCGTTAGAGAGAACCAAGAGAGGGCAAAATTAAGAGCAAAACAGTATTATGATAAGGGTTCAAAGGACAGAGAATATAAAATAGGTCAAAAGGTTTGGTTAAAGAATCAAACTAGAAAAAATAAATTTTCACCCTTATGGTTAGGACCATATGAAGTTATAGACATACCAACACGTGTAAACATAAAATTGAGAGTAAAAAAGTGTGAAAAGATCTACCATAAGAATTTAGTAAAACCCTATAAGGAACGGCATTTAATATAAGGTATATGGTAATTAATCATCCAGTTACGATCCAGGCTATTTAGTTATGAATTTATAAAGGAGAGCATTGATTTTTAGTTATTTTACTTCTATTTTTTACTTCAAATGCAGCCAATTGCTTAAAGAATTCATTTCCGGGTACCTTAAAACAAACAAAAAACACAAATATGCTTAGTAAAACGTTTCTTTAAATAATAATAAAAAAAAATTAAAACATAAAAAAAAGTTAGTTGAATAAACCCTCGCTACAATACGTAATTGCAATTAAACAAAATTGTTGACAAAAGGAAAATGATACAAGAAAAAAAATAAAAATAATTTTTTACGAGCAATGGGAAAGTTATACGCGTGTCAACAACCTGAAATATCAAAGTGCTGATGACGTATTTATTTGTTTTGTATGTATGTACACCTGTTGTCATGCTTTTGTTTATTTATTTTTAGTTCAATAACTTTATGTCAACATACTTTAGATTTGATTACCATTCAATAATTTTAGTAATTTTTTTTTTCTCTTTCGCAAGTAGGCGGCAATTTCGCAATAAATAGCAATATAAACATGGTATCCGGCAATAAGTTGGACAGTCTTATTAAAATTTTGGAAAGGAATTGTAGTACTTTAGTTATATTAATATTTTTTGAGTGTTGATGTGTTCGTAAAATTAAATTAAAAGTTTTTTTTTAATCTGAGTGTTAGTAAAGAATAGGTTGTGGGACACGTAACGGAGATATAACAAAATTCATACTTGTATAGCATCCACGTATGTATGGTGTATAATTTTGAAGCTAAACTGAAACTGCAGTGCGGATTATAAGGTATCCTGCTAGAAGAGCTTTTACAGCTGACTACAGGTTAACAAATATTTTCTGCAAACAGTGAATAGTTTATGTGTAATTTTAAAGCTAAACTGAAACTGCAGTGCGGATTATAATGTACCCTGCTAGAAGAGCTTTTACAGCTGACTACAGATCTACCAAGATTTTCTGCGCAAAGTGATTAATTAAAGTATTCGTTACATATTTCCGTTGCACTGTCCCTGCATTTACACTCAATCTCATCGAGCGTTTCCGATGCATCAAAAAGGGTCAGATAAGAATAGGGAAGGTCTTTGTAGGTATAAAATGGGGAAACGGCACGTAGATATACTAGAAAATGATTATGCAGACATCCTGCAAAATCGTTGGTTGAATGATAAGCACATTGATGTCTTTTTACATTGGGTTTTGCAAAATACATTGAAAACATCAAAGATGCAGGACGTTCACATTTTTGGATCACAGTGGTATACTGCTATTAAGGACTGGTGCAACTGGCCTACAGAGGGAAGTACACACAGGATTAACCTCGCAACTAGGCGAATAAATATTTTTGAAAAAAGGCACATTCTGTTTCCTATTTGCGAGAACCAACATTGAATGTTGGAGATAATTTCATGGCCTAAAATAAGAGTCCTGGACTCATTGAGGCCTAGGTGTACTGCCCATATTTTCCAAATTATAGAGAGTTTTATTATAAATGAAGCAAGGAAGTACGGGATAGAAAATAGCTTTTTACATGTCCCTTTACAAAGGTTTTATCCAGATTGCACCCAGCAAGATAACATGATAGACTGTGGTATCTTTCTCCTGAAATTTGCGGAGAATGTAGCGAAAGGAATCAACAACGGACAAGTACTAAGGGGAACAAAAATTAACGTCGAAGATAGTAGGATAAATAGATCAAACATTATGAAAGCTATGAGTAGGTGGACGAGCAAGTTTGACACAGATAACAAAACGGAAGTACGGATATAGGGAGACTTTACAATTAGAATTATCAAGGTTAAGAGAAAGTTGGGAAGTAAATAGATATCTGAGAAGAATTATTAGAGTAGAAGAAAAAGACTATGTATTGATTATTGGGCGAGGAGGAAAGGAGACAATTAGGAGGCTGTAAATTGATAAATGGTTATGGACATGCAGGCTTATGTAATCATTAAATATATGTATGTATGTCTTAGAAATTTTTTGTATATACATATATATAGTTATTTTTCTTTTAGATAAGCATAAATACCACCCACAAGTTTATATAAAAAATAAAATATTTTTAATTATTTTGTATACTTAAGATTCAGAGAATAATGTATTACTAAGATTTATAAGTACTACCGCAAGCTGTGTGGTGCTCGAAAGCTGATGTTTATTTACACAAAAGTGAGATTGGGAAGATCACGAGAGCTATATCTATTAGTGAACTTATTCAGATTTTAGGACTTCTTCTGTTGGGCATCTGGGTCACGGACGGGGACATGACTATCAAAAAACTAGAATCAGTTGACGGGTACGCAGAGATACATATGGGTCTGGTGGAAGTTGCGTCTAAGTTTGAATACATTTTACATCAAATTAACATTCAACAAATAGCAAACTCCGTTAGTGAAATCCATCTTAATACACCGGAACTGCTGCCCAGTCCCTATAGAGAACTTATCATAAAGGAAATCAGCGAGATTGAGAACGGTATTCACACACTTCTGCCGGGTCGCACGAAACGCGGTTTATTGAATATTGGAGGGAAACTGATGAAGTGGCTATATGGAACGCTAGATGATGATGACAGACAGCTGATAAATCAACATTTTGAGGTGGTTGATGCCAACGGACATCAAATAATAGAACAAACTAATCAACAGGTCCATATAAATGACAGGTTTAATTCATCTATTAACAAGATGGTGGAAGCTATCAATGAAAACAGGAGGACTCTGAACAGCTTGACTCAGATCAAGCAGGAATCAGAGGTTCAGCACTACCGCGATGTTGCGGTTTTCCAGCTATTCAAACTGATGGAAATGAAAAGCCAAGTGAAGACCGTACAGGAGTCTGTAGCATTGACGAAAATTAAAATTTTTAATCCAGCACTTTTGACTATAGAAGAATCTCAGAAATATAGAATTAACATTGAAACCATACAAGAGATGCAGATTGGAGTGGCATTACACAGACAAAATACATTGATGTTCGTTATCAGGATACCTATCGAAACTATATCTTTAAAGAAATCCTTAATAATACCAATTCCAAATGACAGCCACTACCAAATAGATGCTGAAAGAGAATATGTGGTGCGTACTGCTAATAAGAGTTTTGGTTATAACGGTGAGAGGGATTTTAAAAGTTTAAGGCCATCGCAAAACTGTATTTTTAGAGGGAAGTGCAACCTTATCTTACATGAAACGCAAACACTAGAATTAATAGAGGAAGGTACGCTTATAGTAAGCAACGCAGATAAAACCCCAATGTCAACTAACTGCGATGACCGACGGTCAAACCTCTCAGGCAATTTCCTTTTCTCATTTTTTAATTGCAGCATAACAATCGGAGGACAAAGTTTCATTAGGCATGTCATAGATGTAACCCAGAAGTTTCTAATATTAGGAAACAATAGAAGTGTCACCACCGCAGTCAAACCCACCCTGGAGAAACTACACATAATGCAGATTAACAACATCAACACGATCAAGGAACTTAAATTTCAACAGAATGTTTTTAATAACATTGCTTACTCCACGGTAGTAATGGTTACAATAGGCATAATAATACTGATCGTGCTGGTATTATACAGAAGACGCGTTCGTATAAAAGTCAAAATAAACAACGGATTCCCGGAACGTGGCCCAGAATTAAACAAAATCGTGGATACCCATCTGCAAGAACATCTCGAAACAGTCCCTACGCATACAAGTCCTCAGAGCACAACTACAACATAAACAGCAACCACACAGGCAAAGACAACAGATATTTTAATAAAACTTAGGATAAGATCAACTAAATTTAAGAGTATAAAATATGTAAAAGCATTTGATCCAATTAGTATACTTGGATAATATCTAGAACTAGAAATTTTCTTCCGCCAAGGGGGGAGGGATGTTGTGAATCAGAATTGATCAACCCTCATACCCGTACATTGCACAACTTTGTTAACGCAGCAGCAACCAGTTCATTCACTTGGTTGTTTGCTAAATTCTTTGCGTTGACAAATTGTGCAATAGTAATATTTCGTAATTGGTTCAAAAGCTTAATAACATTAAAATATTTAGCAAGTTAGCATAATAATAATAGCTGTTGAGCATAATATAACATTTAACAAGTTAGCATGATAATAATAGCTGTTAAGCATAATGTTGATGAAGCTTTGTATAAATAGTGCAGTATTTATTAAAGAAGGTTGTCTTGTATTTTAGCAGTCAAAAGTTAGAGTCATACCTGCGATTCCCACGGGACCCTCCAGGTTTAAAATTGTAAAGTAAAATAATAAGATACTAGTTTTTAGTTGGCACAACTGTTTAATAAATCCCTTTTAATATACAAAAGAAAAATCCGTTTTTAAATTCAACACAACATACTTTTTGGTAGACAAAACAAATAAAACAAGTAATAAAGTGGTGGATATAATTACACGTGAATTTTTAATATATTATGACATTCCCACAAGTTAATTTAATTGAATTGCATTCATTTAGTAGTTATAAGAAGACACAAAATTACTAAAAAAAATTTTAACAATACCTATATGTGCAACTGTGGCTAAAGAATACTTAAGTGCATGTAAGTACATTGTGGCAACATAAAATTCACATCTGAATTGCTTAAGTATTTGACAGACTTATCGTTCAATTCTGGCATTAGCTTAAGCCAGCATATTCATATTATAGTTGGGCCTTTAAGGCCCAACTATAATATATAATATAAAGTTCCCCAGCTAAAAAAATATGTATGGAGCATATATCATATCCCATATATGATTCGGATCCGAAAAATGAGGGTATATGGGCATATATGATTATATATATTCATACATTTTCACACATGTATGTGTAAATTCCCTCCACAGTATTATGCAAAGTTCATATTCATACACTCTTGATTCACAAAAGCGCACTGCTGTGCAATAAATTAAATTACTAAAATTAATTTTTTTTAGACTTGAGAGAGAGGTTGTATTTAATGAAACATTTGTTTGGACAAATAACTCAAAACGAACTAAAAGTCATTTCATTCATCAAAAGGTGAATCAATTATTTAAAAAACACATAAATCATATTCGTACTTAACATTTAGCTTAAGAAATCAGATTAAAAACTAATGCAATTTATTATAAAAGAAAAAATAATCCCTCTAACAATAGTTTTCAATACAGTAATATGAACTTTGTTTCTTATCTAGAGAATTTTGTTTTTTCTATAAAATTAATGACTGGATTATCTTTTTGATTATTTGATATATAAAATGGGGCCACACAATGTATAAAATCATACACGAATGGTTTTTTGTAACAAAAAGTTTATCTTTTTTAAACGTTGAGGGTACGCGTATAAACTTTGTATACCGTATGTATTTTCTAATGGATTTCCAATTCAGCAGTGATAAAATTCCAAGCTTTTTTGATTGCGAAAACGATCTTATGTGAGATATCATGTATGCATACATTCTTGATATCTCACATATTATATGGATCCACATATGAAGAGCTTCATAATTAAATTTTCATATATGAGCTCATATTTTATAATACATTTCATATATTAGTTCATATATAATAGTTTTGCCATGTATAATCCCATATATTTCCATACATGAATTTATACATATTCATATATAGTTATATATATTCATATATTAAAAGTATATGAACCATATCTAATTTTTTTAGCTGGGTCAAGCAAACTGAATAAAAAAATATTCATTGATTTTAAATATTTTTTATTGTTTCTTATTTTAAACTCAACAAAGAAAGCAAAACTTTTATTTTCATTTTTTGTTTTACAATACACATATACACACACATACACATGAGTTTGTCTTTGTATGTTCATTGTTGTATTTTTCAGTAGGCAAAACAAATAAAATAAGTAATAAAGTGGTGGATATAATTATACGTGAATTTTTAATGGATTAGGATATTCCAACAAGTTAATTTTATTGAATTGCATTCATTTAGTTGTCATAAAAAGAAACAAAGTTACTAAAAAAATTGTGAACAATACCTATATGTGCAGCTGTGGCTAAGGAATACTTAAGTGCATGTAAGTACATTGTGGCCACCTAAAAGTCACATCTGAATTGCTTAAGTATTTGACAGACTTATCGTTCATTTCTGGCATTAGCTTAAGCCAGCTCATTCATACTATAGTTGGGCCTTTAGACCACTTTTATAATTAAGGGCACGTATGTACATACATACATATATACGTCTGTCTGAAATGTGCTAGTATATTTAAAATATATGAGCATATATGTACTAAAAGAACGTCATAACTCAAATAAAACAGTATGCCAGAAAACGTGTTTTAAGTTAATTTACCCACAACTAACTGAAAAAGAAAATTTTATTTCTTTCGCAAGAGTTGAGTAAACCAGATACTGGTATGAAATTTTTACACAATATGAAGTACGATTATAGGATTAATTCTCCTGGGCACTTAAGTGACACTTAAATTTAAGTGGCAGTTAGCTAAATGACATACATACATATAATTGGGAGGTCAATTATTGGGCCTTAGTGTAAGTCAAATAGTTTCATATACAGTAATTTTGACTTAGCTGCACAATCAACTTTGCACGACTTTTTGTGCAGATAAGTAAAAATGCACTTACCTACCTAAATGTGCAGGTATAAAATTTTTTACTTCAGTTTAATAAACATATGTACATGGTTGCATAAATATGCCACATTTTTTTAATGTGTGCAGCTAACTTAAATTTTTTATATGAGAATAATTTAAACCTGCCTAAAAATATGTTAAATGCGCAGGTATACAAAGTGCACTTAAAAAGGATTTCGAACAATAATTACAGAAAAAATATATTTTGTGCAGTTAAGTCAATATGCAGCTTTCATTGATTTTTTGTATGCAAATATTTTAATATTACCAAAATTTTAGGGCATTTATCTTAAATGTGCAGGTATATAAAGTGCACTTAAAAAACGAATTTGTATAGGATTTTAAGGAATAGTGACCAAAATTAATAATTTTAGGCACTTAATCCAAAGTGCACTTAAACAAAAGGCAGCTAAATCAATACTACTGTATAACTAACAGAAATTTTTTTAGAATTCAACTTGATTGGAAACTGTTTAAATCAATAAATACATGTCTGAATTGAACAGTTTTTCATTAGTAATAAGTGGTTAGGATTTTTTAGGAACATGACACACAGATGTAAACCTTTAAATATAAATACATACCTACATACATACTTATGAATGTATGTGTGCTCAATAAAAAAAATTCAACCTATAAAAAAATTATAGGGAACATTTGGACACAAAGCACAAAATTACATGTTTAAGAAGCAAACATACATTACTCTAAGACGGAACCTGTATTATTGACATCTTCCAAAATATGACCTGGAAAAGGATTTGACTTTGGACCAGTTTCCATTTATGCTTTCATGACTTATTAGTTTTTGCCGCCCTTCAATTAGATCTATCCTAAAATATATATGTAGATATGTATATGTTTGTAAGAAATTATAGAGTATAACAAAATGTGCATTTATAGCCAATAGTATTAGTTGTTAACATTTAATGGAGGAATAAGGGTGGAGCTTAACTTACCCTACAATTTTGCAGTTATTGCTTCATATTCATATGGACATGCTGAGTTGTGCGTACATATGAATGCATATGAGTATGTACGCATATACATACCATGTAGGAAATGTCAATAGTGAAACAATACTAGAGTGTTCATTTACTTTCTCAGGAGAAACTAGTAATGAGCACAGTTGTAAAATTTCAATAAGGAAAAACTCCCAATTCAATTAAAAATTATATATATATAAATATTTTTGTAATATTATGAAATATTAATAAGTATAAAAATAAATAAATTTGTAAAGAACATACATACTCGTATAACAGTATGTATTAAATGTAAAAAGAAGAAACATAACAAAGTTTTAGTTCATAAAAATTATTTCTCTACGAAAACAATGATTATTAAAAATAAACCTACTGAGAAAAATTTAAAAAACAAACAAACTAAGCCTGAGTGTACATCTGGCATTTCTTGTGTGTCATTTGCCCAAAAAAAAGTAAC
Source organism: Tachina fera (assembly GCA_905220375.1). Lineage (NCBI taxonomy): Eukaryota > Metazoa > Arthropoda > Insecta > Diptera > Tachinidae > Tachina > Tachina fera. The sequence continues at coordinate 107,625,838 of LR999963.1, forward strand.
CAACTGATTACTAATGAAAAACTGTTTGATTCAGACATATATTTATTGATTTAAACAGTTTGCAATCATTTTGGATTCTATAAAATTGTCTATTAATTATGTATGAAACTGTTAAACTTAACAAATACATGTCTGTAGTTTTAACCCAGTTTTAAATCCTACCGTAATTTTTAATGTAAAATTGTAAATATGTATCGTTAAGGCCATGTTATGCTAACTTCATGCTAGTTTTTCATTATGCATAGGGCGCTAGTGTTTGTAACTTGTACAAGTTTCAAAAACTTATTTGAGTCCACACCTAAATTAATTAAATCTAAGATTTGCTTATACTTAAGCGTTCGCAACGAGGAGTGGAAATAACAAGTAATTAGACAGAATTGGAAATTTATTTTGGCATAAGTTCAGTGAATGGCGAACACACCAATTTGATGAAACTATTTTAATTTTTTAACGAAGTATAAAGAATTTTTTTATCGCACATATTGCTTGCACCATCTGTTCCAGTGGTAGTTATGTTACTAAAACTTATTAAACACATAAATCACATGATATTGAGGTACAAATATATATTTCAGTGGTACCGCTTTCAATTACAGTCAAATCTCGATAATTCGTACCCCGATAAATCGTAATTTCCAATAATTCGTAATAAACTGTCGGTCCCTTGAAAAAATTTATGAAAATTTTTCGAACTAACGAAAAATTAAACATTTGAAAAATGTATGAAAAATGTTCATATATTTTGGACCCCTCGTTAATTCGTAATTTTTTTTTCAAATAAAATCTTCTTTCCTCTTATAAATCGTAATTGCTTGCCATGTAATAATTCGTAATAAAAACAACAGAAACAGGAATTTGGTTTTGCTTGTTTGTGTGCTTATTTTCTTGAGATCAGTTTGTTAATGAATAATAAAGAAATAGGTTTTCTTTTATAATTTTAATAAATAAATTGATAAACCCCGTTAATTCGTATTTATTTTATTTTAACCCCGTTAAATCGAAATCCTGTTAATCAAAATCCCCTATAATTTGTAAGAAATTACCGGTCCCTTGCGATTACGAATTATCGGGATTTGACTGTATTTCACATTTTTTTAAATAAAAACATAAAAACAAATTAATTTTTTATATTTTTTGTGAATTTTACTATTTACAGGGATAGTATTTTCTTTAAGACATTTAGTAATTTTTCGCAAAGTTGCGATTTTTCGCTTTTTTAGCAATTTTTTTTTATTTTTAACGGCTTAGCGATTTCTGATCAACTTTAGGGCTTGCTTCTGATTTTGCAACTTCTCGTGAATTTTTGTAAACTGTTTTGCAGTTTTTTCAACAATATTAAAATTTGTTATCATCTCGCTGTTAGCAAGTTTTTTGCGAATTTCCGCCGTTTTCGCAATTTTCATCAAATATTTTGTATTCCTAACAGTTTTGACGATTTTTGATCAAAATTGTTTAACATATTTTAAAGTTCGCTATAAAAGTGACTTTTTGCATTAGCTTCCTGAAAGTTTTGCTGATTTTTAAACAATATGAAACTTTCTAAATATGCCGCTGTTAATAAGTTTTTTTTTTTGCAAATGTTCATAGTTTTCGCAATTTTTGCGAATTATTTGCATTCCTTACAATTTTATTAATTTTTTTATATATATTATGTATTGTTTAAAATTTTGCAAATTCTCGCAGTTTTTTACAAATTTCTCAATTAAAGGGGGTTTTAATATGTTTTTAGCTTCCTTACAGTTTTGAAAATTTTAGTGGTTTTCGCTTTATAAAAATAAAATTACTTTTGTAATTAATATTAAAACTTTTTAAATTTTTTTTATGTTGCATTTAAAAATTTTTCTAAGCACCAAATTTATTTACATATTTTTTCTTTTCAACACTGTTTTTGATTTTTACCCATCAAAAATAAAAATATGAAAGTTTAATTTGACTACAACGACAAATGTATCATGGACAGAAACCCTGATCCTGTTGCCTTGTTGCCGTCAAAATAATCCTTCTCGTATAAACATATCTATTATGTCCTTAACATTTGGTAGTCGGTAGTTTGCTGTGTTGAATGTGTTAAATCCCAGTGAAAAAAATGGAAGTCATTCTAGCGGAAGTACATTTTCATTGCTTCCAAAAAATCGATATTTTTAATTTGCCGAGAGTGAGCAAAAAACCATGTAGAAGCTTATTTTAGTCACACAAAATCTTGTAACTCCTCCATACTGTTAGAAAATACTCACCAGAATTTAAAAAAAATTTATTTTTTTAAAGAAAGTTATAAACTATTTTTAGTCTAAAATTTAAAAGTTATTTGCTTAAATTTACATGAAAACACTGTTTCGGGCTTAAATTTGTATAAAAAGAAACGAATTGTTAAAAAAAGGCAACTATTTACAATTTTTCCTAGATGAAAATATTATCATAGAACACAAAAAAGGGAATTTTTCTTAATATCGCTTCCAATTCAGTGACCAGGCATCGAAAAAGAGAACTTCTTGCAATGACAACCCTATGTAAAAATCATTAGATCGGATCGAAATTTGCACTACTTCCGCATCGTAAACTCTACATTTTCATGACTTTTTTGGAGTCTCTTTTTTACTGGGATGCTTTAAACTTAAAACTCTTTGCAGCTGCCAAGACGGTTTTGCCTATGCAAATATTTATTTTTGTGGTATTACCATATTCATTAAATAGTATGATTCCACAACTACTCTAAAAGATATTTAAAAACAGAAATGTTGTCAACATCCTTAATTAATTTTTATCCTGATACATGCAAATCAAACTCATTAAGGGCGACTTTTTGAGTTCAAGATTAGAGATTAAATTATCCTTAATCTTCATTTGTGATTTTTGGGTAGTCGATTATATGGTTTTACTTGCCAGTTTAAGCGGCCAATCGTGGTGGTTTAATCTTACTTTAGTATTGACAACAAAAACTTGTGAAACATATACATTTTTGTAAAAATTGTATGATAAAATAATTTAAAACACATAAATATACATATATATTTTATATTATTTATATATTTCCTTTAACATGCGAAATATTTAATTGTAAATAATAAAATATGACAGTTTCTTCTTCTTCCAACAAAAAAATCAAATTGTGTTGATAACATGTATGACTTTTGCACAGAAATTGTTGCCACTATTTTGTTTCTCAGTATGGTAATACTACACATAACAAGAAGTTTAAGCTACCACTCAAAAACATCAAACTCAATTATGTGAGATTAAGTTAATTTTCGGATTAGCTAATTAGAGAAATAAACTAGTTTTAATCTCGAACCCAAAAAGTCGCCCTAAGTGCTAACACTATTTTAAAATAATCTTTAAAGTTATAAGAAAATCCATAGAACGTAAATGTTGTATTATGATAAAATATAAGAAAAATTGATGTTAGAGCTCAAAATTAAAAGTCCCCAAATCCCTCCCCACGAAATGCTGTCTCCAAATGAGAGGTAAAACCCCCATTTTGGGGACAAATTCCCTAATCTGGTGGCACAACTTGTGCTGTGTACGTATGCAAAGCAGAATGTTGGCTGCGCAATGGAATTGTGGACTACGACCTACAATAACTGAAACAAATTTCTTGTAAACAGTGTTGTTTATCGTATATTTATATTTTACTTTAGTAAAACATTTCGACGGCATTTATCGAAATTGGTTTTAAATGCATGTAACTAGGTTGAAATCGGTTAAGAGTTGCTTGAGTTAGAGGCAAATTACTAAAGCAATATTTTTTAATTCTTTGGAAAAAAGGAATTTTTCCTCAAAAAACAAAAAAATTATTTGAGAGACCACTGCCGGTTCATCAATATTTAAGTGTACATCAAATACATCAAAATTCTTGGTTTTTATAGTAGATGAAGAAAATCGATGTGCATGAAGGAATTTCGAAAAAAAATTAAAAGTGAGACGGTCTAATATACAGTTTGTGTAATCCCTTCACTGATTTGTGCAAATAATTTTATTCAACCTAAGTATTGTTGAAGATTTTTATATTAATTCAACCTATACTTTATTGATACATTTTTTAGATTAGTTAATCTTTATAATTAATATGCAAAAACATTTATTTTAATACCTTTTTTACAGCATCGATCTTTAAAAGATTTATATGGATTAAAAGTTTGTTCTTCGCAGATGAGTAAAGTCTATGTTTGATTGAAATCGGTACACTGTTTAAAATTTCTACTACTTCACGCAAACATAGTACACAGGCATTTATAAGCTTACACCTAAAAAAGGACAAAACATGTGTGTGTTTATATACCCTGAAGGATGATATATACGTATAGAATATACGATGGTGAAAATGTACTGAGTAGCTTTTGATTTTATCACCAGTACTATTCTCTATTTATTCTCAATACAATACTTTGTGCTATAGGCATTCAGCGTGTGCTTGTCATTGAAAATCTACTAGTAACACTAAAACAATTGACTAGGCAGTGACTACGTAGTTCTTATGGGAATATGGAGACATACCATACCATAATACTTAAACGAAGAGAGTTCAATAAACTGCATTAGCTTCGTTAAAAGGATTTTGTAAAAATGATTTTTAATTCATGTAATATTTAGTTATGATTGCATGTGTATGTAAGTAAGTATGCATGATGTTTGGCTGTGTTTTAATGCATTTTTAATGACATTTAGATCATTTGTCTTTGGATCTTATTAAAATTATTTATAGTCTTGTGTAGTTCATGAACGAACTAGTTCAAATGAACGATTCAGTACTTTGAACTAAGTGAACTAGTTCAATTGTTTTACGCTCAATAGTTCAATTTTTGAACTAGTTCAATTTTTGAACTAGGAACTGAGACACAAAATGAACTAAATGTTTTCGACGTTTTGCTTTCCCTTTTTATTGTGCTTTGCTTCTATACTCATCCATATGTATGTATGTGCATTTTGTTTTTTTTTTTGCTGGCTACTACTACCACAAATGCAATAATAAACAAGAAAACACACGACCACACACAAAATATTTTGAATTTATGAGATTTCTAAAAAAATTCAAACTTAATATGTTTTGCATATAAAGTTTATATTATAAACCCTTTATAAAGCAAATTTATTAATTAATTAATTAATTTTAGTTTTCGTAAACTTTTTTAATCACAGAATCCGTGCTTTTAATATTGTTAAAGACCACAACATACATACATACACATGTATGTAGGTAGAATTGTTGATGTACAATCATTGAACTAAAACGACCTAACTAGTTCATTAAATAAAAAGAGCGATTGAACTAAATGAACGAACTAGTTCATTTATAAATAATGAACTATACTGACCGGTTATATGGATTAAAAGTTTGTTCTTCGCAGATGAGTAAAGTCTATGTTTGATTGAAATCGGTACACTGTTTAAAATTTCTACTACTTCACGCAAACATAGTACACAGGCATTTATAAGCTTACACCTAAAAAAGGACAAAACATGTGTGTGTTTATATACCCTGAAGGATGATATATACGTATAGAATATACGATGGTGAAAATGTACTGAGTAGCTTTTGATTTTATCACCAGTACTATTCTCTATTTATTCTCAATACAATACTTTGTGCTATAGGCATTCAGCGTGTGCTTGTCATTGAAAATCTACTAGTAACACTAAAACAATTGACTAGGCAGTGACTACGTAGTTCTTATGGGAATATGGAGACATACCATACCATAATACTTAAACGAAGAGAGTTCAATAAACTGCATTAGCTTCGATAAAAGGATTTTGTAAAAATGATTTTTAATTTATGTAATATTTAGTTATGATTGCATGTGAATGTAAGTAAGTATGCATGATGTTTGGCTGTGTTTTAATGCATTTTTAATGACATTTAGATCATTTGTCTTTGGATCTTATTAAAATTATTTATAGTCTTGTGTAGTTCATGAACGAACTAGTTCAAATGAACGATTCAGTACTTTGAACTAAGTGAAATAGTTCAATTGTTTTACGCTCAATAGTTCAATTTTTGAACTAGTTCAATTTTTGAACTAGGAACTGAGACACAAAATGAACTAAATGTTTTCGACGTTTTGCTTTCCCTTTTTATTGTGCTTTGCTTCTATACTCATCCATATGTATGTATGTGCATTTTGTTTTTTTTTTTGCTGGCTACTACTACCACAAATGCAATAATAAACAAGAAAACACACGACCACACACAAAATATTTTGAATTTATGAGATTTCTAAAAAAATTCAAACTTAATATGTTTTGCATATAAAGTTTATATTATAAACCCTTTATAAAGCAAATTTATTAATTAATTAATTAATTTTAGTTTTCGTAAACTTTTTTAATCACAGAATCCGTGCTTTTAATATTGTTAAAGACCACAACATACATACATACACATGTATGTAGGTAGAATTGTTGATGTACAATCATTGAACTAAAACGACCTAACTAGTTCATTAAATAAAAAGAGCGATTGAACTAAATGAACGAACTAGTTCATTTATAAATAATGACCTATACTGACCGGTTATATTGATTAAAAGTTTGTTCTTCGCAGATGAGTAAAGTCTATGTTTGATTGAAATCGGTACACTGTTTAAAATTTCTACTACTTCACGCAAACATAGTACACAGGCATTTATAAGCTTACACCTAAAAAAGGACAAAACATGTGTGTGTTTATATACCCTGAAGGATGATATATACGTATAGAATATACGATGGTGAAAATGTACTGAGTAGCTTTTGATTTTATCACCAGTACTATTCTCTATTTATTCTCAATACAATACTTTGTGCTATAGGCATTCAGCGTGTGCTTGTCATTGAAAATCTACTAGTAACACTAAAACAATTGACTAGGCAGTGACTACGTAGTTCTTATGGGAATATGGAGACATACATACCATAATACTTAAACGAAGAGAGTTCAATAAACTGCATTAGCTTCGATAAAAGGATTTTGTAAAAATGATTTTTAATTCATGTAATATTTAGTTATGATTGCATGTGTATGTAAGTAAGTATGCATGATGTTTGGCTGTGTTTTAATGCATTTTTAATGACATTTAGATCATTTGTCTTTGGATCTTATTAAAATTATTTATAGTCTTGTGTAGTTCATGAACGAACTAGTTCAAATGAACGATTCAGTACTTTGAACTAAGTGAACTAGTTCAATTGTTTTACGCTCAATAGTTCAATTTTTGAACTAGTTCAATTTTTGAACTAGGAACTGAGACACAAAATGAACTAAATGTTTTCGACGTTTTGCTTTCCCTTTTTATTGTGCTTTGCTTCTATACTCATCCATATGTATGTATGTGCATTTTGTTTTTTTTTTGTTGGCTACTACTACCACAAATGCAATAATAAACAAGAAAACACACGACCACACACAAAATATTTTGAATTTATGAGATTTCTAAAAAAATTCAAACTTAATATGTTTTGCATATAAAGTTTATATTATAAACCCTTTATAAAGCAAATTTATTAATTAATTAATTAATTTTAGTTTTCGTAAACTTTTTTAATCACAGAATCCGTGCTTTTAATATTGTTAAAGACCACAACATACATACATACACATGTATGTAGGTAGAATTGTTGATGTACAATCATTGAACTAAAACGACCTAACTAGTTCATTAAATAAAAAGAGCGATTGAACTAAATGAACGAACTAGTTCATTTATAAATAATGAACTATACTGACCGGTCACTGAAATGAACTAAATGGCACAAGTCTAATTATTTACATGATGATTGTGTCGTCTGTTTGGTATACACTAGTAATACACTAAAAAAAAAAAAAGACATGTACTATTATTAATAGCCTGTTTGTAGAACACGACTCGTCAATAAAAAACGCTAACATGTTAGCATTATTTATTTTTTGGGCTTTTAGAACACGAGTGTTGACGAGTTTTATCAAAAAACGTAAGAGATGTCAGTTTTTTTTTTGGGTTTGTAGAACACGATTTAAGTCACAATAAACGTCAAGTTGGGCGATTAAAATTTTATACACGTTTTAAACAAAACTATTAAAAAAATAAACAAAACCCAAAAATAAATTGAAATAAATTATAAAAAAATGGAACTTCCACAAAAAAAGGTAAGTAAACTATCATATTAAAATTGTTTTTCTTTTAATTAATTAAATTTTTAGCATAAAAGTGATAATAGGGCTGTATTTTAGCCAAATGGTGGTATGTATGAAGCAATTTCCACTTGGGCACGGGAACTCCGCAGTTCGGTATCAGCAAGTCTGCCGTGGAATACACTTGGGACATGGTGGTCAGTAGGATTACAAAGAGAAGTCATAGAAAAAGAATAAAGCTAAAAAAGTCAACATAAAGAAACAATACACAACCTCCAGCAATGAAATAAAAAATGGAACTTTCAAGAAGGAAAAGGTAAGTAAACTTTCATGTTAAGATTGTTCTTGTTTTGATTGCTTATATTTTAGTATCAAAATGACAAGGCTGCAGTTTAGACAAGTGGTGGTATGCATGGAGCTATTTTTTTCCTAGCCAAAGGAATTCCACAGTTTGGTAGCAGTAAGGGGAGTTATAAGTTTGTAGTTTGTGTCTATATAACTGTACGATTCCATATACAGATTTAGCGGCTGAACCGAATTGGATTTAGTTTTTTCTGTTTGAAAGGTGACTTGATCGAAAGTGTTCTTAGCTATGTTTGCATAAAATCGGTTCAGCCGTTGAGAAGATATCACATCTTTTCTAGATATATTCTGTAGAATTTGAATCTTTGACGCCGTAGCTCCGAAACGGCTAGACCGATTTTAATTTGGGTTGTTTTCGTTTAAAATGTGACTTGATTTAGTATTTTCTAATCTTTAACTGAAGGAAGTCGGTCCAGCCGTTTGGATATTATCATAAATTATAAAAATCCCCCTTTTCGTTTTTCGCGACTATGAGCTCTGGTACCACAGATACAGACAGAAGAGAGCTCTTAACTTCCAATGGCTTAACCGATTTTTGTTCAAACATATCGTCGGGAGGTTATTGGTTTGCCTTTAAACGAAAACAAGCCAAATTAAATCGGCCTAGCTGTTTCGGAGCTACGGCGTCAAAGACACACATATGCAACAGAATGTATCTAAAAAATGTGTGCTTTTCTTTAAAAGGTTGGACTGATTTTCTGCAAACACGAAAAACGAAAGAACACTTTCGATCAAGTCACCTTTTAAACAGAAAAAACTAAGTCAAAATCTCTCCAGCCGTTTGGTCTGTACGGTGACCCGTACATACACACAGACAGACACTACAAACTTTTTGGTCGAGGTTTAAATAAAATCATCTGAAAACAAGCCTGGGTCGATTCTTCTATACTAATAAACCTACCCACATTATTTCATATTCATTAAATAAACAATTTCTTTCATTTAATTATTTTTAATATTCACTTGTAACACTTTATACACTATTTTTAAATAAAAATCATTTGCAAAAAAAATTTATCACTTTTTTTGTACTAATAATATTTTTCACTTTACTTGACCGCCAGCCACTCGTTCTCAGTAATCTTAGACGATGCTCATATAGGATGTGCGAGCTAAAAGTTGAAATAAACAAAGGTTTTGTTTTAAATAAGACCTGACCATTAATACATCAATTTTACTTACCAACTCGCCAATATTATTCATGTCATCACCGAATAATACTGCTCTATTCGTTGTTACGCCCGTGCACTCTCCTCGGCCAGGGACACTTTCAAATCTGAAAGTTTTAAAAATCAGATTCTTACTATTATTAGTCGTGTTTCTTTGTTTATGAATACATATGTATGTATTTACATACATACATTTATGCATGCACATCACTTACATGGAAATCACTTATCAAAAATATTAAATGACTTTAGATTACTTACCTTTATACAAAAACTTTTATAAACAAAATTAAAATAAATTTCGTGTATAATTTGTTTACTTTATTGTTTATTTTATTTATGTAAGTATGTATGTATGTGCATGTCAGCTGTGTTGCAAGAATAGGGTTGCCATTTTTTTTAGCTGAAAGCACAATTTTGTATGAAAAAAAAAACTAAAACTATTTTTGAACATGTTGGCAACAGTAAGATTTAGTACATATTTGACATAAGGGCGAGTTAACGTAAGCTGCACGACAAAGTCGAGTCGCGTTATACAAACGCTTTTCATTACGTAGTCGTCCATGAAATGGCTCGTCGTGAGTCGCCCTTGTCGCGTTCTACAAACAGGCTATAAGAATTTTTTTTCCCTAAATTCAAGTAAAAAAAATTTCTAAGTTTTTACAAACACCTGGTAAAAATTACTTAATTTGAGTAAAAAATAACAAGTTCATATCCTCAAAAATATTTCATAAAACTACAAAATAAATTTCTCACATTTTAGGAAATGTTTATTGACTTAAAAGAAATATTTACTAATGGTAGGAAAATGGTTATAAACTGAAGGAAATGTTATATTAAGGACTAGTCAATTTTGTCTTAAACCAAAAAATAAACTTTAGGAAATGAATTACTCCTGATTAGTTCATGAAATTTGTCTTACTTAAAAGATGTAAAAAGGTATACTAAATTTTAGGAAAATATTTACCAGTTTTAAGTATTTTTTTGTTTGAATTATAGAATTTATTACTAATTTGCACTTAGCAAAAAATCTAAGTAAATTTTTCATATTTTCGAAGAATATTTGAACTTGAAATAAAATAAAAATTTAAAACTCAATAATATTAATGCTTATTCAGGCTGCCTTGATATGCAATTGGTTAGATTGCTGCCCATCAGTCAGAAGGTTGCTGGTTCAATACTTGTCTCCAGAATTAATGACAAAAAAAATTGGAAAATTTACTAAATTTGAGATCAAAGACGAAAAAAAATTTTTGCAAAGCTCGGAATTTTATGGGAAAATTTTACTTAGTTTTAGGAAAATTTTACTTAGTTTTAGGAAATTTTACTTAAATATGAAAATATAATTACTTTAAACTTTAACATTAGTGAACTAGAAATTTAGTAAATATTTTACTGGGTTCAAGTAAAAAACAGTGATGGCGCCATACGAAAATTTTTTTTATTCAAATTTAGAACAATTTCCAAAGTTCTAGTTAATTTTTTTTTGAGTGTAAATAAAACATTATTAGTTACTTCAGAAATGTCATCTAATACCTCATCGTAGTTTATACAATTGGGGATCTTTTGATTACAATATAATCGTCAAAACAAAGTATTTGCGTACTCTTTTTTCACTTTTTGTGGCATATTTCAAAAACTTAGTACATATTGGATAGAAAAGCTTAGGAATAATATTGAAGCATTTAATAATTTTTTTAACTCGAGCATTAATTCAATTCTTAAGGCTGTTGATTAGATCTGTAGAAAAGCAGTTATTATTTTCTTTACTCTTTATCAGGAATTGTAACGCACGTTATTACTTTAAAGAGGCATGGTCTTTTCACAGCAAGAGAACACCTGTTTTTTGCAAGTAACTTAAGAGTTTTGGAGGTTTTTTGAAAATTTCAAACACAGATTGTTGTTATGCTCGAAAATACCCACCAGAAACTCGGTAATACGATTTTATTAAAATTTATCATACATTGTATATACATTAGAGACCTCAGTAAACAGTCTTAAAATGTAAATACTTGTTTTTAGGGTTCCGTACACCAAAGGTGAAAAAAGGAACCCTATTGTTTTCGTTACGTTGTCCGTCTGTCCGTCACACGGTATTTTCTCAGGAACCGTAAGAGCTACGGACCTGAAATTTGTACAGAGTATGTAGAACCTTGGCCACTACAACAACAAATACATGAGAATTAGAAATTAAAGGGTGCTCCAAAACGAGCGACGAAAAATATTAAAATCCCATGTAATATACATACAAACGTATGTACATATGTATATTGACACTTGAAATTTGTAAAATTAGTGTATTTTTATATAGACTACAACAATAAACATTAAAATATTAAAAAATTTAAATTAAAGGGTGGTCTATCAGTTAATGCAATTTTGACTATGTAATTTTGACAACTTGCTATAAAAAATCCGAAAATTATAAAATCCCCAAACCGAAAAAAATCGCCAAAACCTGAAAAAATCGCCAAAAATTTAAAAAAAATCGCCAAATCGAAAAAAATCGACAAAATTAAAAAAAAATTCTAGCACTAAAATAAATCGCCAAATTCGAAAAAATCGTTTAAATGAAAGGAAATCGCCAATATGAAAAAAATCGTCAAAATCCGAAAAAAATCGCCAAAACGCGAAAAATGCGCCAAAACCAAAATAATTGTTTATGTTAAAAAAAAAATCGCCAAAATGAAAAAAAATCGCCAATATTAAAAAAATCGTCAAATTTAAAAAAAAATCGCCAAAACGAAAAAATCGTCAAAATTTAAAATAAACGCCAAAAACCGAAAAAAAATCCTCAAAACGAAAAAATAAGTGCCAAAACTAAGAAAATTGCCAAAACCAAAAAAAATCACCTATATGAAAAAAACGCCAAAATTAAAAAAAAACGCCAAAATAAAAAAATCGCCAAAATAAAAAAACGCCAAAGTAATAAAAATTGCCAATATTAAAAAAACTTCAAAAACCAAAAAAAATCGCCAAAACGTGAAAAAAGTGCCAAAACTCAGAAAGCGCCAATAAATTCAAAAAAACCCCCAAACTAAAAAAACGCTTAAAACCGAAAAAACCCAAAAACGAAAAAAATGCCAAAACTATAGTTTATATTGTTCGTATTGAATTACATATCTTGTGCCCGTACGGAACCCTTCGTGCGCGGGTCAAGGTCGCACTTCACTGAATTTATTTAAATGTATTCTCGTGGTATGTATTGTACTAAACCAATAATAAATACTGTCGTATTATAAGCGAAGCAAGTTAGATGTATAGGTGTACGTGTTTATGAGTGTCGTCGCCAAGAGTTCTTGTTCATAACAAACAATCAACAGAAATAGTGTTGATGCATTTATGCTTGTTATTTTGCATATTGTACGTTTGAGTGTGTGTGTCAGATGTATATGGTAAGCTATAATTTCCCTGAAGAAAATGCCGATGGTCAAAATGTATTGAATCGCTTTGGACTTTGTCACCAGTACTACTATACAAAGGATTTTTCCTAATGCCGACGGCAATACATAATAATTTTTTTCAAATGCTAATATAGGTGTTGCTAGACTGTAGGAGTGTAAGTCTGATCGTGATTTGGGTGGGTGGGGTTGTTGTTTCAATATGTATGTGATAAGGTGGGCGGGTGTAGTTGAGGTAGATCGATACATGTATGTATGTATATCTGTGAGAATTTAATGCTGATTATGATTTCAGGTGGGTGGGATAAGATGGATCGTGTGGATGTGTATGTGTTTGTATGTGTATGTCTGTAGGAATTAGAATGTATCTATATCTATAGGAGCTTAAGGCTGATTATGATTTATGAGGGGCGGGGTGTTCTTGTAGTATGTAACCATAGGAATTTGTATGTATATATGTTTGTAAGAGTTTAAGGCTGTCCGTGATTTGTGGTAAGTGAAGGTGTTTGTTGACATAATATGTAGCCATGGGGATTTGTGTGTATTTATGTCTGTAACAGTTTAAGGCTGATCGTGATTTGAGGTGGGTGGGGGTGTTGTGGAGATACATGGACTGAGTGCATGTCTGTAGGAATTTGTGTGTATGTATGTCCGTACGAGCTTAAGGCTGTATGCGGGGGAATCTGTGTGTGTGTATGTTTGTAGGACTTTAAGGCTGATCGTAATTTGTGTTACTGCTCAGTAAAAAATAGGATCATCCAAAGAGTAATCTTGGAGCGCTCCTTTGCGAGTAATGGATTACTCCATAAAACTCCGGATCTCATTGGATTTTGAACACAGCATGTCCGCAGACACTAGTACTCCTTTTAAGCTCCTTATGGAGCACTCACTTTGATCTTGAAAATGACGACAGAGGGAGTAATCGTTTTTGTCTCCTAAAAGAGCATAAAGGGAGTAATCGTTTTTGTCTCCTAAAAAGAGCATAAAGGGAGTAAAAATTCATATAACATAAAAATTTGGTTATTTTTTCAATTTCATTTTCAACTAGTCGTCTTAAATGACGCTTAGAAACTAAATTTTAACATATTTTTAACAATTTGTTACTATACCTCTACCTTTTCGCTTTTTTTTATAACACGTCTTTAAAACTAAACTGACTAACGTACCTTTTCACAATGTATGGTTAAGAGTTAACGTGAACTTTAAATAACAGTTCTTCATACAAAACTTGTCGTTATATTTTAACCATACATTGTGAAAAGGTACGTAAATAGAAAAACAAAACGAAAACAACAATTAACAGTTATGTCAAAGAAAAAAAACCAAAAACGAACTGATACATCCCTCATTGATCCATTTGGAGTATTAAGCGAGGCATAAGCAACAAAACAAAAAAAAAAGTTTCGATAGCTCGCTTATTACTCTAAATGGATGAACAAGTCAATACTCCTTTGTTGCTCGATTACGGATTAATCCATATATTTTTTACTGGGTGAGATTGATTGATTTTCTATGTATGTATGTAATTATGTCTGACCATAGGAATTTGTGTATGTATATATGGAGGAGAATTTAAAGCTGGTCGTGATATGTGAGGGGTGGGGTGTTCTTAAAATTTTCTTGGATTTTTCTTAGATGAATTCTGCTATGTGTGTGTGCGTGTGTGTGTATGATTTTCTCGAGCTGGTATTTATGTATATGTAGGTAGAAATAAATTGTTTTCAATATCGACTTTATTAATTTCTATAGCTATTAGATCTTTAGAAAATATAAATAAACTAAAGTTTGTTATTTATTCTTTAGTTTATTTATATTTTCTAAAGATCTGATAGCTATCTTTAGAAAATATAAATAAACTAAAGAAATTGGACTTTGGAAACATTCTTTAAGAATGTAGATGTGTATAAATGAGTATCAAACAAATTTATTGAATAAATATGGACTTCAATAAGAATCATGCTGAAGCATGCATAAATTATAAAATGTAATGTAAACAGATATTATTTTATATCTGTATCTGTATGAGTATCAAATAAACATACCGAAAAAATTAAAACATGTCGAAGCATGTATAATTAAAAAAAATTCCTCACGTCATACAATTTTTGCAAATGAAATACATACATATGTACATATGTATATACTGTGTAAAGAATTCAAAAGAGTGAATTCGTAAGTTCGAATAGTTAGATTTTTAATTCAAACACCACTACATCTCGGACTCTCACGTCACTATCGATAGAAGCATGCTAAGGTATGCATGCTAGCAAATATATGAACAAAGCTGTTAGATGATGATGATGAAAAACTTTTTATACCCTTTACCAAAAAATGGTAAAAGGGTATATATAGGTTTGTCATTCCGTTTGTAATTTCTACAATATTAATAAGAGACACATAAAGTATATATATTCTGGATCCTTATGCATAGGGAAGACGAACAAGCGATGTCCGTCTGTCCGTCGGTCCGTCTGTCTGTACGTGAAATCGGTTTTCCCAAGCTCCCAGTAGAGATAGAGACTTCGTTCTTGGACTGGTGTGTCAGAAATTTTCCGAAAAATTTTGCTATTGAAAATCAGCAAAATCGAGCCGACGGTTTCAGAGCTGGAAAACTCGTACTCAATATTCTCATAGAAAATAACTACCGAAAACAAGTTTTCATTATTTTTTATTAAATTAACATATTTTATACTTCGGTATGAATAAAATTGGTATTTATAATTAAAAAAAAAATTTAAAATTTAACAAATTAAAAAAACGTTTCCAGGGTTGGAAAACTTTAACTTTTTTTCTAATAATTAAACATATTTCATGTTTTAGGAAGAAGGCTATTTTCTCAGGAACTGTAAAAGCTACGGGTCTGAAATTGAAACAAATATATAAAAACTAAAAATTAAAGGGTGTTCCAAAACGAGTGATGAAAACTTTTAAAATCCCATGTAATATACATACAATTGTATTATGTATGTACATATGCATATTGACACTTGAAATTTGTAAAATTAGTGTATTTTTATATATGCTACAACAATTAACACTAAAATTAAAAAAATTTTAATTAAAGGGTGGTCCATCAGTTAATGCAATTTTGACTATGTAATTTTAATAAATTGCTATATCTTGGAAACCGTAAAAGCTAAACTGTCTAAATTTTCAAAAACGGTAAAACTAAAAAATCCGAAAATTATAAAATCGCCAAAAATTTAAAAAAATCGCCAAAACGAAAAAAATCGCAAAAATGAAAAAAACGCCAAAAACCGAAAAAAAATCGCCAAAACGAGAAAAACGTGTCAAACTAAAAATAAATTTCCACAATGACAAAAAAACGCAAAAATCGCCAAAACAAAAAAAAATTGTTATATGAACAAAAATCGGCAAAATCAAAAAAATCGCCAAAACGAAAAAAAATTGCCAAAATTAAAAAAACGCCATAAACCGAAAAAATCGCCAAAACAAGAAAAAAGTGTCAAAACGAAAAAAAATTCACACAATGACAAAAATCCGCAAAAATCGCCAAAACAAAAAAAATGCTTATACTATAAACAAAAATCGCCAAAAATGAAAAAAATCGCCTAAATGAAAAAAAAATCGCCAAAAAAAAAAATCGCCAAAACGAAAATAAATCGCCAAAATTAAAAAAAAACGCCAAAAACCGAAAAAAATCGCCAAAACGAGAACAAATTACCTATATGAAAAAAAAAATTTCCAAAAATTAAAACAAATCGCCTAAATGAAAAAAAATCACCAAAATCAAAAAAATCGCCAAAACGAAAATAAATCGCCAAAATTAAAAAAAAAACCTCAAAAACCAAAAAAAATCGCCAAAACGAGAAAAAAGTGTCAAAACAAAAAAAATTCCCACAATGACAAAAATCCGCAAAAATCACCGAAAAAAATCGCCTGAATGAAAAAAATCGCCAAAATCAAAAAAATCGCCAAGACGAAAATAAATCGCCAAAATTAAAAAAACGCCAAAAACCGAAAAAAATCGCCAAAACAAAAAAAATTGCCCATATGAAAAACAACCGCCAAAATTAAAAAAAATCGCCAAACACTGAAAAAAATCGCCATATCAAAAAAAAAAAATTGCCTATATGAAAAAAAATCGCCAAAATTAAAAAAACGCCAAAAACCGAAAATAATCGCCAAAACGAGAAAAAAGTGTCAAAACTAAAAAAATTGCCAAAACGAAATCAAAACGCCAAAAACCAAAAAAGTCGCCAAAACAAAACAAAAAAGGCCTATATGAAAAAAAAATCGCCCAAATGAAAAAAATTTTCAAAATCAAACAAATTGCCAAGAGAAAAAAGTCGCCAAAATTAAAAAAAAACAAAAACCGAGAAAATCGCCAAAACAAAACAAAAATTGCCTATATGAAAAAAAATCTCCTAAATGAAAAAAATTTTTAAAATCAAACAAATTGCCAAAAGGAAAAAAGTCGCCAAAATTAAAAAAAAACCAAAAACCGAAAAAATCGCCAAAACGAGAAAAAAAGTGTCAAAACTAAAAAAATTGCCACAAAAAATTAAAAAAAAATAAAATATATAAAAAATAAAAAAATCGCCTAAATGAAAAAAAATCGTCAAAATCAAAAAAATCGCCAGAACAAAAAAATCGCCAAAATTAAAAAAAAACGCAAAAAACCGAAAAAATCGCCAAAAGCAAAAAAAATTGAATATATGAAAAAAAATCGCAAAAAAGCACCAAGTTAAACATAATGCCTAAAACCTAAAAATTGCACAAAAAGTATGATTTTTTTCACAAAATTAATATGTACCTACATATCTCTGTGCTTATGTATGTATCTCAATACTACATAAACGCACTTTGGTAAAGGGTATATAAGATTCGGCACAGCCGAATATAGCACTCTTACTTGTTTTTAATAATGAAGTCGCAGACAGCAATTGTATCTGGATCAATTCAACTCATGAATGTGTTGTATAGGCTATGATTGATGGTGATGAGGACCTTTTTTAATTATAAAATCATTACATCTGCATGCGATACAATCCAGCCTATATTAACAAGAATTACTTCAAAGGGTCAACCAGTAAACCTCATGTTGAAACACTTGAGGTAAAATTATCCCAAACATAGATATTCCAATGTTTCTGACACTTTGTGCAAATACTTATGGTGAATTGCTTGTTGGTGGAGATAACTGAATTATTTGAGATCGATTTTCTAGAATAGTTAATTATTTACATGTATTTCCTTGTATATGAAATAATTTCTACATACATACATACTTTCAGATATTTATCTATATGCATACAGTAAATCTAAATGTTGTGACACATTAGAAGGAAAAATAAATAAAAGTAAAGAGTGACTGACTAACTTGTACTTATAGTCTGCTAACAGACACATAAAGCACAACTAAGGGTCAATTTCACCAACTCTATTTAAATATCGATTCATATTTAAATGTCGATTTTCATTAATTTTTGTATGGAAGAATGACTTTAAAATATGGATTGATATTTAAATAAGTTGGTGAAATTTGCTCTAAATTAAATATATCAAAAATATGAATACAATAAGCTGAACTTTAATAAAATGAGAAAAAAGTTGTATCATCTATAACATCAAATAAAAGCCAAAGGCGATCAGCCTTCATAAAATAAATATATATCGTATTGTAATGTAAACATAGTATCAGTATCAAGCAACACAATTTGGACAGTTAAATTTTTGAAATTTAATTATCCATAATTAATTTGTTCCTGTAGTGTACGAGAGTAGATCTAAATTCTTAGAAAACGACTTTGTTTTATGTTGATCGCTATTCAAGAAGAAAATAAGTTTGTTCAAAATACTTCACAAAGAAAGAAGGCACAACAAACGTTATACTTTGGAAAGCTTAAGTATACAACAAAAAATTAACATAGCAATGAATAGTAAAACAGATAAAGACAACACCAATGCCAGCTACTTATAGCATTGTATTAGTTTAGACTTTAGTGTAATTCCAACTGTGATATTAGAAGTTAAGAAAAGGCTGTGATATTTTATTTTTATTTTATTTATATTTGCAATTATTTTTTACGTTATGTGTTTTATGTTGTACATGTTATGTCTCTTTAAAATACATCCTAAAAACTTAAAAGTAAATTGGAATAAAAGATAAAATATGTAAGTCAATGTTTATACTCTATTATCATCAATTGTAATTGCATACATGAATATGTATGTACATACATATATTAAAGTCGTTCTTTTTATATATTACCAATGTTACCAGATTTCGATAAAAATAATTATACCTGAAGATGTTGGAAAATCCCAACGAAACGTCGGATACATTAAGAATGAAATAGAAAACGTCTTTTATTTACATTTTGAAGAAGTTGAATGACCTTGAAAACCTGAATAGATACAATATCTATAAAACTTCTTTAATTGTTCATTATGATTTAACTAATTTAAAAGTACATTCATATCTATACTTCTTAAGATAAAAATCAAAAACAAATGTTATTTAATTCTATATTTAATGTATCTAAAATTCCAAAAAATCTGTTACATTTATGAAAGAATCTAAAGCTCTTCTAACTGCATCAGAGTTTAAGAAAAAAGCTCCTTTTATTCAATAGGGGACCAATTGAATAAAATTTTAATTTGAAAGCAAAGACATCAGCTTACTGCATATAATCGTATAATAGAATATATAACCACCAAAGGACAAATTTTTTAAGTCTTACTATTTAAGCAATATGGAAAATAAACATAAGTTTTATAGATGACTAAGGTTTCAAAAGTAATTCAAATGATTTCATTGGGAAAAAAAGTAGCGTTTGTTTTCATCAATTATGAAAATAACAATTTCATTTCATTCATTCATCCATTATAGTTTTAAATGTGATTTAAAATGTTTATCAAAAAAATAAAAAAAGTAAAACCAAGAAAACTGGCTAACAAAAAAACTGCCGTCACCAAAGCTGGAGGTGATGAATCAGTTTCATTTAAAAATGTTTATAAATTTTTAAAAGGGAATGCAATGTACCCCCCGCCCATAAATTTCTAACGGTGACTATATAGGCCGCATCAACTTTAAGCAAATTTAAATTAAATAGAGGAAATATTTTTATTGTAGTTATTATTACTTTAGGGTATGCATATTCAGGAATTCAGTTTTACTTAAAAGAGAAAAAAATAAAACGTTTTTTAATTTGAAATAAAAAAACTATGCAGATATTTTACATCTATACACAACAACAACAACAAGAGACATGACATGACGAAAAAAATATGTATTCAAATATTTAGATAAACACTTATTTGGATGTACATACATGCAAACATAAAATCAATTTGTAGATATGTATGTATACATATCAAATTTCCTATCAATGCTCAAGTATTTATTAGATCTTAACAATCACACTTACATATCTACATCATGAAAATATATGAAGCATAAATTCGCATGATCATACAATGAGGGAAATTATGCTGCTTAAAAATAAGAATGCGTCACATTAATTCAATAATTTTCTATATAATAGAAAATGTATATTGAGATACCTAAAAACTAATGAGTTTAATAAATGAATACTGTAAATTAATATTTTTCCATATTGAAATAAGAAATTTCAATATCACTAAACCTTCGTTAATGTTTCTTATTAATTCAACATGGTTTTTGCTGATTTTAAGTTGATTTTTTTTCTGGGTGTAGAAAAGTCGTCCAGTCAAAGAAGGTGGATGTAGTTAAATAAACAAAATCTGTAAAATAAACCAAATTTCTCAAAGGCAGACTTTAACGCGAGACAAATTTAAGCATTAGAAAATATAAAGCAATCGTAACTTTAAAAATAGGGAAGTTAGGGAACTTCAGATATATGATAGTATTTTATAGTACCAAATGTCGATATTGAAAACAATTTATTTCATATACACACACGCACACATACATAGTAGAATTCATCTAAGAACAATCCAAGAAAATTTTAACAAAACAAATTTTAACATACACACAAATTCCTACAGACATACACTCACCCACACCCACCTCAACTCACGATCAGCCTTAAACTCTTACAGACATACATACACACAAATCGTCATGGCTACATAAGTAGTAGTGAAATGCCGGTGCTGCGTCACTTAAACTTGCAAAATTGTTGGCTGAAATTGTTAAATTGTGGGTGAAATTGTTAAATTTGGGTAATTAAAATTTGAAAATTCTTAAATTCTTGTAAATTTGATACCTGCAAGGGTGGTTCAATAAGTCCGTCCAAATTTTTGTTTACATAAGGAGTTTTTTGTTTACATTAACTTTGTGATTTTTTTTGGATAATATTAATTGTGATAACGGGTGATTTTTTTTGTGGGTGTGGCTTAAGGGGTTTTATAAGATTAGGATTTCACAAGTGTATATGCCGACGGGAAAATCATGAAAATGATTTTTCCTAATACCAATGGTGAAATAGTGATTATTAATTTTTCCTAATGCCTACGGCAATGCATGATAATTTTTCCTAATGCCTACTGCAATGCATGATAATTTTTCCTAATGCCTACGGCAATGCATGATAATTTTTCGTAATGCCGACGGCAATACATGATTATTATTTTTTTCAAATGCCGACGGCAAAACACATTTTTATTTTTTCAAATGCCGACGGCAAAACACATTTTTATTTTCTTCAAATGCCGACGGCAAAACACATTTGTATTTTTTTCAAATGCCGACGGCAAAACATGATTATTATTTTCTACTACCAAAGGGAAAATTGCCAGTGTTGCCAGACTATAGAAATTTGTTATCGTAATACTATATCAGTAATATCAGAGAAATTAGATTTGATGACTATTACGCGATTCTCATATGAATCAGGAGAATGTGTGTGTATGATTTCCTCATGCTAATAAATTGTTTATAAATAAAATAATTAAATAAATTAATAAACAATTAATTTAATTATTTTATTTATGTATAAAATGTTCTCTTGTATATGAACACCCTATACTTGTGTGTGGATGATACAGCTTGTTTGTCGCTGGTATTTATTTATTTGTTTAAGAAATATAATTGTATGTATGTATATTTGTATGTGTATGTATGTATGTATGTATGTGTATTTGTATGTATGAGTGAGGATGCTTGTGCGTAAAATATTTTGTAGAATACATTTATATTTTGCAATGTAATCATTTTCTTTGTCTAGGATTATTTTAAAGCAGCAAAGTTTCAATTAAGTACAGTCATCAGCAGAGAAATAAAAAGTATATATGCTGCAAGGATACTGCTAATAATTTTTGTATAAATACGCCAACTTTTCTAACTATCACATCAGTACTTTATTGTATTTACAACCATCATCAGAAATTGTGTTAAAGTGAAATAATAACAATAAAATAATTAAAAATGAGTTCTTCAGGTTATCAGTGTGAAAGATGCCATAAAATATATAAATACCAAAAGTCCTTTTTGGATCATGTCAAAAATCATAGTGTGCAGGATCAAGTGGTCAGAAATCAAGAACAACCGCAGACATCTCTTGAAAATTATCAACAGCACCTAAATATGTCTCATCATCAGCAACATCCTTCTCTACATTACCCCCAATATCAGGTAACAATGAATTATCAACAATACGGTATGTCATGGAATAATCAGTTTTTGGGATTAGGAGTGCCAATGCAATATGAGTACCCAAGTTACAATTATAATCCCGTCACACCAGATAATCAAATGCAGCAGTATTCCAATTTGATGCAATGGCAACCTCTTAATTATCATCAACAAGAGCAGCAGCAACAACAAGCTCAACAACAAGGTGTGGATATCCATGGAGGGAATTTGTACAACGATGCTATGGACATAAGTTTACCGGAAAGTGATGGAGAAGAAAAAGAAAGAAGAGAAGAAACTCTGCCAACCCCAATGAGATCTTCACATTCTAGGACAAAAGAAGTAGCAGAGAATGTGAGATGTTTCAAAATATCGAAAGCCTTCAAAAATCATATCGCCACATATGCTATTCTAAATAGAAAGGACCAACTTCTTCTGGAAGAGTTTATTAAGGAAAACATAAATATTTTTATTGAGAGACTTCACATGACTTTGTGTAAGCATACAATTATTAAATTTCATGTGAGTATTGTGGCGAAGTATATCAAAATTGTTGAAGAAGATTTGGAGTTGTGTGTTATAACACATGTAGCTAAAATGAGTTTGGTGACGCAGGCAGACAACATAAAAGAAATATTCCGTAAACAGATTGAGGAGATTTCAACCAAAATGTCCGAATTTGAAGAGCGCGATTCTGGTTGGACTTTATCACGCATAGTCTGAGCAGAAATCAACAAATCGTCGCTCGTCAAAGGATCAAGTTGGATATCCACACCTCAAAAACTATTTAAAAAAAAATCTTGCATCAATATTGAAAATGATGATGAATACTGCTTCAAGTGGTGTTTGATTGCTGCCATGGATACCACAACATACGATCACCCAAAACGTTGCAGTTCTTATGATATTCAGGACATTTCAGCAGACATTATTTCTACTCGAAATGGTGTAGCGTTAAATTTCAAAAATTTAAGCTTCCCATTAGCTGTAAACAAAATTAAGGTGTTTGAGGTGAACAATCCTACAATAAGCATTAACATATTTGGGTATGATGAGGGGGCAAATCAAATCATTGGTCCCTATTATGTGACTAAGGACGAGAAAATTAACCATGTAAACTTGCTTCTTTTGGAGAATGGTGAAGTTCATCACTATATTTTGATAAAGGACACATTAAGGTAAGTTAGAAAATTTTACAACACTTTAATTTAATGATACATATACTTGTTTTATATATTTTATAATAGATACATTTTACTTATAAATTTTTATCTATTTTTTTATTATTCACAGACTTTTGGGAAATCAGCTAACGCAGAATAAACACAAACTACATTTCTGCAACACCTGTCTGCAGTACACTCACAGGGAAAACGTTATGCATAATCATAAGGCTGATTGCGGCAAAATCGTTAGAAGTATGCCATCAGGTCCGGATGCAATTCTCAGCTTTAAGGGACATCAAAGGAAAATGGATGTCCCCTTTGTGGTTTACGCGGAATGCATCCTGGAAGATATTAATGATAACGTAAGTAATAAAACTAGTATACACACTAAAAAATACTTTTCAGTTTCAATAACAAAAATGCCAGTATTCAACAATTTTTTTTTTAAATTTCCTGTGAAAAAAATATTTTCGAGATTGATAAGTACAATTACAAAAAAGTTATTAAATATTTAGTTAAAAAAATAAGTTATTGAACCAAAGAGATTTTTTGTTAAAAAAGCGAAGAATTTTCAAATCGTTATTTTGGTAGAATTTGATAAGTTTTATTTTTGAAACTTGAACCACTATTGATAAAAGGTTGTTATTGAACCAATAACTTTTCTTGTTGAAAATTTCTAAACATTTGAAAAAAATATATATTGAGTCAAACAAAAATTTTGTTGCAAGTTAAGTACATTTTCCATAACTATAGTACTCGGATCAATAAGATTTTTTGTCAAATTTTACAAAAATTGAAAAGAAAACGAAATTCAAATTTGATTTACTTTTTTCAGTTTTATTGACATTTTTATGCATATGTATGTAAATAAGTAGGTAAATATGTGATAAACATGTGATACATATTAAAAAAGAGAAAACTTAAATTTAATAAAAAACAACAGGAATGCATATTTTTATATAAATCTAAAGTTATAATTAATAATAAAAATTAACTTTAATTATTGTTGTTCGAACTTCATTTGTTTATATGTTTATGATTTTAATCAGGCTAAAGTTCGTAATCGCTTTTGTAAGCCATATTTCATATGATATTTCCTTCTCTTAATTAATTTGTGTCAAGGTTTAGCAGCTCATTTTTAATCGCATAGATTTTTGTATATTTTTTATCTGTTTTAATATCATAAAAAAATATTTGTAAAAAGTTAAAAAAAACTTCGGATTCTATGGGAAACTGTAAGTTAAAAACAAAAAATAGTTTAAATAAAATATCAACAGCTGTCAAAACTTTACAAATTGGATACTTTATGTTATCAAAATAAATAGAAACGTCTTTTATATTAAAAATGCTACCAGTAATTAGCAATCTGGGCTGAATATTATTTTTTTGAAGTTTAAGGAGATTTAGTTTAATATCTACTTAATGCAAAGGATTCCTGTGAGTCCGATACAGAAAATTTTTTTCTTGTTTTGTTACCATTTTCATCTACTATAACTTTTTGCTGTGGTGGAAACAAATTATGAAGGTACCAAAGGATTCCAAGCGTTTTTGATTCTGAAAATTTAGTTTTACCATTAATGCATACATATATATACTTACATACATACACTCATATATAAATGCAAGTATGACTTTATTCTACTTACCATGAGAACAAGCAGACACATTTTGAAGTTGTTGAGATACAAAAGCATTGCAAAGTTTTGTCTTCAGCAAATGTAAAATTTTATCTTCGAAAAAACTCCACCTCGAAATCATATCTTTAGCGTCTTTATATTTTAGGCCAAAATCAATATTGATCTGAAAAATATTTAAAATATTAAAGTACATGTATGAAAAATACATACATACATAGATAAAATTTTAGTTCTTACTAGTTGGTAACCAGAAGGTTTTGTGTATTCTGGCCATTCAGATAAAATGTCAGAAGTCATTTTAGATTTAAGAATTTGTTGGAATCTATATTGTGAACATTTTCTCCAATATAGATCGAAATCGGCAGTGGAGATTTCTTTAGATCGAAGATTATTGAGGGCAATGTTAGCTTCTTCGTCTACAGCTAAATTAAGAAAATTAAAAATTACTAATAAAAGCATATATATTATAAAAAATAATTACCGTATTCTTCATTGCATTCTCCATGTAAAGACTCTTTTGTTTGCAAGATGCTTCTGGACAATCTTTTCATGTTATAGATTTTGGAGTACAATTTACCTCTTTTTCCGTTGTTATAATATTCCTAAAACAAAAATATTTCAAATGTGCATATGTATAAACGAGTATATAACTAACTTTTACTGTGTAAGGTTTTTAGACTTACAATTTCTTCAGTTGGAAAAATGGAACATATTTCGGTTTCCATTGCCCTGCAGTCAGTAAACGAACATGTCATATCCTTCGATTCAATATACATTGCAATAGTTCTAATAAGCAATTGTCGTTGTTCTTCATGAAGCACATTATTTTCTTTAAAATATTTTAAAATTGATTTCCCATTTTTTGTGGATTGCAGCATGGTTATTACTGAACAAATTGGCTGAGTAATACTACAAGTTTGCGTCTGAGGAGCTACTTCAATATTTCCACAATCTTTTTTCCAGTTTTCTAGTTTGATTTCAAAAAGTACTAAGTCTCCCACAGGAAGGCCACAAAAAAGTGTTTTTATATGATCAGCAGTTAGTAATTTTAAAATTTCTATCGTTATTCGATGTTCTAAAAAAAATTTAAATTAATATAAAACCAAACATATGTGTAGATATTAATGAAATGACTTACCAATAAAATGATTATAAAGATGTTCCAAATTCCAATTAGTAAGCAATTCTAGTAAAGAGCATTCAACAGCTGTAGATGTCATGTTATCCTAGACATACATATATTTGATAAATTAGTACACGCTTTTATAAAACTCTTTTAGCTTGACGAAAGTTTTGCCCAGAGAAGTTTTTACTTTCTCAAATGGTGGCCCTATAACATCCTTTAGGTGAATAATTTCGAAAATATTTGAAGTATTTTTAATTTCATAGGCGGCAAAGTGAGTATCGTAAGAAGTGATTACTTTCTTACCACAAATGTAAATATCATTTGACTCGGTTTTGAAAATACATTCTACGGAAAATATATCTATTTCGGTTAGAAATCTGCCAATAAAGCACTTATTGTCATATAAGTAACCCCATATAATTGCTTCTGAAAATAACGTTATATCTTTAGTTTTAAATTTATTACGTATTTTTTCCTTAATCACTGGACTAGTTAGTAATTTCGTAAATTTGTACTCTGTCTTCTTTTCTGAGTTTATCAAAAAATGCGCAAATTTTAGTTGATGTTTAGTTGCAAACGTTTTTGGTATGTTCTTTCTAGATGAAATAATGTGCGAATATATTTTAAACTGCTTGTGCTTTGCTTCAAATTTAAAACTCCACATATTTCTTAGGGGTCCTGATTTTTTCATTATCATGGGATAATGCAGAAGCATATGAAACTTAGGTGTTAGATTTCTTTTAAATAAAATTTGGTAGTCTCTGTTAATAACTTCAATATTTTTTTCAATTTTATTGATTAAGCTATTTGAAATCTCATAGCATAAAATATCTTCAATAAGTTCAAAAAATGTCATTAAAAATCTCCATACTTCATCGTTACGAGGAATATACTCCCCAAATAAAATGGGAAAGTAATAGCAAAACGACATCATCTGTTTGGCTGATAGCTTAAGCTTGCAACTTTCAAGCTCTTTTTTTGTAAAACTAAACTTTTCTGATCCCTTATCGCTTTTAAAGTATACAAATGACTTTACTCTACTATTTAGAATATCAATACTGAAATATTTCATAATGTTCACGAAGTATATAATTGACTGACTAAGAATAACATGGCATATACCAGTTAATTCATTCCCAATATTAAACGCTTGTGCTTTTTCTATGACTCCCATTTTTATCAGTTTTTTTTCTGTCATATAATCTGACTTAAAATCGCTGAACAAACCTTTTAAATCAGTTACAGCTCGCGTAAATGTTTCTTTATCATATTTTACATTTTCGAGAAAAGTTTGTACAAAATCCAAAATGGGGCTAAGCACATGCTCTTCTACTCCTTTTTGGATTTTGGAAACGTCAGATCGGGAGTAGTTATTATTGGAATGCAATTCAACAATAAAACTAGCAATGGAACTATGTAAGCTAGTCAATGAGGCACTGTATCTAAAGGATAAGGATTCTGGAATTTGAGCATCGCTTTTATCCTCGAAATTGCTACTTAAGCATTGCGGAGTTTAAAAATCAATTTCATTCTCAAAAATACTACTCGACATATTTTTACGCAAAGTTTGATTAAGTTGCTTAAATTTTGCAAAGTGGTTTAAAATGTGCACTTTAAAATTATATTTAATAGAAAATTTTTGGCAGCAACTTTTAAAAGTACAGGCATATACTGTATCTGGAGGTGTATAGTGCGATTTTAAATGATGTACATACTTCTTCGGGCACTCAAAACTGTCGCTACATACAAAACAATTAATACTTACCATATTGAATTTTATAAATATGATTATGCATAAAATGGATATATTTTTTAAATAAGTTTATGTAAATTTCTTTCAGACACACTTGAATCAATCTGCACTCGCGACGATGAAAATACAAATGACAATGAGAATTCGAAGAAACAGCAAATGTTTTGATATTTACACTGTTGCCAACTTTTTTCCAACAAATATCGCTAAAGTAGACAAGAAAATATCTATAAAATAGCTAAATTTCAAAATTATTTAAAAATTTAGCGCTAAATAGCTAAAAAATTTATTTTTAGGTTTTTTAAAAAAAATGTATGGTAACTTGTCAACTTCTTTCATAATTCCCAAATTTCCCTACTAATTTTATAAAATACCACATAAAAGCAATGTAATAGGTTAATAAAAGTCTTATTTTATTAATAAACATGATGGATGTGGTGCTGGAATATTTAAAACCTGCATTGTTTTGGCGTTTTTCAATTACCTTTTTTGCTATAGTTTGCTTAATATACATACGTTTACAGCTTCTAAAAAAAACTCACATTTTAAAGCGAATTATGGTGCACAAAAAATTGCTAGAATTCCCGCTAATAGCTAAATCATAATTTTTCCCGCAAAATGTACTTAGAAATCGCTAGATTTGACGGGAAAATAGCTGAATTGGCAACAGTGGATATTTACATTGTTATTCTCTTTCATTTAGTGGTGGATAAGAGAACAATGCTATCATTATTTCATGATCAGTGTGACCAGATCCTACGAATGCATTGTAAAATTTTGTTTATGTATTTTTACTACTTTAAATGAATTTTCAAAACAGTTGAATCTCTTGCTATTCGCTTTACAGTTGCAACTTCATTTTCAAAATGTCGTTGAAGTGTAAATTTGAGAACATTTGTTTGGTTAGTTAGTTTTCAAATATAATTGTGTGTACTTATATCACAAAAAACTTCTAAATTTACGTACACGGTCACATGGTTCATGGTTCTTTAATTTGTTGCCCTCAGTTATCCGTGTTGCCATGAAAAATAAACAGGTGATGCAAAATTTAATCTTTTTTTATAAATACATAACATGAAACAAACAATACAACATAGCGAATTCTAGTTGTAAAATCTTTTCAGTTCTGCGCATCTACGTCAGAGTAGTTGATTAGCACAAACACCATCACACAAACAGGTGTATTTGGTATAGGACAATCTTGTTTACATTTTTATTTCAATATAATTATGTAATTTTTTTTAATTTGCTTGTTAATTTATTTTCCAATAATTTAAAGAAAATATAGAAAACTTTATATTACAATTTGTAAAAAGCAAGATGCGTTGATGGATTATTTTTGCTGAATTATATCTTTCACTTTAATATTTTATTTACTTTTATATTTTTAAGTGACTTTTTGTAATTAAAATTATATTTATTTTATGTAAGAGATGCACACGTACACAAAAGTTTCTATCACATTTTTCATTTTGTCCTTAATAATGTGATAGAAACTTTGTTCTACCCAATGATGAATATATCCTGCATGACTACCGATCAAATGACCGGTCAATTGACTGATACTTTTCTTATAGGAAAACCTTATTTAATGAGACAAAGAAGAAATTTTTTGACAAAATGAACACATTAATATAGATTTTAATTCAATGATGAATTCTTAAACTTTTTTTTATTGTGAGTAAATTTTCTGTTGCGAAAAATTGGTTTACAAAACGTTTAACAAACAAATTTCCATACAAGTTTTGTTTTGTAAATGTTTTATATGGTTTTTAATTAATTTAATTTTACCTTAAAACGTTTTTAATTGTTCTATTTAGCAAACAATACAAATAACTTGTTCACAATATATAAAGCAATGCAATGGTTCATGACAACATATGTACATAAATATTTTAGTGTTTATTGCCTTGGGATATTTGCAAATAATCCTGTATACATCTAAAATATTTTTATGAATGCGGCATTTCATGTTTATATGTTTTTGCTTCAATAGAAAATTGAGTTTAAACAAATAACAAAACGGTAACGTTGAAACTTGCTTACTTTTTTATTGAAAGGAAAATACTCTCAAATAAGTTATTTCAAATAACATACGTACATATGTATGTATGTATATCAATGTTCAACCGGTATGTAAATATGTATGTACATTTGAATTCGTATCCATAGCTGAAATTTTGTTGTTGTCAAGGCAGAAAAAGCAGAAATGTAAAATAAAACATTGTACATAAAAGTTTCAAAGTTTTATTTGAATCAATACTTTTTGTTTTTGAATGTATGAATATATTTGAAAATTTATTTATCAAATACTTTTTTCAGTTGTACTATGAAAACTCGCTATATTGATAAATGTTATTATTGAATGAAAGAGTAAAGTTGTCAAAATTTGTCTCTGTAGCCAGCGACACTTAGTTATCGAATCTAAATTGTGTCTATTTTTTTCTGTGTAGTCAAAAAGCACACTTTTTGTGCATTTAGCTATTATATTAAGTGTCTCCATAGCAGTAAGTTAGATAAGTTAAGGGTTTATACTGGGAAAGATGCATCAAAAAAATTCGTGTCATATTTAGTTAAAGATTGTGAGGATATTTATAATAATTATTTAGTTAAAAATAGGCAAATGGATACTTTATCCCCTTCTGATGTTTTGCAGACAAGCTTTTAAGCTTTGCGGAACTTATTCTAGTAAGAATTGTATGAAAATTATTGAAATAAAACTAAAAAAATTATTGAAATAAAATAAATAATTTTTATAGTGCGGTGTCATATTTGTCAAAAAAATTTAGGTAAAGATCGCGTTAGAGATCATTGCCACATTAGTGGTAAATATAGATGTGCAGCCCACAATAAGTGTAATTTAAATTACCAAATTCCCAAGTTTATACCAGTTTACTTTCATAATTATTCAAATTATGACTCACATCTTTTTATTAAAGAACTAGGTGAAATTTCAATGCAGCTAAAAGTACTCCCCCTCAATAAGGAGCTGCATATATCCCTCTCCCAATTTTCCAAAATGAGTGGCGGTCATAAGCTTGAAATAAGATTTCTTGATACAATACGTTTTATGACTGAGAGTTTGGAATCATTAGCCTGCAATTTGTCGGATAATGATTTCAGCACTATAAGGTCATTATTTCAGTTAGAAAAAGAATTTCAGCTTATTAAGAAAAAAGGTATCTTCCCCTATGAGTACCTAAATTCATTGCAAAAATTTGATGAGTGTCAGCTCCCTTCACGCAGTGATTTCTTTAATAAGTTGAACAATAAAGAGTGTTCTTTAGAGGAATACTCACATGCTGTAGAGGTATGGAATACTTTCGGTTGCAAAACTATGAAAGACTACATGGAACTTTACTTAAAAACAGATGTCCTCTTACTAAAAGATATTTTCGAGAACTTTAGAAAAGTTTGCAAAGGTATTTATGAGCTCGATCCACGTCAATATTATAAAGCACCTGGCCTTTACTGGGATGCAATGCTTAAATATACAAAAATTGAATTAGAATTATTGACAGACATAAAATTTTTTTTAATTTTTTTTTTTTCAATTATGAACTAACAATAAGTATTCAAATTTTAAATCTAAAAATATAATTATTAGGACCGACCACTGTAGGACATAAACTTGTTAATAGTTATAATTAATACATAAGTAGTGATAATCAAAAAATAAAAAAATGTATAAAAAGTATAAAAAAAGTATTTTTCAATAAATCCCATCTTGAGTGTTGAGTAATAGAGCCCTTGTGTCCCTCTTTTTTAAGCGGATGTGTCTAGTAAAGTTCAAAATATTACGAGCAAGCAGATTAGGATGTGACTCGAGTTTTGTTAAATATTTGCCTGCGTATTTTGCAATTTCTTCAATCACTAGTGACATATTTAAATCACGATGCAAATTTGAATTCTTAATATACCATGGAGCAGATGTTATTAACCTTAAAATATTGTTTTGTCTTCGTTGAATTCTCTCCACATTGGAAGCTGAAGCAGTGCCCCATAACTGGATACCGTAACACCATATTGGCTTCAAAAGCGACTTGTATATTAAAAGTTTACAGTGCAGGCTAAGTGTTGAATTTCTGCCAATCAACCAGTGTATTTGAGATAACTTAAGTTTCATCTGAGTTAGCTTAAAGTCAATATGATGTTTCCATGTAAGCCTTCGATCAAGGTGTATACCAAGGTATTTCACTTGGAAATGTTGAGGAATATTTTGATTATTGATTCGAATTGGGGAACAAGTATCTCTTCTTAGGGTAAACGTTATATGGACACACTTTTGTTCATTTACCTTAATTCTCCATAAGTTCAACCACATTTCCAATTGTGCAATATGTTCTTGTAGATATCGGGAAGCCTCGTGAGGGTTTTCATGCATACTAAGGCAGGCTGCATCATCGGCAAACGTAGATGTATGGACATTGCTGCTCAAAGGCATATCACAAGTATAGATCAAATACAAAACTGGCCCCAGTATGCTACCCTGTGGCACACCGGATGATATAGATTCGGGCACACTCAAGAATTCTCCTTCTACAACCGTGAACTTCCGGGTGGTAATGTAACTTTCTAATAAATTCACTAAATTTATTGGTAGATATGATTTTAATTTTAAATTTAGACCTTCGTGCCACACTTTATCAAATGCCTGAGAAACGTCAATAAACAGGGCAGAACAATACTTTTTTTCCTCAAATGTTTTTCTTATAAATTGAACCAATCTATGAGTTTGTTCAATGGTGCTATGCTGACTTCTAAAACCAAATTGATGGTCTGGGATGCACCCACTATCAGTTAAAATTGGGGACAATTTTGTCATGAGCAGCTTTTCGAAGAGTTTTGACATAGTTGACAGCAAACTTATTGGCCTATATGACTCAGCTTTAGTAAGATCTTTGCCCGGCTTTGGAATCATTTTGATTTTTGCAAGCTTCCAGAGTTGTGGATAATACTCCAGTCGTAATATGGCATTAGAAATAAACAGCAAGATTCTTATTGCAATATGCGGCAAGTACATCAGCATCTTGTTACTAATTCCATCAATACCTGGAGCTTTCTTTGGCTTGAGTTCAGCAATTACTTTATGTACATCACGCATCTTAAACTTTAAGGCTCGAGGGGGTACAGCAACTACACTCGGCAAATCAGCAACACCAGTACATGTATTTGGGGTAAATACGGATTTTAAATGCTCAGCAAATATTTTACATTTTTCCGTATCGCTTCTTGCCCATCCTACGGTAGATGTGCGCAGAGGTGGCTTAAACTCAACGGGTGTTTTAAGCTTTCTAGCAGCGCGCCACAAAGAGTAATTAGATGTTGGTGTGACATCAAGACCTTCCAAATAATTTTTAAAAGATGCAGTTTTTTCAGATGCAAGCAACTCTTGAAGTCGTTTAGAACATTCTTTAAGTCTGAGTTTACTTTGGGGTGATCTGTGCTGTTGCCATTCCCTTCTAGCTCTTCTTTTTTCACATACGAGATGTTCAATATCCCTGGAATAAATTTTATTAAATCCAGACTGCGGATGGGAGGTATTGGCATGTTCAGCAGCCTGTTTAATAATTTCGTTAAGATTGGCAATGTTAGTTTCAATGTCATTGGGTGTTCTTAAAGCAATATTTTCCGTGCAATGACATGATATTTTTTGAATCCCAGCCAATTAACACGATTGGTCATCTTCATATATGGGTGAGGTAAGTCACTTCTTAGTGGGTCACAAATTGTAACAATAGTGGGGGAGTGATCGGAGGAGAGATCTAGAGAAGTTTCAACATTAATTAAATCCCTAGAAATATTTTTCAATACGCCAAAATCAATAACATCCGGAATTTTTCGTACGTCAGTAGGCCAATAAGTGGGCTCCCCACTCGAAATAACATCTAAGCCCATTTTTGAAATTGTATTAAACAATGCTCGACCTCTAGGTGTTACATGTGCAACTAATGATAGGTGCTGGTAAAGTGTAGGGAAACCTTAAAGTTTAGGATTACATTTTTATTTCCTTTCCCACACTTTGCCAGACAGCAACGTAAGCATAAAATTCTTGCGTTGCTTAGCTTAAGTTAGATTTAAGATATTTTTTAAATTTTAGTCTTAAGATTCCATTGAATAAATAAAGTTGATTAATTTAATCGACACATTATTGGCGCAACATTAAAAGACCTCTTAAATTTTCAGACCCTGGTAACCGCCATGGTATTCCTTCTACTGGTGGTTCGGACTGAGGGATTTTTACAAATCAGCCAGCTACCGGAGAACAATGGCTATATTGATATAAAGATGGGTGAAGTGGAAATAGTTAATACTACTAACACAGTAGTACACATCGTAAATATTTTAGAAATAGTGGAAATTCTTAATGTCTTAGAAGAAAATATTAAAACTGTAGATATAAGTAATAGGGAAATCCTTTTGCAAAAGATACAGAGTATACATGAAAAAATTTTAACAATAAAACCAAAACAACAAAGGGAAAAGAGAGGTTTAATAAATATCATCGGCACAGCACAAAAATGGCTATACGGAACAATGGACGATGACGATAGGACAGAAATTATGGATCATATCTCCACAGTTGAAGAAAATAATAGGAATATCATTAGGACAGTAAACAATCAAATTATTATCAATGATTCGTTTAATAAATCACTTACTAGCTTAAAAAACTCTATAGATCAGGATAGAAATAGTATAAAATCTGCTTTTGAACGAATCAGAAAAAGTAATAACGAAATAATGAGACGTTACCTTTACTTAGACCAGTTGTCTAAATTAAATATGCTTGAAGACAATATAGAGAAAATACAGGATAATATCGCATCCGCCAAAAACAGTTTTATTCATCCTAGCATATTTACTAAAACAGAAATAGAAAACTTCAACATTGATTTTTATAAGTTAAAACTCCTTAAAATCGGAGTGATGACGTTCAAGGACAATTCTCTAATAATAGCCATACAGATCCCTGATAAATTCATTACTACACAATTGAGATTACTTACCGCTGTACCAAACACAAATTTTATGGAAATTGATGAAGTTAACGAAAATATTGTTGAAATAAATAACGTTATTTTACACTATAAGGAAAATGTAATCGTTAAACGTCTCCAAAAAAGCAACCATTGTTCAATTAGAAATAACTGTAAGTACATATTTAATAATAAAACAGAAACAATAGAGTTGGATGAAGCAACTATTTTGTTGAAAAATGCTAGAAAAATTGAAATTAAGCAAACTTGTGACAATAGAAACTTAAGCTTATCAGGAAATTATTTAATGAATATAAACAATTGTAGCATTACAATCGATGATAAAATTTTTGAAAACAAACAACATATAATACATGAAAAATTCTTTTTTCCACCAACATCAATTATTAATGTAACAAACCCTAATTTTGAATTCCAAAATATTACCTTGCAACATGTAAAAAATGTAGAAGAAATTAAAGAATTGAAAGTTCATAGTAAAGTCTCATATGGACTGAACGTAACATTGATAATTGCTGTAACTATTGCACTTGTATTAATCTATCTTATAATAAAGAAGAAAAAGACGGGTGTAAATAAAACCCAAGTCGTAACGATATCTCAGAGTCCTTCTGACATTGAGAATATCATAAATAAGTATAGACCGAATAATTAATAATTTTTTTTGTAAATGAACTCCAAGTTACAACGGTCAGTTATATTTAATCTTATAAATTTTCATAATAAAAGAAAAAATATACTTATATATAAAATACCATCATATATATACTAAGATATAGGAATTTCTTCCAGAAAAACGAAAAACACAAACAAATATAAAAATATATACATGTATAAGAAACCCAGGAGTGTTTTAAAACAAAGGGGTGAGGAGTTACATGTGCAACTAATGATAGGTGCTGGTAAAGTGTAGGGAAACCTTAAAGTTTAGGATTACATTTTTATTTCCTTTCCCACACTTTGCCAGACAGCAACGTAAGCATAAAATTCTTGCGTTGCTTAGCTTAAGTTAGATTTAAGATATTTTTTAAATTTTAGTCTTAAGATTCCATTGAATAAATAAAGTTGATTAATTTAATCGACACATTATTGGCGCGACCCCCAGTACGTATGCTTTGCATTGTAGTCTCCAGCTGCCACGAAACAAGATCCAAGCGATTTGTAGAACTTCTCATACTAATCTTCGGTAACTGAAAATCTTGGAGGTGAGTAAATTGATGATATCACGAAATTAGAACAAAAATTTTCTACAAAAATATTCGTAGCTTGCATATATTCTTCACTAACGTTGTCAAGGATATAGTGATTGAGTCTTAACTTAATTAGAATTGCAGATCCACCGCATGCTCTTCCTCTAGGGTCCTTTGTATCATGCATAGTGTAGCCATTTATTTTGAAAAAGCTTCTCGAAGTCAAATGTGTCTCAGAGACCAACATTATATCAATATTTTTTTCCCTAAGGAAGTGCTCAAGTTCATTTTTATGTTGGCGAATGCCGTTTGCGTTCCAGAAACATATTTTTAACGAGTTCATGACTTGTTAATTAATGCTTGAAGTAGAGTATTCTGCATTCTCAGCATTTCTTGCATCATGGTAGTCATATTTGTTGTAAAATTATTTATAGTTTGCACCAAATTGTCAATAGTAGCTTCAAGGCGACTAAAGTTAAAGCTTGAGTTTGCATTCGTTGAATTATTTGGAGGTGGAACATTTTGTGGGGGAATAGAATTTGTTTTGGTAGCATCGCCATACGATACACGGGAAGTAACTGGTTGGCTCATTTGCACAAAAGTGGCGGAGTAAGCGTTTGCTGATTTGGGTTTTTGCACCATATTCTGTTTGACAAAAGAGTACACAGGACAACCTCTGTAGTTAGCGGTGTGATTACCTCCACAATTACTGCATTTTTTATCACTTTGATCTTCTGGCTTATTGCAACTAGCAGTGCCGTGTAATTCGCCGCACACAACACAAACAGTGGGTAATTTACAGTATGTTTTTGTATGGCCATATTCCTGGCAGTTATGGCACTGTACGGGACCTGATCGCTTATGTGGCTCTTCAACTGTGATTTTTCGGTATAAGAGGTATTTTAGGCTATAAATTGGGTGTGTCTCGTTTTTCTTCAGCTGTATATCATTCAGCTCCAATTCAACACGAAATAGAGGCTGGGGATCTTCTCCCTATTGATTATGTTGGTAACATTTTTTACCTTAAATCCTTGTATAATGAGTGCAACTTTTACTTCTTCGGGATTAACATAAGAGTCAATACCCTTCAATACGATCTGCATACCTTTGGCACTCTTAAGCTGGTACGTATAAAAACTTGTTTTATTTTTTTCAAATTCAGTTACTATTTTGCGGAATTTTTTTTTTCGTATATTTGAATTTTAGTTTCGTCAATATTACCACGCTTTATTGGAATAACATGAAATGCGTTTTCACCAATGGCCGAGACAAATTTTTTAATTAGGGCGTTAGAATTTTTCTCTCTCAAATATATAGGTGGTGGCTTAAAAGACTTTTGCGATGATGCAGCGGGCTTGTCGTCGGTGACTTGCAATAATGAAAAACGATTTTTACGATTGATAGATGATGCACTATTATCCCTAGACATATTTGGAGGAGATGAAATTTTTGAAGAATTCGTGCTTCGCCCACGCTTTACCACTGTTATGTATCTGTCCATTCCGACTTGTACCTTGGGTTTCGAACTACTTTTATCTGTAGTGATAACTTTATTAAGTGATGAACACGAGCCTGAAGGAGATGATATTACTGACTTATATGAAGAAGTACTAGGCAACTGTAATGTTAATGAATCACTATTTGGCATTGGACAAAGCGAAGTTGATCGCTGACGAAAAATTGGATTTGTCGTTAAAAAAATACTTTCATTAGATTTATTATTTGTATTATTTTCATTGAGAGCTTCAGAACTCACAGTAAAATAGGCATTTCTGCCGTTAGAACTCACTTCATAATTTTTTGTATTTGAGGTACTCATATAGAGTATTCCTCAAGGGCACTTTTTGTGTTTTTTGCTTACGGTTTTTTTGTTGTTTTTGTAATTTATGATTGTTTATTTGTTTTGAGTTGCTCGTATAGAGTATTCCTCAATGTCCCTGTTTGTGTTTTTTTTTTGTTTTCCGTTTTTTTTTGTTTTTGTTATTTCCACTATGTAAAAATATTTGGAAAGCATATAAAGCTTATTTATTAAAGTCAGTATGTACCTATTACAAATAATATGCACTACGAATATTTTTTTTTTTTATAATTTTTTGTTTGTTTAATAAGAATGTAAGAAAAATTCCGCTAATCGACTATTCACTATGAAGGTACAACGAGAACTATATGATAGACATAGACATGTACAACTTTATGAAAAAAGGTATACGTGGGGGATCGTAAAGTGTAGTCAAAGATATTCGAAAGCGAATAACAAATATTTGGAAGATTTCGATGCATCAAAACCATCAGAATTTCTCGTCTACTTAGACGCAAATAACCTTTACGGTTGGGCGATGTCGGAATATCTTCGTTGTGGTGGGTTCAGATGGTTATCGCAAGACGAGCTGAATCTGGATCCAAACAGCATATCTGATAATGGAACAGACGGTTATGTATGTATATGAGGTCACGTTGGATTATCCCTCTCATTTACACTACTTGCATAATGATCTTCCTTTTTGCGCTGAAAATATATAACCTATGCCAGCGAAGTATAACAAGTTGATAACCGATTTCTCTACAAAGCAATCATATGTGATACACTTTACAGTTCTAAAAGAGTGCTTAGAATATGGCTTAGTTTTAAAGAAAACTCATCGTATTCTAGCATTTAAACAATCTCCATGGTTAAAAGGCTACATTGACTTAAATACCAGATAGGGCCACTGCTAAAAATGCTTTTGAAAAAAAAAATTTCAAACTACTCAACAATGCTGTTTATGGTAAAACCATGGAAAATGTGGACAAGAGGAGAGATGTTAAAATTGTTAGTAGTTGGGAGAGAATGAACTGTAATCATTTGGGTGCCCAAGAGTGGATATCAAAACCAAATTTTCATAGTTTATCTATATATTCAGAGTACCTGGTAGCAATTGAAATGACAAGAGTCAAAACCTGCTACAATAAACCAATTTACTTAGGATTTTGTGTACTCGAGCTGTCCAAATGGAAAATGTATAATTTCCATTACGGGTACATGCAACTTAAGTTTAAGACAAAACTCTCCTTAAACTATATGAACACGGGCTCTTTTATATATTCAATAAAGATGGACGACTTTTATGCTGACATAAAAAATTACATACAAGAACAATTTGATACATCGGACGATCCTACAGACAACATTTATAATTTTCCACTAGTTAATAAAAAGGTGCTGGGTATGATGAAAGACGAAAATTGTGGAAAAATAATGAAAGAGTTTGTCGGGTTGCGATCTAAAATGTATTCATTTAGTGTTCAAGATCAAAATGATGTAAAGAAATCGAAGGGGGTAAAGAGAGCCATATTAGATAAATATAGTTTAGCTACTTATAAAAATTTTTTATTCAATAAGACCAATGTATATGATAATATGTTAACATTTAAATATAAGTTGCATCAAATATATACTAGTGAATTAAATAAGGTAGTATTAAGTTATGGAGACGATAAGAGAAAAATTAGGTCAAATAACATTAACAAATATGCATGGTATCAATTTCGTATTAAGGAAACTAACCCTGAATACGAACTTGACATGTTGCTTGATGAGATTGCTAGAATGCAAGAAAATGGTTAAAATTAATTAATTTTTAATTAATTAGTTATTTTTTAAATTGTATATAAAATCTTTGTTATTAAGAAAAATTATTGTAAATAAAATCCTATTTATTAAAAGAAAAATTGATGTATATAAAATCCTATTTATTGTTGTTAAAATTATAAAATTATAATTAAAAAATCCTATATATTTATTTATTCAGAAAAATTATTGTACATATCTAAATGAATTTTTAAGAAAAAATTTGAAATAAAATATTGAAAAAAGAATGAAATATGTGACTGGTGTTTATTTCTTTAACGGTTTTACTTCGTTGGATCAAAAAATTTTTTGTTTTTGCTTATTTGATAATTGTTGTTTTCATATCGCTTAAACATGCACAGTCTTGTTTTCATATCATTTAAACATGCACAGTCTTGTTTCTCTTTGAGAAGTTCTGTACAAGAGAAATTGAATTTCTTAATGTTATTAAATTCCATTAAATTTCATAAAGAGAAAAAACCAAGACAATGGAAAATATTTTTCAATTGAGATGAATACCAAAAAACTTACAAACAGATGATTCCTAATTTTCCTTTAGAAAAAATAATACAAAACAAGGAATATTTTAATAATACAATTTTATTTTATATTTATTTCTTTTGTTTCTTTTAATAATATAATTTAATTTAGTTTTTCTTTATTTTATTTATAATGATGGAAACATTTAGTAGTATCCAATTATTTGATGTTCTAATATACTTTTTCGTAAAAAATATATTGTACATCTACAAGTATCGGGTCCTTCCTCACACTCAGGATCATACCAAGGACAGCTTTTGAAGTGCCCTTCTGTGTTGTCTTCATCTTCCATAACTCCATATTCTTCGTTCTCATCCAGCATATTTTGGAAAAATTTTATCATCTCCCAATGATCAGAAAGCCTGAAGCTTTCAAAATCTCTTATAAATTGGTTTAGAGTACGTCTAATTTGGCTCATTTTATTTGCTGATAAATGAATAACGATGAATGTTGGAAGGTTCCTTAAAGACTAATTTTCTCAGTAAATTTTTAAAGTAGTATCTCCTAATCTTTAAAAAATCTATATCATCATCTCTATTCCATATTTATTTTTAGGACTCTATCTCTCTCCATCCCTATTTTCTCTATAACTATCTCTTTCTGTCTACCACTATCCACCACTTATTCACTATTTCACCATAATTATTTTTGATTAGCCTTCTTGAAGTCATCATCGCTTCTTTTAAGATCATTTCCAGTTAAACATTCAAAGTGAGAAGAACTAAGTAAAAACATGGACTCCACCACAAATCTAATTTCAAAATTTAATGATCTAAACAGCAAAACTTTAATCCACATAAAGGAGCTTGAATCATCAACGAAATATACTATTTGAAATGTGTTACGTGTAACAACTAAATATGGACCAAGACTAAAAGTGGAAATGAATAAACACATAATGTTCCTGCCTAAACGATATAATATTTTAACAGATGACGATATTAAAGATCTATCCAGTGGATCTTATTGCTTAAGCAGAGAAGGTGAAGAAAAGCTAATCGTTGAGAGTGAGCTAAATGAATTTCTAATTCAAAATTCCCAATTTCCTATTTGGCAATAAAATATATTAACTATGTATTTTAAATTATAAATAAAAATACATTAAAGAGTTTTGAAAGATATAAATGTTTGTGTTTTTATTAAATATTTTCAGTTATTTCATAAAGAAATTTAAGACAGAAGTGACCACAGCTAAATGTATTAAAATTCTGATGTTGATTATAGTTGTATTTTACATTTGTACCAAGATATTTGACTATTTCTGAAGGAGGTTGTAAGTTTCCAAAGCTATCGAAATATTATTTTTCATTGTTGTTTTTATAATATGCTACCCAATGTGTACCAGTTCCTGTTGATACATCTAAGTTGATTACTCCACATTCAATTTTCTTTGCTCGTTTTGGTACAGTATTCAACATTGTAACGTGACGTTACAAACGATAAACATATAGTTACATACTACACAACGGATAGGTACATACCACCTCAATTAATGTAGGGTATAACATAATTGTTTAGTTTACATTGTTTATTATTAACTTTAAAGTTAAGAAATGTGCGTTGGAAGTCTCATACAGTTGTGGAGTGGAACTATATAAGAAGCCAATTTTTAAAAGCAATCTAGAGGCAAGTCACGCCGCCGTACGAATGGTAATTACATTCGTACGGTGGGCAAGTTACGACACCTTACGAATGGTAGTTATAAGAAGGCCACTTGAACTATCATCCGAGAGCTTTGCCGTTTCTTGTTCGATACACGTATATTACCTTGTAGAATTGTAAATTGTATTTAGTGAAGCATACGAACTTCCGAATCTTTCGTGTGTTTTGTAGTGAGTAGACATAACTGGTATTTTTAGCCGACTACACGAACTTCCGAATCTTTCGTGTATTCGTAACTTGTATTTAGTTAATACACGAACTCCCGAACCTTTCGTGTATTGTAAAGCATACGAACTTCCAAATCTTTCGTGTGTTTTGTAGTGAGTAGACATAACTCGCATTTTTAGCCGACTACACGAACTTCCGAATCTTTCGTGTATTCGTAACTTGTATTGTAAAGCATACGAACTTCCAAATCTTTCGTGTGTTTTGTAGTGAGTAGACATAACTCGTAATTTTAGACGTCTACACGAACTTCCGAATCTTTCGTGTATTCGTAACTTGTATTGTAAAGCATGCGAACTTCCGAATCTTTCGTGTATTGTATATTGTAAAGCATACGAATTTCCGAATCTTTCGTGTGTTTTGTAGTGAGTAGACATAACTCGTATTTTTAGCCGACTACACGAACTTCCAAATCTTTCGTGTATTCGTAACTTGTATTGTAAAGCATGCGAACTTCCGAATCTTTCGTGTATTGTATATTGTAATGCATACGAACTTCCAAATCTTTCGTGTGTTTTGTAGTGAGTAGACATAACTCGTATTTTTAGCCGACTACACGAACTTCGGAATTTTTCGTGTATTCGTAACTTGTATTTAGTTAATACACGAACTCCCGAATCTTTCGTGTATTGTAAAGCATACGAACTTCCGAATCTTTCGTGTGTTTTGTAGTGAGTAGACATAACTCGTATTTTAGCCGACTACACGAACACCCGAATCTTTCGTGTATTCGTAACTTGTATTCAGTTAATACACGAACTCCCGAATCTTTCGTGTATTGTATATTGTAAAGCATACGAACTTCCGAATCTTTCGTGTGCTTTGTAGTGAGTAGACATAACTTGTATTTTAGCCGACTACACGAACTCCCGAATCTTTCGTGTACTCGTAAATCGTATTTAATTAATACACGAACAGCCGAATCTTTAGTTAAATTGTATTTATTAAAGCATACGCATTTTGGAATATTTCGTTTATTCACAGTCGGTAACCATATTCTCCGAGGACTCCTTCAATTTCAGGACAGGGTATCCGAGAGGCAACCAGACGACACAACTGAATTTTATAACCAACATATTGAGTGTAAAATAGCATAAGTTAAGTTAAGTTTCGTAAATAAAAATATTGTATATTCTCTGAACACTAAACACCAACATCTCAGTGTTTTCATTTACAAAGGAAGCAGACCTTTGGTAAGAACCTGGACAGACTGACGTCTACCCCAGCTGGAAACAAAAACTGCGTTACAACATGAAAACTCCTCTAAAATATGGAATATTTATAGAGAAACGGTTTAGGTCCACATCAGATAGTGGTCTGTTGGGCAGCATCTCTAAGAGTTTTTTGATTCCTCTTTTTGAACTAAACCATATCCTTTTTTATATGGTTTTAAGTAAAGTCCTTTGCCAACTGCTATAGATTCCATCGCTCTATTATGTCTAGTTGCTTCATCAAGTTGATTTTTGGCATTCTTTGTTGCATTTACAGCTTTAGCAATGGCAGCACCTCCAGTTGTTAGCCTACCAATTGCACCCAGAGCAGTTACAATCGGTATTAGAGGCAAAAATCCACCAATTTTTGGGACACGTATTACACGTGGTACTATAATTTGAGATTTTCTTCCTTTTAATGATTTGTTGATAGTTTTTCGTGCAATTTTAATAGCTGAGTTAATATCGAATGGCTTTCCTTCTTTAGTATTTTTGCTGCAGCTCTAATTGATGTTCTAAAAAGTTTTTTTTATCATTAAGCTTGTTCTTTTTAACATTTTTCTTTTTCTTCACACCCATACCAAATTTTGTTTTGGCTTTCATTCCGTTAGTAACCATATTTGCAAATGATTTTTCAGCAAGACTACTATCTTTTGATAAAACTCGATTCCAAGCTGAAATTTCCAGTATTT
The DNA here is from genome assembly GCA_905220375.1 of Tachina fera. Taxonomy (NCBI): domain Eukaryota; kingdom Metazoa; phylum Arthropoda; class Insecta; order Diptera; family Tachinidae; genus Tachina; species Tachina fera. The sequence goes on from LR999963.1 coordinate 107,670,247, forward strand.
TATCAGCTTTATGTCTAGTACTCAAATCCTTATTTTTTGAATACGCAATAGCGTGATTTTTACAAGCAGAGTCCAATAAATTAATTCCTTTGTCACCTCGATTTAAACGTTTTTGTAGTTTTTTTCCAGGTCCACAGTACTGATATCCAGGAAGAGGAAGCTCAACAGGTAGAGCGTTTATTATTTTATCTACTATACCTCCTCCAACGAAGGTGTTTTTATGACTAAACGTTTTCTGATATCGTATAACCATATTATCTAATTTTTCTATAATAAGAGGTAACAATTATGAAATGCATTTAGTTACAAAAATGCAGTTAGTGAAACAACATAAAAATATTTTAGTTCGTAATATTGATGAATCATCGAACATTACTTGAAAAATAAAGCATAGCCCCCTCTTACCAGATTCTATTCGTGCTCTAATAGTAGGACCATCAAATTGTGTAAAGACTAATGTTATGATTGGCTTACTAGAAAGTCCTAATGGACTCAAGTTTGAAAACATCTATTTATACTCAAAATCATTATATCAGCCCAAATATGAATACCTGAAGAAACTAATTTCACCAATTAAAGGAATGGGATATTATACATTTACAGATAATCAATCAGTTATTCCACCTGACGAAGCTAAAACTAATTCAATTATGATATTTGATGATGTTGCATGTGAAAAGCAGAATAATATACGTACATCTTTTTGTATGGGGCGACATAGGGATGTTGATTCATTCTGCTTGTGTCAAACTTATACTAGAATTCCCAAGCATTTAATAAGAGACAATGCAAATGTTATTATAATGTTTAAGCAAGATGAGACAAATACGAAGCATGTTTATAGGGATCATGTTGGCAGCGATATGAGTTACGAAAAGTTCCAAGAAATTTGTCGAGAGTGTTGGAAGGATAAATATGGATTTTTGGTGATAAGCAAAGATAATGAATTAAATAATGGTCGCTACAGAAAGCAATTTAACTATTTCATAACTATATAAACTACTCTTGATAAACCTTCACTTTAGTTATTAATCTAACTTTAAACTTCATATATCTATTTGCTATAAGCTGAGCTGCTACCTGATAAACTGATCTGAAAACCAGACCAGGTTCTAAAAAGCTGATCTGATAACCAGACCAGGTCCTGAAAAGCTGATCTGATAACCAGACCAGGTCCTGAAAAGCTGATCTGATAACCAGACCAGGTCCTGAAAAGCAGATTTAAAAACCAGACCAGGTCCTGAAAAGCTGATCTGATAACCAGACCAGGTCCTAAAAAGCTGATCTGATAACCACACCAGGTCCTAAAAGGCCTGATCTAATAGCTGATACCTGTTATTTACTATTATTAAACATGGATGAGAAAATTTTAAAACAATTGGTGTTGACAAGAAATGTCTTGAAGAAAAAGCTTCGTAGTATAAAAACTGGTGAAATAGATACACGTGAACAACTAAGAGATACATTTAAACCTAAAACAGAACCACTCAAAGAATTCATAAATACTTCTTAAAAAATTAAAAGAATTCCCATGAAAGAAGAAAGTAAAATGAAGGCATAAGTTGAAAATAAAACAAGTCTTAAGCCTGAAAAAACATCAGTCAAGATAGAGACAAGTTCAATTGGAGGAAAATATTCTCCAACCAGAGTTGAAGTGTTTCCGATTAAAGATATTGTTATTGACATTTTATGTATTCAGAATGAACTAATGTTTGATGATTATTTTATCTGATTTAAGTGTTAAATAATAAATAAAAAAAATGTTTTTTATAATTTTATGTTTTCTTTATTAATATTTGATTAAATAAACTTTCTTAAGAGTATTACATTTTTTTGAGCACATATACAATATTTTTTATGATAACAACAAACATTTACAGATTTATCATTTTGATATAATGTTTTTAAATTTGGACAATTTAGATCATCTAGGTTATAAAAATTAATTTTATCCTTAAAAATATTTTGAATCCACTTAATTTTTTCTAATCCTTTAACATAATAAATAAAATTTTTATCTTTAACATGCGCAATATAATATTCCTTAATATTTGTTAATGTTGAATCGCCATCTTGCCATTTTAATCCGTGATGATGATTATAAAGCCAATTAATTGAATCTTTTTCTTTTGTTGTCAACAATGAATATGGAAAAGGTGGTTTAATAATAAATGTTTGTACTTGTATATCGTTAATTGAAATACTCAGTTCTTTTTCAATGAATTTATTGTTGAGATAAAAACCTTGTACGTCTACAACTAAAATTCTCTCCTCCTGTGTAATACTAATCAAGTCACAACGACGACTGTAGAACGTTTATAAAGTCTATGTTTTAAAATTATTATAAAAATTCATTATACATAATGCTTCTTCCCAACTTTTATCGATAAGGAACATTTACTGGTATCACGTCCACAAGTTGTTTCATTGTTGAAAAACTGATTATTCATTGTTTTTCTTATTTTAATTTATTTATTTATGTTAAATAAAACTTCTTATCACATCAACAACAAAGTTTATATTAAGTAGTAGTAAATGTATTTCATCATATTAGTTAATTTATAATATTTCCATATCCAAATCATGTGTATAATCTTGAATGTTGATTAATGTAATATCGGATCGGTATGTAGTATCATCCTCAGAAACCGCCTCAATTTCACCATTACTTAAAATTCTCTCGTATTCAACTTGACGGTATTCGAAACATGAAATATTTAATCGACGTTTCAAGTAATTGCTGTCATATGTACAACGGATTCTCAATTTTATATTATCTTTGTATTGAAGTTGAAAATGCCTATAAAATGGAGCCGAACTTTCAATTATTCCCGCAATATTTTTTTCTTTTTTTACTAAATCTTGCCTAAATGTTTCAATAGCTTGTTCAACAGTAAAAGATTGATTTATAGGTGGTGGAGAGTCTTCTTGTTCTTCGTTTGATTTATATTCTGTTTTTGCTGTTGATTCGTTGTTTTTATTTAAATCATTATTAAACTTTAAAAGTTTGAAATTTAGTTGTATGCTCACAGTATCATTATTTGGTAATTTTATTGCAAATTCTGTATTTTTAAGTTAATTTTCACTCAAATCAATAGGTAATGAAGCTGAAAACACTTGTATGATATAGATATATGCAAACAATGTGATAAAAAATATTTTTCATTTTAGTTTTTCTTTTTAATAGATATGTTCTTAAGTTAGCGATATATTTTTGAATGAGATGATAAGAATTGTTTCTTATATTTATATACTAATTTAATAATCTTCATATTGAAATGAGTCATCACCATCGCTAGCACCACCAGCTGTTTTCTTAACTTTACTATTATTAACAATTTTTTGAGGGAGGGGAGGTTTTTGCTGATTTTTATTCAATGAGCGGATACCAGTCTTACCATTATAAGATTTAGCTGGATCACTAAAAACATGTTCATCTATTTCACTATAAACACATGATGGTTTGTATGAGTATACATTTATATCTTTAAAACCACCCTCATAGACTGTTCCAACTAGTGATGTCATACCACCAATAACCTAAATTTTTATATGTTGATTGTGACTAAATTGAAATATTGGAATATTTGTTGGCATTTGTTGTCCTCTATTAAGAGAAAAAATTTGCGTTCTAGTCCCTCCTTCTGCGGTTAGAAACACCTGCATCATAATATCCAAAACTATTGCATTTATTATTTGAAAAGTTTTCCACTGTACACGACAAGTACAATATTTATCACCAGTTTTTAAAAATTGACCCCAATACATATTCATCAAAGTTTTTAATTTAACTGAATCTCTTTATATATATATTTATATATATATATATATATATATATATATATATATATAGATATACGTATACTTAACCGCAATTGATAAGAAGTTATTGAAATATCTAAAAAACGTCTTATACTATCAATTATTGAATATAAAGAATCAGTTTGAAAGTTCGTTTTACGGTGAAAAGTCGAAAGCAAAAAAAAAAAAATGAGAGCAAGCTTAAGAAAATTGTTTCAAAATCCTAATATTACATACTTACCTTTAAAGGATATGGAAGAAAATACTATATATGAAATCAACGAGATAGATCGAGTAGATACAAAATATGGTGAAAGTATAAGATGTCTTCTAAATAAGGAATATTACATTTATTTACCTAAACGATTTCTGATTATTACTAAAAATCAGATGGATTATCTAAACACAACTCCACACATTTTAAAGAAAGTTAAAGAAGTGAAGGGATTATATACTCTAATCGTTAAAAAGAAGAAGCAATATGTATTCTACAACAACTTGTATGACAGTACTGAAGAAGAAGATGATGATGATCATGATGATGAAATAGAAAACACATTTTAAATAAACCTCGAAACAGAAACTTTTTTAAAATTATAAAAACATATGTATCAATAAAAACCCATAAAATCTAAAATTTCTCAGCTATTTGATAAATTAGGAACTTTATAAAAATGAAAAACCGCAACGGAAGCTTTTTAAAATTAAATAAAAACGTAAACAATTTTAATCGGCGCCTCAGCCGGTATTTCACTACTACTAATCAAGTTCGAATATTTCTATTTATACTCAAATTATCTATATCAAGCCAAATATGAATATCCGAAGAAGTTAATTTAATTTTTAAAAGAAGGAGATATTATAATAAAGCTTAAAGCATTTTAATTATGATATTTGCTGATGTTGCATCTGAAAAGCAGAATAATATACATACATATATGTACGTGTATATTTTTGTATAGGGCACAAGTAGAATGAGTCATCATTGTTCTTGTGCCAAACTTGTAGCATTATTCCTAATACATACATGTATACATACGTACATTCGTACAGGCACAGTTAAATATACAAATAAACATGAAGCAAAATTATACCAAGGTCAACTCAAAATTATTTTAAATATGGGTGCAGTCAATTTTAAAATTAGGGGATTTATATAAGGTTTAAAAAATGTTTTTTAAGCTAAATTTCTATTATGAATACAATTTTAGTGAGTTTTGCTTAAACAAAATTCGAAATTCTGTTTAATATTTTTATGAATATGGTTGTAAGCATTTTATAATAGACAATGCAAATGTAATTATAATGTTTATGCAAGATGAGGAAAAAATTAAGCTCGTTTATAGGCATCATGTTGTATGTAATATGAATTTTTAAAAGTTTTAAGAAGTTTGTAGCGAGTGTTGGAAGGATAAATAATATAGTATTTTCTTAAGGTTCTTCAGCTTTTATATGTTTTCATAAAAAAATTACTGCTCATAAAAGATTGACTTTAGTTGATTCATCTGACCTGAAACTTCATTCATATAAATGTTATAAATGGCTAGCTACTTGTAAGCTGATATCTCAATCTAGCTGATTTGATATCTGATAAGATGATCTGAAAACCAGACCAGCTCCTGAAAAACTAATCTGAAAACCAGACCAGCTCCTGAAAAGCTGATATGAAAACCAGACCAGGTCCTGAAAAGCTGATCTGAAAACCAGACCAGGTACTTAAAAGCTGATCTGAAAAACAGATCAGGTCCTGAAAAGCTGATCTGAAAACCAGACCAGGTCCTGAAAACCTGATCTGATAGCTGAAAAAGCTGATCTGATAGCTGATACCTGTTCTGTTATTTTCTGTTAGCGAACAATAATGAGATGGTGTTAAAGCAGTTAGTGTCGATAAGAAAATATCTGATGAAATTTAATGGAATTTCATAATATTGTGAAATTCAATTCCTCTTGTATAGAACCTCTCAACGAAAACATGATTGTGCATGTTTATGCAATATAAAAACAGAAATTTGCACATAAGGAAAAACAAAAAAATTATGATCCAACGAAGTAAAGCCAATAAAGAAATAAAAACCATTCACATATTTAATTCTTTTTTCAATATTTTATTGAAAATATTTTCTTAAAAATCTTAGTACTAATACAAATTTAGCTCCATGTATATATAAAAAAAATATGATAGAAAAATAAAGATCATTAATCTAATATTTGATTCTTATTTACAAATAATTTAGGTATAGGTAAAAGATAAAAGTTTAAGACCATGCTTTAACATGCTTTTGTGTGAATAGAATACTAAAATTAATAGATACATTCATAAACAAATATATATATAACCAATAAATAAATTAATAAATAAATACATAAATAAATTAATATACAAATAAGTAAGCAATAAATAATTTATTTTTTTACTATTTTTTATTATATTATAAAATTTTCAAACAAATTAATAAATAAAAGAAAAAATTCGTTATCAAAACTATATTTTTCAAATATTTGCAGAACCACAAACAAGTTTAAATATACCTTTTCTAAATATTTCATACATTGAAAAAATTCGTAATCAGAAATATATTTTTCAAATATTTGCAGAACCACAAACAAGTTTAAATATACCTTTTTCTATTACATTTTTTCTTCCAAGTAAAAGCACTAAACTAAATATTTCATACATTTTACACCACAAATCTAGACGCGCCAACAATTAAACTTTTTTTTCACACATTAAGAAATCTATTTCAAACAATTAACTTGACCACCCACGGACGAAGCGAATACAAAGAAATTATAAAACCACAAATCTTAACGCGCCAAGAAATATTATTAAAATATAAAAACCACAAATCTTAACGCGCCAAGAAATATACTTTTTCCAGGGATGGAAACAACACTACACTCTCTTTGTGTAGCGTACCGATCGATGAAACTAAAATACCGACTTAAATCAACTGTTTCAAACACATTCATATATATCAATGAAAAAAAACTACAACAGAAACCGAATCTGATTACACACAATTTTAAAAACTTGTAGCTACATACCAAACACATTCATACATATCAACGAAAAAACTACAACAGAACAACAATACAATAGGGTGGCACTTATATCATCGTTGTTACTTTTCTCATACAAAATTAGTATACAAATCCTAACCAACCCCAGCCAAACCCCCGCCCAAAGCCCCGCCCAAACCCCGGCCAAACCCCGACCAAACCCACGCAAGCCAAGCCAAGCCAAGTCGTGCTAGCCCAGTTGCCGAATCTCATTACTCACACACAATTTCAAACAATTAACTAAGCATCTAGCTTAAGAAATCCGATTAAAAACTAATGCAATTAATTATAAAAGCAAAAATAATGCGTCTAACAAAAGTTTTCAATACAGTAACATGAACTTTGTTTCTTATCTAGAGAATTTTTTTATTTTCTATAAAATTAATGACAAGATTATCATTTTGATTAAATATATAAAATCATACAAGAATGGTTTTTTGTGACAAAAAGTTTTTCTTTTTTAAACGTTGAGGGTACGCGTATATAAACTTTGCATACCGTATGTATTTTCTAATGGATTTCCAATTCAGCAGTGATAAAATTCCAAGCTTTTTTGATTGCAAGAATGATCTTATGTGAAATATCATGTATGCATACATTCTTATATGGCTCCATATATAAAATCTTATATTTATGTATATATGGATCCACATATGAAGAGCTTCATAATTAAATTTTCATATATGAGCTCATATGTAATAATACATTTCATATATTAGTCCATATATTAGTTCATATATAATAGTTTTGCCATTTATAATCCCATATATTTCCATACATGAATTCATACATATTCATATATAGTTATATACATTCATATATTAAAAATACATATATGGACCATATATAATTTTTTTAGCTGGGTATATATGAATATGTATGAATTCATGTATGGAAATATATGGGATTATACATGGCAAAACTATTATATATGAACTAATATATGGACTGATATATGAAATGTATTATAAACTATGAGCTCATATATGAAAATTTAATTATGAAGCTCTTCATATGTGGATCCATATATAAATATAAGATTTTATATATGGAGCCATATAAGAATGTGTGCATACATGATATACACATAAGATCGTTTTTGCCAGACCTGGGCAAAATGCATTACTTTTGCATTAGCATTAAATTAAAAAAAACCAATGCAAATGCAAATTTTTGGAATTAACACTACATCGTATGCTTTTAATGCATTATTTTTTCCATTGAATTAAAATCCCCTCAAAGTAATGCATTAATATTGCATTGGCATTAAATTTGATATTTTTAATGCACTATTTTTTGCATTGAATTAAAATCTCCTCAAAGCAATGCGCTAATATTGCATTGTCATTAAATTTGATATTTTTAATGCACTATTTTTTGCATTGAATTAAAATCTCGTCAAGGCAATGCATTAATATTGCATTGGCACTAAATCATACGTAAAATATGCACTAATTTTGCATTAGCACTAATGAAGTAATGCAATATGATTCCATTGTCACTAAAACATATTGTGCACACAAAATTAAATAAAGGGTGAACAAAACAAATGAAGATTAAATAATACAGTAAAGTTCAAATTGAGGCCACCTACATTTGAAAAATATTCATTGAACATACATATCGCACTTACGGCCCTTTTCAGAATGTACAATTAAAAGCGAAGAGGGACTTTAAGGAGAAGTTTTGTATGAAGAACTGTCAGTTAAAGTTCACGTTAACTCTTAACCATACGTTGTGAAAAGAAAGGTTAATCAACAAGGGAGTATTAAGTCAAAATTTTAAAACTTTCAGTAGAGACGAAAAACCGATTGTGGTTACATTTAAGGAAAATTTAAAAATCCAAATACATCATGGTGAGGAAATTCCATTTGAAAATAAGTACATTGTTTTTATTTTAAAACCTTGCAATTATTATATAAGAATATCTATGTTTTGAAAGGAGTCGCAAATCAGAAAATTTTTTAGCAATTTCATCATAAAAACACTTACATTTCGTGTTAAAATCATAAAGTAAAAGAAAAAAATTTATCAACAAAAGAGTGATCAAAACACGTTGAAAATTTTTCAGTAGATAGATATTGGTGTTGTTAGTTGGTTTCCTGCAAAAAGTGAGATATCAAAAATTTTGACTTAATAACCTCTTGTTGATTAAGTGAGATGTGTATGTTCAATGAATATTTTTCATTTGTAGGTGGCCTCAATGTGAACTTTACTGTATTTTTTTATTTGTTTTGTTCATGCAATGCAATCATATTGCATTACGTCATTAGTGGCAATGCAAAATCAGTGCAATTTTTACTTGTGATTTAGTGCCAATGCAATATTAATGCATTACCTTGAAGTGATTTTAATTCAATACAAAAACTAGTGCATTAAAAATATGAAATTTAATGCTAATGTAATATTAGTTCATTACTTTGAGGATATTTTAATTCAATGCAAAAAATAGTGCATTAAAAATATCAAATTTAATGCCAATGCAATATTAATGCATTACTTTGAGGGGATTTTAATTCAATGGAAAAAATAATGCATTAAAAGCATACGATGATGTGTTAATTCAAAAAATTTGCATTTGCATTGATTTGGTTTAATGTAGGAAAATGCTCAATGCATTACCTTATTTAATGCAAATTTCCCAGGTCTGGTTTTTGCAATCAAAAAATCTTGGAATTTTATCCATTAGAAAATACATACGATATGCAAAGTTTATATGCGTACCCTCAACGTTTGAAAAAGAAAAACTTTTGTTGCATTGTGGCCCCATTTAATATATCTAATAATCAAAAGGATAATCCAGTCATTAAAATAACAAAATTCTCTAGATAAGAAACAAAGTTAATATTACTGCATTGAAAACTATTGTTAGAGGGATTATTATTTCTTTTATAATTACTTGCAATAGTTTTTAATCTGATTTCTAAAGCTAAGTGTTATGTACGAATATGATTTATGAAATGACTTTAAGTTCGTTTTGAATTATTTGTCCAAACAAATGTTTCATTAAATACAACCTCTCTCTCAAGTCTACAAAAAATAAATTTTAGCAATTTAATTTATTGCACAGCAGTGCGCTTTTGTGAATCAAGAGTGTATGAATATGAACTTTGCATACTGTGTATGAAAATGTATGAATATATATAATCATATATGCCCATATACTCTCATTTTTCGGATCCGAACCATATATGGGATATCATATATGCTCCATACATATTTTTTTTCTGAGTGGGTAATTAATTAGTTCCTGTAGTATACGCGGTTCCTGCAGTATACAGGGGAGTAGATCTAAATTCTTAGAAAACGGCTTTGTTTTCTGTTGATCGCTTTCAGGAAGAAAATTAGTTTGTTCATTATGATTTTACTAAATTAAAAGTATATTTAAATTTAGTGTCATATCCATACGATGATCTTAACATAAAAATTTAGAATGAACGTGTCACAATTCTTTATTATATGTATATAAGATTCCAACAAAGAAAGAATCTCACTTGCTTCTAAGTACATCAGAGTTTAAAACAAATACTCCTTTTATGCAATAGCAGACCAATTGAATAACAATTTAATTTGAAACAGCAAGCAAAGACATCAGCTTACTTCATTCTTATTCATGATCATATAATAAATTATATGTTTATGTACATATCAAAGGACAAATTCTAAAAGTATTATAAATGAAGCAATATGGAAAATAAACATAAACAAATGATTTCATCACAAAAGAAGTAGCGATTATTTTCATCAATTATGAAAATAAAAATTTCAATATAAAACTCCCTATTAATTTTATATGTTTATTGACGAAAATAAAAAAAGTAAAAACAAGCAAACTGCCTAACAAAAAAAGTCATCGCCAAAGCTGGAGGTGCTGAATCAGTTTCATTTAAAAATGTTTATAAATTTTTAAAAGGCAATGCAAAGTATACCCCCAAAAATTTCTAACATTGACTAACAACTTTAAACAAATGTAAATTAAATATAATTAATATTTCTATTATAGTTACTATTTCTATAGAGTTTGTATCTTCAGGAATTCAGTTTTACTTGAAACAGAAAATCGTCATAAATATTAAATAAATTGAGATAAAACTTAAAACAACGTTTTTTAATTTCAAATAATACAAGAAAGAGTGCGATATTCGGCGCATCTTATATACCCTTTACCAAAGTGCGTTTATGTAGAATAGAGATACATACATAAGCACAGAGATATGTATCTAGATATCTTTTCGATTTTTGGCGTTTTTATTTCATTGTGGCAATTTTTTTAGTTTTGACACTTTTTTCTCGTTTTGTCAATTTTTTCGGTTTTTGGCGTTTTTTTAATTTTGGCGATTTTTTTGGTTTTGGCGATTTATTTTGATTTTGACGATTTTTTTTTGTAATTTTTTCGGTTTTTGGCGTTTTTTTAATTTTGGCGATTTTTTTCGTTTTGGCATTTTTTCGTTTTTCTGATTTATTTTATTTTTGTGATTTTTTTGATTTTGGCGATTTTTTTAGCATTTTGTTTTTTTGTTTTGGCGATTTTTTTGGGTTTTTGGCGTTTTTATTTCTTTGTGACAATTTTTTTTTTAGTTTTGACACTTTTTTACCGTTTTGGCGATTTTTTTTCGGTTTTTGGCGTTTTTTTAATTCTGGCGATTTTTTTAGTTAGGCGATTTTTTTTTTGTTTTGCCGATTTTTTTCAGTTAGGCTATTTTTATAACTATTGGCGTTTTTTTTCTTATAGGCAATTTTTTTTGTTTTGGCTATTTTTTCGGTTTTTGGCGTTTTTTATTTCACTGTGGCAATTTTTTTATTTTATACACTTTTTTCTCGTTTTGGCGATTTTTTTTGGGTTTTTGGCGTTTATTTTTAATTTTGGCAATTTATTTTTCGTTATGGCGATTTTTTTGATTTTGGCGATTTTTTTTTTTAGGCGATTTTTTTAATTTTTGACGATTTTTTCTCAGAGAAGCAATTTTTTTATTGTGGCGATTTTTGCTGTTTTTGGCGTTTTTTTTTTCATTGTGGCAATTTTTTTTAGTTTTGACACGTTTTTCTCGTTTTGGCGAACTTATTGGTTTTGTCGTTTTTTTTTTAATTTATGCGATTTTTTCTTTTTGGCGATTTTTTTCGTTTCGTCGTTTTTTAATTTTTGGCGATTTTATATATTTCGTATTTTTTGTTTTACTGTTATTGAAAATTTCAAGAGTTTAACTCTTACGGTTTCCAAGATATAGCAATTTGTCAAAAATAATATAGTCAAAATTGCATTAACTGATGGACAACCCTTTAATTTAAAATTTTATAATTTTAGTGTTAATTGTTGTAGCCTATACAAAAATACATTAATTTTACAAATTTCAAGTGTCAATATACATACATACAATTGTATGTATATTACATGGGATTTTAAAACTTTTCGTCACTCATTTTGGAATACCCATTAATTTTTAGCTTTTATATATTTGTTGTTGTAGCGACCAAAGTTTTACATACACAGTCCAAATTTCAGACCCGTAGCTTTTACCGTTCCTGAGAAAATAGCCTTCTTCCTAAAACATGAAATATGTTTAATTATTAGGAAAAAAGTTAAGGTTTTCCAACCCTGGAAACGTTTTTTTATTTTGTTAAATTTTTAAAATTTTTTTTAATTTATAAATACCAATTTTATTTATACCGAAGTATAAAATAAGTTAATTTAATAAAAACGTAATAAAAACTAGTTTTCGGTAGTTATTTTGTATGGGAAAATAGAGTTTGAGTTTTCCAGCTCTGAAACCGTCTGCTCGATGTTGCTGATTTTCAATAGCAAAATTTTTCGGGAAATTTCTGACACACCAGTCCAAGAAGACAAAAGAAAATTTTAAAGTTAATAACATCTGCTCCATGGTACATTAAGAATTCAAATATACATCGTGATTTAAATATGCCACACCTGAGTTAACTTTAATTTCATTTGTTTTAGCTTTGAGTCAACATGTTGTGTCCATGTAAGTCTTCGATCAAGGTGTATACCAAGGAATTTTATGTGCGAATGTCGAGGAACAATTTGATTATTGCTTCTAATGGAGGAACAATTATCTTTACGTAGGGTAAATGTTACCTGAGCAGACTTGTGTTCGTTTACCTTTATTTTTCATAATATTAACCATAGTTTTAGCTGGTTAATATGTTCCTGAATATATCGGGATGCCTCGTGAGGGTTTTCGTGAGTAGCAGTGAACTGGAGTTCCTGCGACAATTAAAATTGTTAAACTGTAGGCTGAAATTGTTGCTGAAATTGTTAAATTGTGGCTGAAATTGTTAAATTCTTGGAAATTTGTGTTTTTTTGTTTACATTTAGAGTTTTTTGTTTAAATTAAGTGTATGTCTGTCTGTCTCTCTGACTGTCCGCCTGACCGTGGGAATTTTTGTGTGGAATATTTTGTGCGAATGTATTAAGGTCGTTCATAGTTTTGAGGTTTTTATGTGTGTATATGCCGACGACAAAACATGATTATTATTTTTTCCTAATGCTGACGGCAATGCATAATAATTTTTTTCAAATGCTAATATAGGTGTTGTCAGACTGTAGGAGTTTAAGTCTGATCGTGATTTAGGTGGGTGGGGTTGTTGACGTAATATGTAACCGTAGGAATTTATGGGTGTAGCTCTTTGTCTGTCTGTGGTAACTTGTGTACGGTTTTGTTAAGGGGGGCGGGGTGCAGTTGAGGTAGAGCGATTACATCTATGTATGTATGTATGTCTGTGAGAATTTAATGCTGATTATGATTTGAGGTGGGTAGGATAAGATGGATCGTGTGTATGTGTATGTGTTTGTCTGTAGTATTTATAATGTTTCTATTTCTGATTATGTTTTATGAAGTCGGGTGTTCTTGTAGAATGTAACCATAGGAATTTTTATGTATATAAAAAGTGTAAGAGCTTTTGCATGAATATAAAATGGATGATTGCCGTCCAGTATCTACCCATTTGGAGGTGAAATTCAAGTCGCATGTGCTAGTGAAGAATGTGAGAAAATCAATCCAACAAACTACCAGTTACTGATTGGTTCATTGATGTATCTAGAAATTTGTACGCGTCCCAACATATTGCACTCAGTGTGCAAATTATTTCAGAAGAACAAAGAACCACATCGCGAGCACATGACTGCAGCAAATAGAATCTTGAAATATTTAAATAAAACTGCTAATGTTCAACTGAAATACAAAAGGACTGGTAAGCCAGTTGTATGCTACACAGATGCCGATTGGGGAGGTGATGCTGGTAATCGAAAATCCTACACCGGATACGTTTTTATTCTCGCTGAAAGTGCGTTTTCGTGGGAATCAAAGAAGCAGTCTACGGTCGCGTTAAGCACAACAGAAGCTGAATATATGGCCCTCTCATCAGCATCGAAAGAAGCAGTATTCCTCAAGAAACTTCTTGGAGAAATCCAGATTCATTGCGCTAAGGAAATGCTTATTTATGGTGATAATCTTAGTGCTATGCATTTAGTTAAGAATTATATTTATCATAGTAGAAGTAAACATATTGATATAAAATATCATTATATCAGAAATGTTTTTGTTGAAGGATTAATTGAATTAGAATATTGCAACAGCAGTGACAATATTGCTGATATTTTAACAAAGAATTTGTCAAAGAATAATCATGTTAAGTTAGTGGGGTCACTAGGCCTGTACATTTGTGAACATATTAATTGATTTATATATATTATATATATTTAAATATGAGTATTGAAGAGGAGTGTTAGAATACAAATCGAATAAGAATGCAACACTTCATATTTTATGGCATTGCCAATACAACATTATCTTGTATTTTACCTTTTTCATTTTGCTTTGTACACATTCATTTTTAGTTTTTGTCAGAGTCGAAATAAAACCATTGAAAGATACACATCGTTTTTTATTACTCCTGAGAATATACAATAGTTAGAGGGATTTTTTTTCTTTTATAATTAATTGCATTAGTTTTCAATCTGATTTCTTAAGCTAAATGTTATGTACGAATATGAGTTATGTGTTTTTTAAATAATTGATTCACCTTTTGATGAATGAAATGACTTTTAGTTCTTTTTTTAATTATTTGTCCAAACAACTGTTTCATTAAATAAGCCCTCTCTCTCAAGTCTAAACAAATTTAATTTTAGTAATTTAATTTATTGCACAGCAGCGCGCTTTTGTGAATCAAGAGTTTATGAATATGAACTTTGCATACTGTGGAAGGAGTTTACACATACATGTATGAAAGTGTATGAATATATATAACCATATATGCCCATATATCCTCATTTTTCGAATCCAAACCATATATGGGATATCATATATGCTCCATACATAATTTTTAGCTGCCCAGCTAAAAAAATTATATATGGTCCATATATTTTTAATATATGAATGTATATAACTACCCAGGTAAAAAAATATTTATGGAGCATATATGATATACCATATATGGTTCGGATCCGAAAAATGAGGGTATATGGGCATATATGATTATATATATTCATACATTTTCATGCATGTATGTATAAATTCCCTCCACAGTATGCAAAGTTCATATTCATACACTCTTGATTCACAAAAGCGCACTGCTGTGCAATAAATTAAATTACTAAAATTAATTTTTTTTAGACTTGAGAGAGAGGTTGTATTTAATGAAACATTTGTTTGGACAAATAATTCAAAACGAACTAAAACTCATTTCATTCATCAAAAGGTGAATCATTAAAAAAAACACATAAATCATATTCGTACAAAGCATCTGGCTTAAGAAATCCGATTAAAAACTAATGCAATTAATTATAAAAGCAAAAATAATCCGTCTAACAAAAGTTTTCAATACAGTAACATGAACTTTGTTTCTTATCTAGAGAATTTTTTTTATTTTCTATAAAATTAATGACAAGATTATCCTTTTGATTAAATGGTTTTTTGTGACAAAAAGTTTTTCTTTTTTAAACGTTGAGGGTACGCATATATAAACTTTGCATACCGTATGTATTTTCTAATGGATTTCCAATTCAGCAGTGATAAAATTCCAAGCTTTTTTGATTACAAGAATGATCTTATGTGAAATATCATGTATGCATACATTCTTATATGGCTCCATATATAAAATCTTATATTTATGTATATATGGATCCACATATGAAGAGCTTCATAATTAAATTTTCATATATGAGCTCATATGTAATAATACATTTCATATATTAGTCCATATATTAGTTCATATATAATAGTTTTGCCATTTATAATCCCATATATTTCCATACATGAATTCATACATATTCATATATAGTTATATACATTCATATATTAAAAATACATATATGGACCATATATAATTTTTTTAGCTGGGTATATATGAATATGTATGAATTCATGTATGGAAATATATGGGATTATACATGGCAAAACTATTATATATGAGCTAATATATGGACTAATATATGAAATGTATTATAAAATATGAACTCATATATGAAAATTTAATTATGAAGCTCTTCATATGTGGATCCATATATAAATATAAGAGTTTATATATGGAGCCATATAATAATGTGTGCATACATGATATACACATAAGATCGTTTTTGCAATAAAAAAAACTTGGAATTTTATCCATTAGAAAATACATACGATATGAAAAGTTTATATGCGTACCCTCAACGTTTGAAAAAGAAAAACTTTTGTTGCATTGTGGCCCCATTTAATATATGAAATAATCAAAAGGATAATCCAGTCATTAAAATAACAAAATTCTATAGATAAGAAACAAAGTTAATATTACTGCATTGAAAACTATTGTTAGAGGGATTATTATTTCTTTTATAATTACTTGCAATAGTTTTTAATCTGATTTCTAAAGCTAAGTGTTATGTACGAATATGATTTATGAAATGACTTTAAGTTCGTTTTGAATTATTTGTCCAAACAAATGTTTCATTAAATACAACCTCTCTCTCAAGTCTACTGTTTCCTCGAAATATTTCTCGAAAATATTTATTTTAAATAAAAAAAAGGGTTTTAATAAAATTTCAATAAATGGGGTTTTATTTTTATTTCACGTACCGTACGTATCCTTGGGTTTACAATATGGAAGTAAAAATATGTAACAACATATATACAAAAACACAATAACTTAACGAAAAGAGAAAACAAAAACATAGAAAGGTCCAATGAACAATAATTAAACAAGGGACCTTTACACTAGTAAACAATAAGTAACTTTTACACTATGCGCGTAAACATCCCGCCCCCCTTGCTATACTGCAACAAAGAGGACTAAGGATAACGCGGGCCTATCATAGGGAGTTTTATAATAAAATACAATTTTCTTCAAAAAATAATTCATCAGTGATATTTACATTTATGTGAATTCAGAATAAATGTAATAAAATATGATAAAAAAATATAAAATATAATAATATAATACTAAACAATAAAAAAGTAAATCAAAATATATAAAAAAATTAAACAATTCGCCCGGACATCACGTTGATCACAATAGTCGCCGGCTGATTAGCTCCAGTGAATTGGTGTTGTTGTCGTTGGGTTGAAGGGGGCTGAGGTTGTAGTAGTTGTGGTTGTTGAAGGTGTGCACATTGATGGCATGGCTTGGCAGTCTTGGCCTTACTGCGTTTTTTACTTTTCCTTTTGTTTTTTGTTGAAAGGTTTTGCGTTGGTTATGGGTCGGAGGTTTTTGCCTTGTAGCGATGGAGTAAATTGTGGTGTTCGGCTTTGCATTCAAGGCACCGTTCCCGGCTCGTGCACCTGTCTTTCATGTGCGAGTGTGCAAGGCAGTTTAAACAATACTTAAATGTTTTCACTGTGTCCCACCGTTCCTTCACCGTCATCTTTCTAAACCGGTAACATTTTCGCAATGCGTGATCACTTTTGCACAAGCGGCAGTCTCGCAATTTATCAGGTCGTGGGGTTGTTATCGTAGAAGTAGACGTCGATGGACCTTCAACGGGTTTACGATGTACCTCCAGGCGACGGGATGCACTAGACATTGTACTAGAAAAGGGTGAAATAGAAAAAAAAGGTAAAACGAAAAAAAAGAATTAGTGAGTTTCTGATTTGGGTAAGAGAACAAGCTTCACAATAGGCCGGGTGAGAACGCCTGAAGCTGTTCTCACGTCCGCTGTACGGACTTTAGAGTCATGTCCCACGTAAGTCTTTTCTATTCGTCCGAGTCGCCATTCGTTAGGGGGTAAATTATCCTGACGGACAACTACCAAGTCGCCTACTTCAAAATCTTTCTGAGGGTATTTTCATTTTACTCGACGGTGAAGTTCTTTGAGGTACTCTTCTTTCCACCGCTGGGCAAAATGATGGTGAAGAATTTTAAGCTTTTGCCACCTATTGGCAACACTCAAGGAGAGATTAGCATGATCGGGTTCAGGGGGTGACAGAATAGGCGCACCAATCAGGAAATGACCTGGCGTTAGGGGAACTAGGTCAGAGGAATCATCAGTCAACGGCCTTGAATTCAGGCAAGCTTCTATACGGGTCAACATAGTTGTAAATTCTTCAAAGGTAAACTTCTAAACTCCAGAAATTTTACGTAAATGAGTTTTGACGCTCTTTACGCCGGCTTCCCATAAGCCGCCCATATGAGGAGCACCGGGGGGAATGAAATGCCATTCAACAGGCTGAAAGCTGTTCCGTACAAGTACCTTTCGCTTAATTTCATATAAAAACTGTTTTCGGTCAACCTCGAGTAAATTAGCAGCACCGACAAAGGCAGTTCCGTTGTCAGAATATAAATGTGAAGGGCATCCACGACGTGAGAAAAAACGAGCAAAGGCTGCAAGGAATGTTTCCGTCGACATATCACCAGTTGCCTCCAAATGAATAGCTTTTGTAGCGAAGCAAACAAAAACTAAAACATAGCCTTTTGTAATTCGGCAACCTCTACCAATGTAGGATTTTATGTCGAACGGGCCTGCGAAGTCTAAGCCGGTATGGGTGAACGGTCTCGACATAGAGCATCGTTCAGGGGGTAAGGCAGCCATAATTTGCTGACCAGACTTTTTTCGGTAAATAGTGCATTCTTTACAATTATGAATTACTGTACGGATCAGATTTTTTAGCTTCGGGACCCAGAATTCACTTCTAATTAAACGGATCATTAATGAATGACCGCCATGAGCAGAGCACTTGTGCACATGTTCAACAAATAAGCGAGTAAAGCGGGCAGAATATGGTAAAATTTTTGGATATCGCTCATCATATGTTAAGCCATGTGATCTAGCCAATCGACCATTAATTCTGACAAAGCCGTTTGAATCGATAAAGGGGTTTAACGTTAGTAAATTGCTCTTTGTAGACAATGGCACACCCTTTGAAAGCGGGGTATATTCAGGTATAAAATTTTTCTGACAAATTAAAATCCAGCGATTTCGAGTGAATTTTACTTCAGACTGGGTTAAATCTAGAGTGTCATATAAGCAATTTCGGGTCTTCAAATACGCTAAGCACCTGAACAAATACGAAATAATTCGCATTGCACAGGGTAAATCTGAAAAACATTCCAGTATGTCGTACGGGGTTTCAAGCTGAACGGAAAACGACTGAACTTTAAGGTGTTGGTGCTCAATAGTGGTATATTGTGGCCAGCACTCTCGCGGTTGTCTTAACCATGCAGGGCCATGCTACCAAAGGGAATTATCAATTAGATCTCGTGCAAGAGTTCCACGACTTGCCAAATCGGCGGGGTTGTCCTTGGAATCTACATGTGACCAATTCTCATTACCAACTTTATTCACGATCAACGCTACTCTATTTTTAACAAAGGTAGGCCAATGGCACAGGGGTTTTTTAAGCCAGGATAAAACAATAGTAGAATCAGTCCAAAGATAAACCTTACTCCTGTCTAGATTTAATTGGGTACATAATGATTCTACCATTTTTGCCATCAAAGCCGCTCCGCATAGCTCTAAACGGGGTAATGTTTCAGCTTTTACGGGAGCTACCTTCGTTTTTGACGCGAGTAGATGCGTCGTAATTGCATGGGGTGATATATTTTGAATATAAAGAGCAGCGCCGTATGCCTTTTCAGAGGCGTCGCAAAACGCATGAAGTTCAAATTCATTTTCTGGAAGAAAATTAACCCATCTTGGAATATTAATTTTCTCAACATTACTGTAATCGTTTAAAAATGCGCGCCATTGAGATAGGGTTAGGGGGTGCAAACTTTCATCCCAGTCTGTCTTGTCCTTCCAAATTTGTTGCATTATGATTTTAGCTACAATAATTTTTGGTGAGAACCATCCTGCAGGGTCAAACAATTTCGCTATCTCAGACAAGACAGATCGTTTCGTGACAATGTCCTGGCGTGGCTGCGATTTGAGTTTAAAATAGAAGCTATCCTTATTAGCATCCCATCGCAAGCCAAGGGTTTTTGTAGTACTGGCATCCGAAAATTTTAAGAAGTCTGCATCAAGCAGATTCTCCCGGGGTAAATCTTCTAAGAGTCGTAAATGATTGGCTGTCCACTTTCGTAAAACAAAACCAGCCGAACCAAGAACATGGGTTAGTTCATTACGCCTCTTAAAAGCGTCTTCGAGTTCATGTGATCCAGCAAGAACATCATCAACATACATTTGAGTTTTCAATATTTCGGACGCCGCAGGACTTATGGGTTTACAATCGTCAGCCAATTGCAAGAGAGTACGAATCGCTAAGTACGGCGCGCAGTTCACTCCAAACGTGACCGTGCTAAGCTCATAGTCCTTAAGTTCAGCTTCAGGACTATCACGAAACAAAATCCGCTGATATTGGGTTTGATTGGGATGAACTAGTATCTGGCGATACATTTTTTCAATATCCGCATTAAAAACATATCTGAAGAAACGCCACCGCAGCAGCAAAATGGTAAGGTCTGTCTGTAAGACAGGACCTGGGTACAACACACTATTCAGGCTCACGCCATTAGAGGAGGGGTTTGAAGCATTAAATACTACTCGGAGTTTCGTGGTTACACTGTCGGGCTTAAACACTGCATGATGAGGTAAATAATACTTATCTACAGTGGAATCGGGGTGCTTGACGGCTTTAATATGTCCCATTGTGAACTATTCGCGAACTACATTGTCATATTGTGACTTTAATTCGGGGTTTTTCATTAAACGTGCCTCATTTCGCACAAACTGGGAAAAGGCGCTTTTCCGAGAATCCCCTAATGTCAATTCATTTCAGAATTCTCGACGAAATGGGAGAGAGACTACATACCGGCCATCGGGATTTTTATAAGTCGTAGCCTGGTAAAGTTTCTCACAATACTCATCATCTTCCGATAAGTTGGTTGCTGTGGGAACTTCTTCAAGTTCCCAAAATCGAGCGAGTTGAGTATTCAACTCGAGATGGGTGCAAAACGATGCTACGGAGTGTAAGGGTTGAGGCTGAGAAACTTCACCTGTGACGATCCACCCGAACACGGTTCTCTGGGCGATCAAGCTGCCATTTGGATGTATTCTAACATCCGTAGTTAAAATTTTGGGATACACATTTCCTCCAAAAAGTATATCCATACGGGTACACATGACGTCGGTCAGTGTAATGTCGGGGAAGGATGAAGTTACAATATCAGAGATATTATATGAAGGCAACTGACCGGTGATTTTTTCTACGACATACGCAGACACTTTCAGTTTGAAGTTGGGGTCAATCGGCGAACTGACTGTTAGATTACACATGGTAGAGGATTTACCAGCCAAACAGTCCATCATTCCTGTGACACTTGTCAATGGTACAGGAAATGTGGGAATAGCGAGCTTCCTTTGTAACCTTCTTGAAATAAAGGTACCTTGTGAACCAGGGTCAACTAGGGCTCGGGCTGCGCATCTAAGGTCATTTATATGCACTATGCAAACTGCAGAGCCTAAAATCACTGTTTGATTTTTATTGGAATTCAGATGTCCAGTATAAGTATGTAAATTACGAGCCGCGGCAGAAGTTGAAGGGTTGAAATCGAGTGGTGGTTGAGAATGACTGCTACCTGGGTTTACAATTGGGTTAATTGTGGGTTGCGATGACACTGCAGTCGTACTAGAAGCTATAGGAAGCTGGGGTGAATTACTGACAGATATATTTGATTTTCCATCTCTATGAAGTAAAGAGTGATGCTTTTGCTTACAAAGTGAGCAGACATGAACACTTTTACAATTTCTGAAATCATGTGATGTTGCCAAACAGTTTGAGCAACACTTGAGACGTTTCACTGTTGACATACGTTCGTCAACACTCTGACTCAAAAATCTGGGACAAAGTCTAATGGGGTGAGACCCTTGACACAGGAAACAACGACAAACCGTTGGACTCGAACTGGTTTTTGTCGCAAAACTTTGAATTTTTCTATTATCATTAGATGATTTTTTAGCAGCGTTAAACATGGGGCTATTTCGTACATTGGCAGTGGTGGGGTATTTGTTCGGGTTTTGAACAGGGTTTGAATGGGACTGCCTTATGTCAGAAATCGATTCGAGGGTTTTGAAATGCGCTGTTAAAAAAGCATCCATATCAGTCCATTTAGGGGATGTTTTAAGTTTCTGAGATTGTTCCCAAAGACTCAGAGTGTTTTCGGGTAACTTTGTAGCACAAATATATACCAGCATTACGTGGTAGAATATTTCAGGGGTTACCTCAAGGAGAGAAAGATTCGTTATGCAATCATTTATCGTTCTTTGCAAGTTTTTAATATTCGCGCTAGATTCTTGCGAAATCGGTTTAATATTTAATAGAGCTCGAAGCTGTTCGTTTATGAGGGCATCTTTATTTTCATACGTGTCAACTAACTTTTTCCATGCGATTTCATAGCCATCGTGGGTCAGTGGCACCGTTTGTATGGTATCATGCGCATCTTTAGCGGTTTTTTGCAATAGATAGTACAATTTCTGTACTGGGGTCAATCGGGGGTTATTACCATACAAAGCGGAGAACATATCCCGAAATGAGGGCCAGCTCTTATAATCTCCATAGAATATGGGCGTATCACAAGGGGGTAAGTTAATCATAGCCGCGGATTGCGCTATCGACCTCTCGACCTGCACCGCCACTTTAAGTTGTTCTAGGAGACCAGTTATAAGAGACATCCCCCGAGTGTAAGTACCATAAGAATTAAGATACTTAGCTTTCAATTCTTTAACCTGAGGGTCTTTCACCTTTGCGGCTTCAATTAATAAAGAATCGTATGTGGACCGAACAGCTTCCCATAACCGATTGAGCTCTTTTTCATGACTATTCACCGAACCGAGTTGGTGTTCCGCTACTGGTATAGAAGCAATATATGCTTCAAATTCTACCAAACGGTCGGCATTGCGGATCAACGTAGTCATATCCATTTTTGATCTCAAATTGTATTGGGAAATTTTAAGAGTTTATTTAAAATCGTACACGTAAAATTATTTGGGATGAAAATGGGTTCAAAAATTTTTGAAATAAATTTATATGAATATGAATTCAAAATAAATATATTGGTATAGGGTAAAAATAATATAAAACAAAGTTAGTTTCACACTTAGATTCCTCTTTCAATAATTTGGGAAAATATCAAAGAAAACTCGGGTTAAAATTTGAGAAATCGGTAAAATGTTGAATTAAAATAAATTAAATAAGGATTATTCTAAAGTGTGAAAAACGCTTTGTTTAATAAAAAAATATAAAAAATGTTTTAAACACTAGTACTGCACTGAATTCCGCAAAGGTATCCACAATGGGTTCATCGAATACGTTATATTCGGTTAAAAATTATTTATTGGGGGAAAATTATTAATAAAATTGTACTAATTATTTATTAAATAGAGCGTAATAAAAAACGTGAGTAAAATTTCACTTTAACCCATTACCTGCCGCTGTACTCACTTGAGTACAGTCAAAAAAAGGTGACAATTTTGCATATTTGAGAGTTGTTGTAATTAATTGGCCTTTCTAGCAAAATCTGAGCCATAGTCTATTGAAATAATGAACAAAAAACTGTCGATATATATTTAGACTGTTAAAAAATTAACTGTTAGTATGATGCAAAATTGATGTGACGTGGCAAGTATGTATTTTCCGCCTTTTATAAATTTTACTGTGTTTTAATTTATTGTGTACCTTAATTTCCTAAACTAAAGCATTTTTATTTATAAAATAAGTAGAAACAAATTGCTTCCCACTCATTTTTATATAGTTATCGTAGTTAGATATATCTGTACTCAATTGAGTACAGCGGCAGAATCCACATGCGAATTCTTGCAACACTGTTGTTTGCCCAGAAATACAAAAGCATACTTCTGTATGTTTCACAATAAAGAGGGGACTCCCAAAATGTACAAACATCAATTATTTCTTTATATAAAGTGAAGGAGTGGATGAGCTAGATGAGTCAACTTCGCTATAGAGAATTGCCCTTCGAGGTGGTGGGTCTAGTTCACCTACATAATGGATATGGCAATTGCAAACGCTTGGCGGTTATATGTAATGGCTCATAATGATGACATGGATCAGCTTTTATTCGGACGTTACATTGCAAGATACTATTTACGGCAAAATACGCAAACTTAAGCTCGACACTCGTCTTCATTGGTCCTAGGGTTGCCACAAGTATAGGGCGCTACTCCAAAAAGTTAGAAAATCAACTCAGATGTGTCGTATGACATGCAAGAGTTCACTGGCAGTCAGTGCAAAAAATGTTTGAAAAACACTATGTATTGAAAAATCATGTTTAGAAAAATACCACCTGTAAACCGCCGCTGTACTCAATTGAGTACACCCTCCTTACTCCGCCCACTTATTATTTTTTTTAATTTTTCCATTACTTTATGTCAACTTTGGGCATAGTGAAATTAAAAATAAACTGTTTTGTTAATTATCGTCATTGGTTTGAAGCAATAACACTAAATTTTATTATTATGTATTATTATTATTTTTTTTGGTTTAATTATGCCACTACATCCAGAAAATAAAAATTCATAACATCAAATTAAATAATTTTTCTCTCGCGTTCGTTGGCTTTTGTTGTTTTTGTTTTTAATAATGCACTTGTAATTATTAAAAGTAACGAGTAAAAATTTTGTTGTTCTGTTTGAGCGAAACAATTTATAAAAAAGAATATGCACAAATTAGGCGCGTACATATGTATATAATATATATGTAGGCATGTACATACATATGTATGTAGATATGTATAAATTTAAAGAAATGTTAACAAACTGTATTAACAATTATATACATTTATATATAATACATATATGTACATATGTTTATGCTTTTCGATTTCTTTTTATCTTTAAAAAATTTAATATTTATACATACATACATACACACACACAAATTGAAATTGCAATGAGCAAATGGGTAAACAAATTATGCACTTTTAATTTTCCAAATATGTTTTACCGACGGCAAATTGAATATTTAGAAATTGTCACTTCTTTTATATATGTATGTCACACACTTTATTTTTTAATTGCACAAAGTAAAATAAATGTACACAACTAACCTTTACTTAGTAGATTGATTATAGGGTTTAAAATTTGGGGTTGATATTATCCAGTGTTCCGAGAGATGCAAAGACACCTGGAATTAAATATATTTCCTTGAAAATATTTCAAGGACTCAGGGGGTCTTATCCGGCTCGAAGGACCAAAATGTTTCCTCGAAATATTTCTCGAAAATATTTATTTTAAATAAAAAAAAGGGTTTTAATAAAATTTCAATAAATGGGGTTTTATTTTTATTTCACGTACCGTACGTATCCTTGGGTTAACAATATGGAAGTAAAAATATGTAACAACATATATACAAAAACACAATAACTTAACGAAAAGAGAAAACAAAAACATAGAAAGGTCGAATGAACAATAATTAAACAAGGGACCTTTACACTAGTAAACAATAAGTAACTTTTACACTATGCGCGTAAACATCTACAAAAAATTAATTTTAGCAATTTAATTTATTGCACAGCAGTGCGCTTTTGTGAATCAAGAGTGTATGAATATGAACTTTGCATACTGTGTATGAAAATGTATGAATATATATAATCATAACTGCCCATATACCCTCATTTTTCGGATCCGAACCTTATATGGGATATCATATATGCTCCATACATATTTTTTTAGCTGGGTGGGTAATTAATTAATTCCTGTAGTATACGCGGTTCCTGCAGTATACAGGGGAGTAGATCTAAATTCTTAGAAAACGGCTTTGTTTTCTGTTGATCGCTTTCAGGAAGAAAATTAGTTTGTTCATTATGATTTAACTAAATTAAAAGTATATTTAAATTTAATGTCATATCCATACGATGCTCTTAACATAAAAATTTAGAATGAACGTGTCACAATTCTTTATTATATGTATATAAGATTCCAACAAAGAAAGAATCTCAATTGCTTCTAAGTACATCAGAGTTTAAAACAAATACTCCTTTTATGCAATAGCAGACCAATTGAATAAAAATTTAATTTGAAACAGCAAGCAAAGACATCAGCTTACTTCATTCTTATTCATGATCGTATAATAAATTATATGTTTATGTACATATCAAAGGACAAATTCTAAAAGTATTATAAATGAAGCAATATGGAAAATAAACATAAACAAATGATTTCATCACAAAAGAAGTAGCGATTATTTTCATCAATTATAAAAATAAAAATTTCAATATAAAACTCCCTTTTAATTTTATATGTTTATTAACAAAAATAAAAAAAGTAAAAACAAGCACACTGCCTAACAAAAAAAGTCATCGCCAAAGCTGGAGGTGCTGAATCAGTTTCATTTAAAAATGTTTATACATTTTTAAAAGGCAATGCAATGTATACCCCCAAAAATTTCTAACATTGACTAACAACTTTAAACAAATGTAAATTAAATATAATTAATATTTCTATTATAGTTACTATTACTATAGAGTATGTATCTTCAGGAATTCAGTTTTACTTGAAACAGAAAATCGTCATAAATATTAAATAAATTGAGATAAAACTTAAAACAACGTTTTTTAATTTCAAATAATACAATAAAGAGTGCTATATTCGGCGAATCTTATATACCCTTTACCAAAGTGCGTTTATGTAGAATAGAGATACATACATAAGCACAGAGATATGTATGTAGATATCTTTTCGGTTCTTGGCGTTTTTATTTCATTGTGGCAATTTTTTTAGTTTTGACACTTTTTTCTCGTTTTGTCGATTTTTTTCGGTTTTCGGCGTTTTTTTTTAATTTTGGCGATTTTTTTGGTTTTGGCGATTTATTTTGATTTTGACGATTTTTTTTGTGATTTTTTCGGTTTTTGGCGTTTTTTTAATTTTGGCGATTTTTTTCGTTTTGGCATTTTTTTCGTTTTTCTGATTTATTTTATTTTTGTGATTTTGGCGATTTTTTTTAGGCAATTTTTTTTTGTTTTGGCGATTTTTTTTGGGGTTTTGGCGTTTTTATTTCAATGTTTTTTTTTAAAACATGTATCTATTTATTGTATCTTCAAATATGAACTAACAATAAGTATTCAAATCTTAAATCTAAAAATATAATTATTAGGACCGACCACTGTAGGACATAAACTTGTTAATAGTTATAATTAATACATAAGTAGTGATAATCAAAAAATAAAAAAATGTATAAAAAGTATAAAAAAAGTATTTTCAAGAAATCCCATCGGAGTGTTGAGTAATAGAGCCCTTGTGTCCGTCTTTTTTAAGCGGATGTGTCCAGTAAAGTTCAAAATATTACGAGCAAGCGGATTAGGATGTGACTCGAGTTTTGTTAAATATTTGCCTGCGTATTTTGCAATTTCTTCAATCACTAGTGGCATATTTAAATCACGATGTATATTTGAGTTTTTTATGTACCATGGAGCCGATGTTATTAACCGTAAAATTTTGTTTTGCCTTCGTTGGATTCTCTCTACATTGGAAAAGCGACTTATATAATAAAAGTTTACAGTCCAGGCTAAGTGTTGAATTTCTGCCAATCAACCAGTGTATTTGAGATAACTTAAGTTTCATCTGAGTTAGCTTAAAGTCAATATGATGTTTCCATGTAAGCCTTCGATCAAGGTGTATACCAAGGTATTTCACTTGGGAATGTTGAGGAATATTTTGATTATTGATTCGAATTGGGGAACAAGTATCTCTTCTTAGGGTAAACGTTATATGGACACACTTTTGTTCATTTACCTTAATTCTCCATAAGTTCAACCACATTTCCAATTGTGTAATATGTTCTTGTAAATATCGGGAAGCCTCGTGAGGGTTTTCATGCATACTAAGGCAGGCTGTATCATCGGCAAACGTAGATGTATGGCTATTGCTGCTCAAAGGCATATCACAAGTATAGATCAAATACAAAACTGGCCCCAGTATGCTCCCCTGTGGCACACCGGATGATATAGATTCGGGCACACTCATGAATTCTCCTTCCACAACCGTGAACTTCCGGGTAGTAATGTAACTTTCTAATAAATTCACTAAATTTATTGGTAGATATGATTTTAATTTTAGAATTAGACCTTCATGCCACACTTTATCAAATGCCTGAGAAACGTCAATAAACAGGGCAGAACAATACTTCTTTTCCTCAAATGTTTTTCTTATAAATTGAACCAATCTATAAGTTTGTTCAATGGTGCTATGCTGACTTCTAAAACCAAATTGATGGTCTGGGATGCACCCACTATCAGTTAAAATTGGGGACAATTTTGTCATGAGCAGCTTTTCGAAGAGTTTTGACATAGTTGACAGCAAACTTATTGGCCTATATGACTCAGCTTTAGTAAGATCTTTGCCCGGCTTTGGAATCATTTTGATTTTTGCAAGCTTCCAGAGTTGTGGATAATACTCCAGTTGTAATATGGCATTAGAAATAAACATCAAGATTCTTATTGCAATATGCGGCAAGTTCATCAGCATCTTGTTATTAATTCCATCAATACCTAGAGCTTTCTTTGGCTTGAGTTCAGCAATTACTTTATGTACATCACGCATCTTATACTTTAAGGCTCGAGGGGGTAGAGCAACTACACTCGGCAAATCAGCAACACCAGTACATGTATTTGGGGTAAATACGGATTTTAAATGCGCAGCAAATATTTTACTTTTTTCCGTATCGCTTCTTGCCCAATCTCCGGTAGATGTGCGCAGAGGTGGCTTAAACTCAACGGGTGTTTTAAGCTTTCTAGCAGCGCGCAACAAAGAGTAATTAGATGTCGGTGTGACATCAAGACCTTCCAAATAATTTTTAAGAGATGCAGTTTTTTCAGATGCAAGCAACTCTTGAAGTCGTTAAGAACATGCTTTAAGTCTGAGTTTATGTTGGGGTGATCTGTGTTGTTGCCATTCCCTTCTAGCTCTTCTTTTTTCACATACGAGATGTTCAATATCCCTGGAATAAATTTTATTAAATCCAGACTGCGGATGGGAGGTAGTGGCATGTTCAGCAGCCTGTTTAATAATTTCGTTAAGATTGACAATGTTAGTTTCAATGTCATTGGGTGTTCTTAACGCAATATTCTCCGTGCAATGACTACTAAGATATTTTTTGAATCCCAGCCAATTAACACGATTGGTCATCTTCATATATGGGTGAGGTAAGTCACTTCTTAGTGGGTTACAAATTGTAACGATAGTGGGGGAGTGATCGGAGGAGAGATCTAGAGAAGTTTCCACACTAATTAAATCACTAGAAATATTTTTCATTACGCCAAAATCAATAACATCTGGAATTTTTCGTACGTCAGTAGGCCAATAAGTGGGCGCCTCACTCGAAATAACATCTAAGCCCATTTTTAAAATTGTATTAAACAAAGCTGGACCTCTAGGTGTTAAAAGGCGTGATCCCCAGTACGTATGCTTTGCATTGTAGTCTCCAGCTGCCACGAAACAAGATCCAAGCGATTTGTAGAACTTCCCATACTGATCTTCGGTAACTGAGAATCTGGGAGGTGAGTAAATTGATGATATTACGAAATTAGAACAAAAATTTTCTACAAAAATATTCGTAGCTTGCATATATTCTTCACTAACGTTGTCAAGGATATAGTGCTTGCGTCTTGACTTAATTAGAATTGCAGATCCACCGCATGCTCTCCCTCTAGGGTCCTTTGTATCATACATAGTGTAGCCATTTATTTTGAAAAAGCTTCTCGAAGTCAAATGTGTCTCAGAGACCAACATTATATCGATATTTTTTTCTTTATGGCAATTTTTTTAGTTTTGACACTTTTTTCTCGTTTTGTCGATTTTTTTCGGTTTTTGGCGTTTTTTTAATTTGGCGATTTTTTTGGTTTTGGCGATTTATTTTGATTTTGACGATTTTTTTTGTGATTTTTTCGGTTTTTGGCGTTTTTTTAATTTTGGCGATTTTTTTCGTTTTGGCTTTTTTTTCGTTTTTCTGATTTATTTTATTTTTGTGATGTTTTTGATTTTGGCGATTTTTTTAGGCAATTTTTTTTTTGTTTTGGCGATTTTTTTTGGGTTTTTGGCGTTTTTATTTCTTTGTGGCAATTTTTTTAGTTTTGACACTTTTTTACCGTTTTGGCGATTTTTTTCGGTTTTTGGCGTTTTTTTAATTTTGGCGATTTTTTAAGTTAGGCGATTTTTTTCGTTTTGCCGATTTTTTTTCATTTAGGCTATTTTTTTAATTATTGGCGATTTTTTTTTCTTATAGGCAATTTTTTTGTTTTGGCTATTTTTTCGGTTTTTGGCGTTTTTATTTCATTGTGGCAATTTTTTAGTTTATACACATATTTCTCGTTTTGGCGATTTTGTTTTGGTTTTTGGCGTTTATTTTTAATTTTGGCAATTTATTTTTCGTTTTGGCGATTTTTTTGATTTTGGCGATTTTTTTCTTTTTGGCGTTTTTTTTCGTTTCGGCGTTTTTTTTTTAATTTTTGGCGATTTTATATATTTCGTATTTTTTGTTTTACTGTTTTTGAAAATTTCAAGAGTTTAACTCTTACGGTTTCCAAGATATAGCAATTTGTCAAAATTATATAGTCAAAATTGCATTAACTGATGGACAACCCTTTAATTTAAAATTTTATAATTTTAGTGTTAATTGTTGTAGCCTATACAAAAATACATTAATTTTACAAATTTAAAGTGTCAATATACATACATATGTACATACATAAATACAATTGTATGTATATTACATGGGATTTTAAAACTTTTCGTCACTCATTTTGGAATACCCTTTAATTTTTAGCTTTTATATATTTGTTGTTGTAGCGACCAAAGTTTTACATACACAGTCCAAATTTCAGACCCGTAGCTTTTACCGTTCCTGAGAAAATAGCCTTCTTCCTAAAACATGAAATATGTTTAATTATTAGGAAAAAAGTTAAGGTTTTCCAACCCTGGAAACGTTTTTTTATTTTGTTAAATTTTTTTAAAATTATAAATACCAATTTTATTTATACCGAAGTATAAAATAAGTTAATTTAATAAAAACGTAATAAAAACTAGTTTTCGGTAGTTATTTTGTATGGGAAAATAGAGTTTGAGTTTTCCAGCTCTGAAACCGTCTGCTCGATGTTGCTGATTTTCAATAGCAAAATTTTTCGGAAAATTTCTGACACACCAGTCCAAGAAGACAAAAGAAAATTTTAAAGTTAATAACATCTGCTCCATGGTACATTAAGAATTCAAATATACATCGTGATTTAAATATGCCACACCTGAGTTAACTTTAATTTCATTTGTTTTAGCTTTGAGTCAACATGTTGTGTCCATGTAAGTCTTCGATCAAGGTGTATACCAAGGAATTTTATGTGCGAATGTCGAGGAACAATTTGATTATTGCTTCTAATGGA
This sequence comes from Tachina fera, assembly GCA_905220375.1. NCBI lineage: Eukaryota > Metazoa > Arthropoda > Insecta > Diptera > Tachinidae > Tachina > Tachina fera. Next base: position 107,701,909 of record LR999963.1, read on the forward strand.
GGAACAATTATCTTTACGTAGGGTAAATGTTACCTGAGCAGACTTGTGTTCGTTTACCTTTATTTTTCATAATATTAACCATAGTTTTAGCTGGTTAATATGTTCCTGAATATATCGGGATGCCTCGTGAGGGTTTTCGTGAGTAGCAGTGAACTGGAGTTCCTGCGACAATTAAAATTGTTAAACTGTAGGCTGAAATTGTTGCTGAAATTGTTAAATTGTGGCTGAAATTGTTAAATTCTTGGAAATTTGTGTTTTTTTGTTTACATTTAGAGTTTTTTGTTTAAATTAAGTGTATGTCTGTCTGTCTCTCTGACTGTCCGCCTGACCGTGGGAATTTTTGTGTGGAATATTTTGTGCGAATGTATTAAGGTCGTTCATAGTTTTGAGGTTTTTATGTGTGTATATGCCGACGACAAAACATGATTATTATTTTTTCCTAATATCGGAGGGAAAATCATGGAAATGATATTTTCAAATGGCGACGGGAAAATGATTTTTCCTAATGCTGACGGCAATGCATAATAATTTTTTTCAAATGCTAATATAGGTGTTGTCAGACTGTAAGAGTTTAAGTCTGATCGTGATTTAGGTGGGTGGGGTTGTTGACGTAATATGTAACCGTAGGAATTTATGGGTGTAGCTCTTTGTCTGTCTGTGGTAACTTGTGTAAGGTTGTGTTAAGGGGGGCGGAGTGCAGTTGAGGTAGAGCGATTACATCTATGTATGTATGTATGTCTGTGAGAATTTAATGCTGATTATGATTTGAGGTGGGTAGGATAAGATGGATCGTGTGTATGTGTATGTGTTTGTCTGTAGTATTTATAATGTTTCTATTTCTGATTATGTTTTATGAGGTCGGGTGTTCTTGTAGAATGTAACCATAGGAATTTTTATGTATATAAAAAGTGTAAGAGCTTTTGCATGAATATAAAATGGAAGATTGCCGTCCAGTATCTACCCATTTGGAGGCGAAATTCAAGTCGCATGTGCTAGTGAAGAATGTGAGAAAATCAATCCAACAAACTACCAGTCACTGATTGGTTCATTGATGTATCTAGAAATTTGTACGCGTCCCAACATATTGCACTCAGTGTGCAAATTATTTCAGAAGAACAAAGAACCACATCGCGAGCACATGACTGCAGCAAATAGAATCTTGAAATATTTAAATAAAACTGCTAATGTTCAACTGAAATACAAAAGGACTGGTAAGCCAGTTGTATGCTACACAGATGCCGATTGGGGAGGTGATGCTGGTAATCGAAAATCCTACACCGGATACGTTTTTATTCTGGCTGGAAGTGCGTTTTCGTAGGAATCAAAGAAGCAGTCTACGGTCGCGTTAAGCACAACAGAAGCTGCATATATGGCCCTCTCATCAGCATCGAAAGAAGCAGTATTCCTCAAGAAACTTCTTGGAGAAATCCAGATTCATTGCGCTAAGGAAATGCTTATTTATGGTGATAATCTTAGTGCTATGCATTTAGTTAAGAATTATATTTATCATAGTAGAAGTAAACATATTGATATAAAATATCATTATATCAGAAATGTTTTTGTTGAAGGATTAATTGAATTAGAATATTGCAACAGCAGTGACAATATTGCTGATATTTTAACAAAGAATTTGTCAAAGAATAATCATGTTAAGTTAGTGGGGTCACTAGGCCTGTACATTTGTGAACATATTAATTGATTTATATATATTATATATATTTAAATATGAGTATTGAAGAGGAGTGTTAGAATACAAATCGAATAAGAATGCAACACTTCATATTTTATGGCATTGCCAATACAACATTATCTTGTATTTTACCTTTTTCATTTTGCTTTGTACACATTCATTTTTAGTTTTTGTCAGAGTCGAAATAAAACCATTGAAAGATACACATCGTTTTTTATTACTCCTGAGAATATACAATGGTTAGAGGGATTTTTTTTCTTTTATAATTAATTGCATTAGTTTTCAATCTGATTTCTTAAGCTAAATGTTATGTACGAATATGAGTTATGTGTTTTTTAAATAATTGATTCACCTTTTGATGAATGAAATGACTTTTAGTCCTTTTTTAATTATTTGTCCAAGCAACTGTTTCATTAAATACAACCTCTCTCTCAAGTCTAAACAAATTTAATTTTAGTAACCCAGCTAAAAAAATTATATATGGTCCATATATTTTTAATATATGAATGTGTATAACTATATATGAATATGTATGAATTCATGTATGGAAATATATGGGATTATACATGGCAAAACTATTATATATGAACAAATATATGGACTAATATATGAAATGTATTATAACATATGAGCTCATATATGAAAATTTAATTATGAAGCTCTTCATATGTGGATCCATATATAAATATAAGATTTTAAATATGGAGCCATATAAGAATGTATGCATACATGATATCTCACATAAGATCGTTTCTGCAATCAAAAAAGCTTGGAATTTTATCACTGCTGAATTGGAAATCCATTGGAAAATACATACGGTATGCAAAGTTTCTATGCGTACCCTCATCCTTTAAAAAGAAAAACTTTTTGTTACAAAAAAAAGCATTCTTTTATGATTTTATACATTGTGGCCCCATTTAATATATTAAATAATCAAAAGGATAATCCGGTCATTAATTTTATAGAAAATTACAAAATTCTCTAGATAAGAAACAAAGTTCATATTACTGTATTGAAAACTATTGTTAGACGGATTATTTTTTCTTTTATAATTAATTGCATTAGTTTTTTATCTGATTTCTTAAGCTAAATGTTATGTACGAATATGATTTATGTGTTTTTTAAATAATTGATTCACCTTTTGATGAATGAAATGACTTTTAGTTCGTTTTGAATTATTTGTCCAGACAAATGTTTCATTAAATACAACCTCTCTCTCAAGTCTAAAAAAAATTTAATTTTAGTAATTTAATTTATTGCACAGCAGTGCGCTTTTCAAGAGTGTGTGAATATGAATTTTGTGGAGATAATTTACACATACATGTGTGAATATGTATGAATATATATAATCATATATGCCCATATACCCTCAATTTTCGGATCCGAACCATATATGGGATATCATATATGCTCCATACATATTTTTTTAGCTGGGAATTTAATTTTTTGCACAGCAGCGCGCTTTTGTGAATCAAGAGTTTATGAATATGAACTTTGCATACTGTGGAGGGAGTTTACACATACATGTATGAAAGTGTATGAATATATATAACCATATATGCCCATATATCCTCATTTTTCGAATCCAAACCATATATGGGATATCATATATGCTCCATACATATTTTTTAGCTGCCCAGCTAAAAAAATTATATATGGTCCATATATTTTTAATATATGAATGTATATAACTACCCAGGTAAAAAAATATTTATGGAGCATATATGATATACCATATATGGTTCGGATCCGAAAAATGAGGGTATATGGGCATATATGATTATATATATTCATACATTTTCATGCATGTATGTATAAATTCCCTCCACAGTATGCAAAGTTCATATTCATACACTCTTGATTCACAAAAGCGCACTGCTGTGCAATAAATTAAATTACTAAAATTAATTTTTTTTAGACTTGAAATGTTTCATTAAATACAACCTCTCTCTCAAGTCTACAAAAAATTAATTTTAGCAATTTAATTTATTGCACAGCAGTGCGCTTTTGTGAATCAAGAGTGTATGAATATGAACTTTGCATACTGTGTATGAAAATGTATGAATATATATAATCATATATACCCATATACCCTCATTTTTCGGATCCGAACCTTATATGGGATATCATATATGCTCCATACATATTTTTTTAGCTGGGTGGGTAATTAATTAATTCCTGTAGTATACGCGGTTCCTGCAGTATACAGGGGAGTAGATCTAAATTCTTAGAAAACGGCTTTGTTTTCTGTTGATCGCTTTCAGGAAGAAAATTAGTTTGTTCATTATGATTTAACTAAATTAAAAGTATATTTAAATTTAATGTCATATCCATACGATGCTCTTAACATAAAAATTTAGAATGAACGTGTCACAATTCTTTATTATATGTATATAAGATTCCAACAAAGAAAGAATCTCAATTGCTTCTAAGTACATCAGAGTTTAAAACAAATACTCCTTTTATGCAATAGCAGACCAATTGAATAAAAATTTAATTTGAAACAGCAAGCAAAGACATCAGCTTACTTCATTCTTATTCATGATCGTATAATAAATTATATGTTTATGTACATATCAAAGGACAAATTCTAAAAGTATTATAAATGAAGCAATATGGAAAATAAACATAAACAAATGATTTCATCACAAAAGAAGTAGCGATTATTTTCATCAATTATGAGAATAAAAATTTCAACATAAAACTCCCTTTTAATTTTATATGTTTATTGACAAAAATAAAAAAAGTAAAAACAAGCAAACTGCCTAACAAAAAAGTCATCGCCAAACCTGGAGGTGCTGAATCAGTTTCATTTAAAAATGTTTATAAATTTTTAAAAGGCAATGCAAAGTATACCCCCAAAAATTTCTAACATTGACTAACAACTTTAAACAAATGTAAATTAAATATAATTAATATTTCTATTATAGTTACTATTACTATAGAGTATGTATCTTCAGGAATTCAGTTTTACTTGAAACAGAAAATCGTCATAAATATTAAATAAATTGAGATAAAACTTAAAACAACGTTTTTTAATTTCAAATAATACAAGAAAGAGTGCTATATTCGGCGAATCTTTACCAAAGTGCGTTTATGTAGAATAGAGATACATACATAAGCACAGAGATATGTATGTATGTAGATATCTTTTCGGTTCTTGGCGTTTTTATTTCATTGTGGCAATTTTTTTAGTTTTGACACTTTTTTCTCGTTTTGTCGATTTTTTTCGGTTTTTGGCGTTTTTTTAATTTTGGCGATTTTTTTGGTTTTGGCGATTTATTTTGATTTTGACGATTTTTTTTTGTGATTTTTTCGGTTTTTGGGGTTTTTTTAATTTTGGCGATTTTTTTAGTTAGGCGATTTTTTTCGTTTTGCCGATTTTTTTTCATTTAGGCTATTTTTTTAATTATTGGCGATTTTTTTTTTATAGGCAATTTTTTTTGGTTTGGCTATTTTTTTGGCTTTTGGCGTTTTTATTTCATTGTGGCAATTTTTTTAATTTTATACACTTTTTTCTCGTTTTGGCGATTTTGTTTTGGTTTTTGGCGTTTATTTTTAATTTTGGCATTTTTTTTCGTTTTGGCGATTTTTTTGATTTTGGCGATTTTTTTCATTAGGCGATTTTTGAATTTTTGACGATTTTTTTCAGAGAAGCAATTTTTTTATTATGGCGATTTTTGCTGTTTTTGGTGTTTTTTTCATTGTGGCAATTTTTTTTAGTTTTGACACGTTTTTCTCGTTTTGGCGAACTCATTGGTTGTGTATTTTTTTTTAATTTTGGCGATTTTTTTCTTTTTGGCGATTTTTTTCGTTTCGGCGTATTTTTTTTAATTTTTATATATTTCGTATTTTTTGTTTTACTGTTTTTGAAAATTTCAAGAGTTTAACTCTTACGGTTTCCAAGATATAGCAATTTGTCAAAATTATATAGTCAAAATTGCATTAACTGATGGACAACCCTTTAATTTAAAATTTTATAATTTTAGTGTTAATTGTTGTAGCCTATACAAAAATACATTAATTTTACAAATTTCAAGTGTCAATATACATACATATGTACATACATACATACAATTGTATGTATATTACATGGGATTTTAAAACTTTTCGTCACTCATTTTGGAATACCCTTTAATGTTTAGCTTTTATATATTTGTTGTTGTAGCGACGAATGTTGTACATACACAGTCCAAATTTCAGGCCCGTAGCTTTTACCGTTCCTGAGAAAATAGCCTTCTTCCTAAAACATGAAATATGTTTAATTATTAGGAAAAAATTGAGGTTTTCCAACCCTGGAAACGTTTTTTTATTTTGTTAAATTTTTAAAATTTTTTTTAATTATAAATACCAATTTTATTTATAGCGAAGTATAAAATAAGTTAATTTAATAAAAACGTAATAAAAACTAGTTTTCGGTAGTTATTTTGTATGGGAAAATAGAGTTTGAGTTTTCGAGCTCTGAAGCCGTCTGCTCGATGTTGCTGATTTTCAATAGCAAAATATTTTGGGAAATTTCTGACACACCAGTCCAAGAAGACAAAAGAAAATTTTAAAGTTAATAACATCTGCTCCATGGTACATTAAGAATTCAAATATACATCGTGATTTAAATATGAAACACCTGAGTTAACTTTAATTACATTTGTTTTAGCTTTGAGTCAACATGTTGTGTCCATGTAAGTTTTCGATCAAGGTGTATACCAAGGAATTTTATGTGCGAATGTCGAGGAACAATTTGATTATTGCTTCTAATGGAGGAACAATCTTTACGTAGGGTAAATGTTACCTGAGCAGACTTGTGTTCGTTTACCTTTATTTTTCATAATATTAACCATAGTTCCAGCTGGTTAATATGTTTCTGAATATATCGGGATGCCTCGTGAGGGTTTTCGTGAGTAGCAGTGAACTGGAGTTCCTGCGACAATTAAAATTGTTAAACTGTAGGCTGAAATTGTTAAATTGTTGCTGAAATTGTTAAATTGTGACTGAAATTGTTAAATTCTTGGAAATTTGTGTTTTGTTGTTTACATTTAGAATTTTTTGTTTAAATTAAGTGTATGTCTGTCTGTCTATCTGACTGTCCGCCTGACCGTGGGAATTTTTGTGTGGAATATTTTGTGCGAATGTATTAAAGTGGTTCATAGTTTTGAGGTTTTTATATGTGTATATGCCGACGACAAAACATGTTTATTGTTTTTTCCTAATATCTGAGGGAAAATCATGGAAATGATATTTTCAAATGCCGACGGGAAAATGATTTTTCCTAGTGCCGACGGCAATGAATAATAATTTTTTTCAAATGCTAATATAGGTGTTGTCAGACTGTAGGAGTTTAAGTCTGATCGTGATTTAGGTGGGTGGGGTTTTTAACGTAATATGTAACCGTAGGAATTTATGGGTGTAGCTCTTTGTCTGTCTGTGGTAACTTGTGTGAGGCTGTGAAAGGGGGGCGGGGTTCCGATGAGGTAGATCGATTACATCTCAGGATACAACGAAAAGTGAACAGTGCAATTAATAAGAAGGAAGACAAAGACAACACAAATGCCAACTACTCTATTGTTTTATTTTAGTTTTATTGTGATATTAATATTAAGAACGGTGTCGTTGATTTCATGTTATATATTTTATATATGACGTTTGTTTACGAGCTTTTGGGTTTTATGTAGTGCTGATTATGTAAAATACAAACTATGAAAAACAATTATAATTTTCAAAATATTATCATATGTAAGTAACGATTGTCCTTAATCACAATTGTGATTACAATGTATGTATGTTGTATGTATCATAAAACAAAAGCAATTGTGTAATGATAAGTTTCAAAAATTGTTATTTTTATATATTTTTTCTGTTCCAAGGTTACCAGATTAACAAATAAAAACATCCGTGATGAAGTTGGGATTTTCCAACGAAACGTCGGATGAAATAATTAATAAAATAAATAATCGCTTATTTTAATTCACTGACCTTAAAAGCCCATTTATAAAAAAGTACTTAAGCTTAATATAGCCAAAGTTCAATATAAATAAAAACTGAATATTTAATATCATCGGAGGGCCCGCCGACTATAGAAACTATCATAATGTGGGACATAGAGCATAATTTTTTCACACACATGAAACTCAAGTACAATATAGAGACTTGCATACTACTGACAAAATATTGCAAAAGAATTAATAAATTAGCGAAACAACATAAAAGACTTATACATTTACTACAATGTAGGGAAAATGGAATAATACCGACACATTTGACTAATTCCACCCAAAACGCAAAACAACTTTTCACTTCTTCTACTATTTCTAGAGAACTAAGCAAGATTGAACAAAATTTCCACATAAAAATTCTCAATTTAGGAATAAAAGAGATCCACATAAATATTAACGACATAAAAAGGACAAAGAGCGATATGGAGAATAATTTAAGATTTAAAATTAGCGTCGAAGATTTCGATAAATTTATTGAAAGTCAGAGAGAAAGGTATAAGAAAATTACATCGGCTTATAAAGAAATGCTTCTGCGGAAAATGAAAAACCTTCAATTGAGACAGCTAGAGAAGTACAACCTCACATACAATCCAGATCGGATAGTTAATATGACGAACGTTTAACTCAGCGAAGACAGCAAGTGGTTCTCACAGGGAGCTAAGTTTACTCTTCCTGCAAATAAAACTAATTTTTCGGCAATCGGTCTAATTGCGGACATTGAACAATGGGTACAAACTTTGGACGACGATAGAGAAAAGGAAATAGCCAGATCAAGAATAGCTAACAGAATTTTAACATACAAGAGAACATCTAAAAATAATCTGAAAGAGAAATTTATACTCAATATTTTAGAAAAACCAAAAAGATTTCAGGAAAAACAAAAAGACATAATAATAACAAAAGCAGATAAAGGTAACAAGACAGTTATTATGTGTAAGGAAACTTACAACAGAGGAATGTAGAAACTATTAGAAGACCGGACAACCTATAAGGAAACGAGATTTGATCCTACCCAAAAACTTCAAAGAGAAAATGACAGAATAATACGGGATCTTTAAAAAACAAAATTTTATAACAAAGCATGAACAGATTAAATTGACGTCAAATTTTGCTACAGCACCTCGATTGTATGGTTTACCAAAAATCCACAAACTAGATATACCATTGAGACCAATTTCAGCATCAATTGAAGTACCATGCTACAACCTTTCAAAATATATTGGCAACATGGTGAAACATCTGATAAAAGAAAAATAGAATATTAAAAACTCTCTGGAATTAAAGAAGAATCTTCAGGACATAATAGTTGATGATGATGAAATTTTAATATCATTGGACGTCTTATCACTCTTCACTAATATCCCAATCCATCTGGCTATAATAAAACAATGGACTGTATTAAAAAAAATTACAAAAATTCCGAAAAAACTATTTTTAAAAATATTACAATTCTGCCTTCATGAAAATAACTATTTTATTTATGATGGGAAAGTTTACAACCAAATATATGGTATGGTAATGGGGAACCCACTATAGCAGATATAGTTTTAGATAAATTACTAGAGACAACAATAGAAGAACTAAAGGAAAAGAACATCAACATAAAATATATAAAAAAATACGTAGATAATTTATTTGCGGTAATAAGGAAAAGCGACGAAGAAATTATACTAAACATTTTCAATAGTTATCATACCAAGGTAAAATTCACAATGGAAAAACAAGAAAATAACTGCATACCATATTTAGATTTCAAAATATATAGAAACAGAATTATAACTGATTGGTACACAAAATCTATTGCATCCGGGCGCTTTTTAAATTTTCATTCAGCACAACCTATGCAACAAAAAACAAATACTGCCTTGAATTTAATTAAGAAGGTATTAGAAATTAGTGATAAGCAATTTAAAAAAAAATATACAAAAAATAAGACAAATACTTTTAAATAACAGCTACCCGTTATATTTAATAAGCAACTTAATAGAAAAGGCAAAACATGGGGATAAAAATAAGGAAAAGACAAATTCATCTGGCAACACCAAATTTTATAGCCTGGTATACATTCCTAAGCTTACAGAAAATAAACAAATGAGAACACTAATAAACAACAAAGAAGTTATACTGGCATATAGAGCAAACAAAACGATAAATAATTTATTCACAAAAACAAAAGTTGACAAAAAATATCAAAGTAATGTTGTGTACCAAATTAAATGTTTAGGAAATTCATCAGACAACTGTGGTAAAGTATATGTACATAGGAACAACAAAGAGGAGCTTAAGGATAAGAACAAGTGAACATGAAACAGATATTAAAAAACTAAAACATTCAACCGCACTATCACAACACTGTACGGAGAACAATCATAGAGCTGACTTGACGAATGTAAAAATACTGGACAAAGAGAGATGAGAGAATAAACACTTGAGAGCCTCAGTTCTCGTGGTACCTTCATAGCGAACAGTCGAATAGTGGAATTTTTTCTTACATAACAAGCAAACAAAAAATTATACAAAAAAATGTTCGTAGTACATCTTATTCGTAATAGGTACATACTGACTTTAATAAATAAGCTTTATTGCTTTGATAATATTTTTTACATAGTGGAAATAAAAAATACAAAAAAAGCAAACAAAAAATACATAAACAGTGACATTGAGGAATACTCTATACGAGTACCTCAAAAACAGACAATCAATCATAAATTACAAAAACAAAAAAACCGTAAACAAAAAACAAAAAAAGTGCCCTTGAGGAATACTCTATATGAGTTCCTCAAATACAAAAAAATATGAAGTGAGTTCTTACGGCAGAAATGCCTATTTTACTGTGAGTTCTGAAGCTCTTAATGAAAAAAATAAAAATAATAAATCTAATGAAAGTGTTTTTTTAACGGCAAAGCCAATTTTTCGTCAGCGATCAACTTCTTAACATTGATTCATTAACATTACAATTGAATAGTACGTATTCATATAAGTCAGTAATATCATCCCCTTCAGGCTCGTATTCATCACTTAACAACTTTATCACTAGAGATAACTGTAGCTCAAAACCCAAGGCGCAATTCCGTATGGACAGATATATAAACGTGGTAAGGCGTGGGCGAAGCCTGAATTCTTCAAAAATTTCATCCGCTCCAAAGATGTCTAGGGATAGCACAGCATCCTCAACTAATCGCCAAAACCGTTTTAAAATTTTGCAAGATGAGAACGACAAACCCGATGTATCCTCGAATAGTTAGTTTCGGTCATTGGTAAAAATAAATTCCACATTGTCCTAATAAAACGTGGCAACATCGATGAAACGAAAATTCAAATCTATAGCGAAAACGATTTCCGCAAAATGGTTTCTGAATTTGAAACAAATAAAAGAAGCTTCTACACATACCAGCTTAAGAGCGCTAAAGCCCTGCAGATCGTATTGAAGGGCATAGATTATTATGTTGTCCCTGAAGAAATAAAAGATGCACTCGTCCTCCAGGGATTTAAGGTAAAGAGTGTATCTAACATAATGAACAGAGAAAGGTACCCCAACCCCTATTTCGTGTTGAACTGGAGCCGAATGATATACAGTTGAAAAAAAAACGAGACTCATCCTATTTATAGCCTAAAATACCTTTTATACAGAAAAATCACAGTTGAAGAGCCACATAAGCGTTCAGGTCCAGTGCAGTGTCATAATTGCCAAGAGTATGGCCATACAAAAGCTTACTGCATTTTACCTACAGTGTGTGTTATCTGCGGTAAATTGCACGGTACTGCTCGTTGTACTAAACCAAAAGATCAAGCGGAAAAAATGCACTAATTGTGGAGGTAATCACACCGCTAACTACAGAGGATGTCCTGTGTACTCTTTCGTCAAGCAGGCTATGGTGCAAAAACCTAAATTAGCTCCAGCTCAACCATTAAACGCGTACTCCGCCTCTTTTGCTCAAGTAAGCCAACCAGTTAATTCACGTGTATCGTATGCCGATGCTGCTAAGGCTAGTTCTATTCCCATACCAAATGTTTCACCGCCAAATAATTCAACGAATGCAAATTCAAGCTTTAACTTTAGTCGCCTTGAAGCTACTATTGAGAATCTGGTGGTAACTATAAACAACTTTACAACAAATATGACTAGCATGATGCAAGAAATGCTGCAAATGCAGAATACACTGCTTCAAGTATTACTTAACAAGCCATGAACACGTTAAAAATATGTATCTGGTACGCAAACGGCATTTGCCAACATAAAAATGAAATTGAGCACTTCCTTACGGAAAAAATATTGATATACTGTTGGTCTCTGAGACTTATTTGACTTCTAGAAGCCTCTTTAAAATGAATGGCTACACTTTATATGATACAGAGGACACTAGAGGGAGAGCATGCGGTGGATCAGCAATGCTAATTAAGTCAAGACTCAAGCACTATATTCTTGACAATATTTGTGAAGAATATCTACAAGCAACAAATATCTGCATTGAAAATTTTTGTACAAATTTCGTGATATCTTCAATTTACTCCCCTCCCAGATTTTCAATCACTGAGGACCAATACGAGAAATTCTACAAATCTCTTGGACCTTGTTTCGTAGCAGCTGGCGACTACAATGCTAAGCATACGTACTGGGGTTCGCGTCTTGTTACGCCTAGAAGTAGGGCATTGTTCAACACAATTTCAAAAATGGGTTTGGATGTTATTCCGAGTGGGGAGCCTACTTACTGGCACACTGACGTAGGAAAAATTCTGGATGCTATAGATTGCGACGTCATAAAAAGTATTTCTAGGGAATTAATTCACGTTGATGCTTCCCTAGATCTCTCGTCGGATCACTCTCCCACGATCGTTACAATCTGTAGCCCACTGAGAAGCGCTTTGCCTCACCCATATGTCAAGATAATAAATCGTGTTCATTGGCTGGGATTGAAAAAATATCTTAGTAGTCATTGCACGGAAAATATTGCGCTAAGAACACCCAATGATATTGAATCTAACATTGCCAATCTTAACGAGAATATTAAACAAGCTTCTGAACATGACACTACTTCCCATCCGCATACTTGGTTCAATAAAATTTATTCTACAGACGTTGAACATCTCGTACGTGAAAAAAGAAGAGCTAGAAGGGAATGGCAACAGCACAGATCACCTCAACACAAAATCAGATTTAAAGAGTGCACTAAACGACTCCAAGAGTTGCTTGCATCTGAAACAAATTCATCTTTTAAAAATTATCTGGAAGGTCTTGATGTCATACCAGCATCTAATTTCTTTCTCTAATCTCTTTGTGACGAGCTGCTAAAAAGCTTAAAACACCCGATGAGTTTAAGCCACCTCTGCGCACATCAATCGGAGGTTGGGCAAGATGCGATACTGAAAATGGTAACATATTTGCTGAGCATTTAAAATCCGTATTTACACCAAACACATGTACCTATGTTTCTGATTTGCCGAGTGTAGTTGCTCAACCCCCTCGACCCTTAAAATTTTTAATGCGTGATGTACAAAAACTAATTGCTGAACTCAACCCGAAAAAAGCTCCCGGTATGGATGGAACTAGTAACTAAATGCTGACTAAGTTACCTCGTACTGCAAATAGAATCCTGTTATTAATTTTCAGTGCCATTTTACGACTGGAGTATTACCCACACTACTGGAAGCTTGCCAAGGTTAAAATGATTCCTAAGCCAGGTAAAGATCTTACCAAGGCTGAGTCATATCGGCCAATAAGTTTATTGTCAACAATGTCAAAGCTTTTTGAAAAGCTACTCATGAAAAAATTGTCTTCAATCTTAACTGACAATGGTTTAATCCCGGACCACCAATTTGGTTTTAGAAGCCAGCATAGCACCATTGAACAAACTAATAGATTGGTTCAATTTATCAGAAAAACATTTGAGGAAAAGAATTATTGTTCTGCCCTGTTTATTGACATCCGACATTCATTTGATAAAGTGTGGCATAAAGACCTGATTTTGAAATTGAAGACATACTTACCAATAAACATTCTAAATCTTTTGGAAAGTTACATTCTTGCATGAAAATTTACAGTTTTGGAAGGATACTTTATGAGTATGCCTGAAACTATCTCATCCGGTGTGCCACAGGGGAGTATACTGGGGCCATTTTTATATTTGATTTATACTTGTGATATGCCTGTGAGCAGTAGTATCCACACTTCTACATTTGCCGACGATACCGCCTGCCTCAGTATGCACGAAAACCCTGATGAGGCATCCCGAAAACTCCAGAAACACATAAGCCAGATGGAACTATGGTTAAACTTATGAAGAATTAAGGTAAATGAACAAAAGTTAGTTCAAGTAAAATTTACCTTACGAAGAGATACTTTTTCCCCATTCGGAACACCTCTATTGATGGCTTACATGAAAACATTACATTGACTATAAGTTAACTCAAATGAAACTAAAATTAACTCAGGTACATTGGCTGATAGGCAGAAATTCAACACTCAGCCTACCCTGCAAACTTTTAATATACAAGTCGCTTTTAATACCAATAGGGTGTTACGGTATCCAGTTATGGGGCACTGCTTCTGCTTCCAATGTAGAGAGAATTGAACGAAGACAAAACAAAATTTTAAGGTTAATAACATCTGCTCCATGGTACATTAAGAATTCAAATATACATCGTGATTTAAATATGCCACTAGTGACTGAAGAAATTGCAAAATACGCAGGCAAATATCTAACAAAAAAGAGAGATACAAGGGCTCTAGTACTAAACAATCCGAATGAAGCTGCTTGAAAATTATTTTTTGCTCATCACTACTTATATATTATTTACAACTATCACCTAGTTATGTCTGACATTGGTCGGGCCTATTAATTATATGTTAGATTTAAGATTTGAATAATTATTGTTAGTTCATATATGAAGATACAATAAATAAAAAAAAACATGCATAAAAAAACTTGAGAGCCTCAGGATACAACAAAAAGGGAACAGTGCAATTAATAAGTAGGAAGACCAAGACAACACAAATGCCAACAACTCTCTTGTTTTATATTAGTTTTACTTTGATATTAATATTAAGAACGGTGACGTTGATTTCATGTTATATGTTTTGTATATGCCGTTTGTTTTCGAGCTTTTGTGTTTTATGTAGTGCTGATTATGTAAAATACAAACTATAAAAACAATTATAATTTTCAGAATATTATCATATGTAAGTAACGATTGTCCTTAATCATAATTGTGATTACAATGTATGTTGTATGTATCATAAAACAAAAACAATTGTGTAATCATAAGTTTCTAAAATTTTTGTTTTTATATATTTTTTCTGTTCCAAGGTTACCAGATTAACAAATAAAAACATCCCTGATGAAGTTGGGACTTTCCAACGAAACGTCGGATGAAATAATTAATAAAATAAATAATCGCTTATTTTAATTCACTGACCTTAAAAGCCCATTTATAAAAATAGCGTTATTATCAAAAATAAACTCTAAAACCCCTAAGTGCAAATGAAAAAATTCCTAACACAAAATTGTAACTTACGTTTCTCGGTAAAGAAAGGGTAACAAACACCAGAGATAAAAGTACTGTAATTTTTATCCTCACAAAAACATAAATGTGAAAATGGTCAAGTTCCTTTCCAAAATTTCGGGCATCAAAAGTAGTGAGATAAAAATTTTGACCCCGCTAATTTTTCTAAAATCTTCTTAGATGAAGTACTTTTGAAACGCAAAATTAAATGCTAGTGAAATGTGCATGCAAAGTTTGAATAGAGTAGCTTGTGTTTTAACTTTTTCTAGTTGGTAACTAACCTAAACCTATTTTTTTTTAAATTTCAGTTCTTTACCGTATAATTTATGCTCGCTTTTTATAAACGTGGCGCTACATCCCTAATTTAACAATCGGTGCTTTCGGATTTTTAATGTTCGTAACTCACCCCTTAACTTAACTTTCTAATATTGAGATTAAAGTGCGTGTCTATGTCCCTTGATAAAAACTTGCAGGCTTTTAGATCTTTCTTGGTAATATCTGATTTAGATTTATTTGTGTATCGAACTTAAGCTCTGTAGTGCAAATTCTAGCTAAAATCATAACTATTGTTTAACTAATACTTCATATTCATATTGCATTGTTCAGCTAAAGTTCTTAATATGAGTAAAGAATGGTAACCCTATCAAACAATTAAATTTAATTATCGGCAGCTCTGCTATAATATATGGGTTTGCTTACATTTGATGTATTATTTCTTAAAAATGGATAAAACAGTGCCCGCTAATCTAACTTTACCGTGCAATATATTGAATTAGTGATGAAATTGGTTCAGAAAAACAAACTATAATAGAAAATAAAGTAAAAAGAATGTGTGACAGCTAAATACAAGGAAGATGTTTGATAGCGTATGTGTGAAATGTGTATAAGAACGCTCCCAATACAACAATACTAATAAAGTTTACAACGAATCAGCTGTTGTCTAACTATTTGTTAACCAATGACATTTGGCGGCTTAGCTAATGGTAAAGAAAATGCTTTGAATCAAATATTATTGGTTAAACTATTGCTATTAGTTAACTAATGACTGTAAATTTGGGCCTGAAACGTTTTAAATTTGCTTTTTTAATTCTGAGCTTTATAAGCATAGACTAGCCCGCCTAGTCAAAATCTTCGGGCTTTCAGTTTTTTCTAGTTAGGTGCTAACATAGGCCTAATTGTTTATCAAATTTCAGTCACTAGCGTAAATTAAAATTTTTTTTTTTTACCACCCTTTTTTTTAATCTCAAGATTTTCTTTGGCCAGTATTTTTCTTTCTTGTCGAGTTTCGTTGGAGACGGATAGTAATAAATACATAAATAAGTAATATATTTAAATATGCTGATCCGAAGTACATGAAATAGGAGGCTTAAAATATATGGGCGTAAACATAATACATAAATAAAATAGCACCGTTAGTCAGTAGGCCAGAGAGTCCGTGAGTATGTCTTAAAATATGCACTTTTTGCACCGCCATATCTCAGGAACCTTTTGTTCTAAAACTTTAAAATTTCGCATACGGGATGACATGAATTAATTCTATGAATTAAATTTTTGAAATTTAAGACGGCGGGATCAAAGCTATTACGGGAATGAAAACACGACGAATGACATCCTGTAAATATACACACTGCGTTCATTGGCCGTAACTTGGCCTGGCGCACTACCGTGCGCTAAGATTTTTGTTTATAAGCAGTTAATATTTTATGCTTTAATAAAGGTGCGGTTACACTTGCCTAATATTTGTTAAAAATCTTGAGCAACATTTTTTTATTCCAGTTTTTTTAATGTGTTCGCATTAAAAATAATATATATATCATTTTTCGGCATAATTGATTTTGTTTTATGATACAAAAACCAAGTTAAATCACACTAATCATGGGCAAAAGTATTGGTTACATTTTTTTGGCAAATATTTGCTAAGTGTAACTGGACCTTAAGAGGTTAAAAAATTAATTAATTAAATTATAATATATTCCGATACTTTTTTTTGTCAAACGCATTATTATCTTTATGCATTGAAGAAAACATAACTAGAAAGCGAAAATACTTAATAGTTGGACCCACCCAAATGGAATGCGATTGAGTCCATTCGGTAATCCAAAGAAAAATTAATAATAAACAAATTAAACCTCCTTTTTATTCGTTCAGTATGTAAAAGACTCGCGAAAATCTCCATTTCCACTTATCACCCATTACCTTACGAATCGGTTTTTTGTTTACTACACTTCTCTTCCTAAGCTTTACTTCTCTAATCTAAATGAAAGATATTCATACCACAATATTGTCATCATTTTTATATGTACTACTCTACCATATGAAAGTGAGTAATACGTGGTAATATTCAGGCATGTTTCACTTTCCATGCGGAATAAAATTGTTCGGAATTGCAATTGTATTGTTGTTATATATACAAAAAAGTAGTATAAATGCTTTTGTAAAATTAATTAAAATATTTGTAATATCAATTAAAAAATTAATTAAATGTTCACCTATAAACAATTTGATAATATCAACTAAGTTTTTTCACTCAAATAAATTAATACAATTAAAAATTCGTTTGAATCAATTAAATTCTTAATTAAAAATATTAATTGGTAAATACTTTTTCCTGTGTACATAAATATTAATTTGCAACAATAATGCTTTGATAGTTCCCAACATTTTAATTCCGCATACAGAAAATACGAAAATATCTTTTTATATTCAGAACTTACTTTTATTTAATTTAGCTTTGTTAGGGTTGTTATCGCCTGATTTATAAAAAGAGGGAAAAACCCCGGACATTTCCTTAAAAGTAGGACTTAAAATTTAACGAAATTGAGTTTTTTTAATAATATTACTACCAATAAAATCTTAAATACATATCGATGGTGTTGGTCGAAAAAGCCCAATCTCGCATCATTTTATATATATGCTTACATTAAAATGTATCTAAATATGTACATAAGTATATACACATTTAAGAATATTTGCATACATAAACGCAGAGAAAAAGCGCTTCAAATAACATTTACAAATTTGGAAAAAATTATTATTTTTTTTATGCATGTATTTTATTTATTGTATCTTACAATATGAACTAACAATAAATATTCAAATCTTAAATCGAAAGCCTAATTATTAGGCCCGACCAGTGTCGGAAATAAAGTTATTAATAATGAAAAAAATTTAAACTAGTAATTTTAGCGTAAAACATAGAACTACTTTTTTCTTCAACTGAGAACCCAAAGTTCAACCGATTACATTCAAAATATGTATATCCACTGGTAGGGCTATCGACTTTAAATAAACTTTAATTGTTTGGTTAAAATTTTGTATTCATGATACAATAATACAGGTAGCCGTAAATCTACAACAAATTTACAACAAATAAAACAACATTGATTTTTATTGCTATTTTGTGATGACAACTGACAAAAAAACAAGATACGTATACTTGAGTTATCTCTTGGCTTTAAAAAGCTTGTTAGTATTAGTACAGCTTTAATAGGCACTGTGCGCTCTTGTTGGTAAAGCATAAACAACATTTGGCAGATCATATCACGAAACAAGCAAAACAGCTGGCGCTTCGCGGTTACCTGTATTATTGTATCATGGTTGTATTCTTATCCATGAAATAAAGATTTTTAACTCTCGCTAATTTTGACCAACAATTTGCGCAACTCCATCGATGTTTTAAATACATCTTAATAATTCAACGTCTTAAAATAACATACCACACGTCTCGTGGACAATGTTTTTTTATAAGATAAGCTGGATAAGAATATTTTAGTTTTTACTTTGGTTTTTAATTAATACCATTTTTCAAGCAATGTAAAAGTGAAAAAATTTAGGACTTTCCCGGACACAAATTTTTTCCGAGGACAGTGATCTCAAAAAGAGGACAGTGTCCAGGAAAAATATGACGGATAACAACCCTAGCTTTGCTGCTTACTTTGTATGTTTTATTATTAAAAAAATTAAGTAAGAAATATACATTTAATTTAATAGTAAGATTATCAAAAGCATTTTTTAGTTCGATTTAAAACCTTTTCATTTTCACAAAAAACAAATGCTCAAAAGCGTAAATTTCACATCTCTTTAAGTAATAAATAATAAAAACTGGATATTTTTCAAGTATTAATTCTTTTACAAAAACTTATCTTAAACTGAAAAAAGTTTGAAAGTTGTATACTAATTTTTCGTTTTAAAGAGTTTTTTACTTCTCCTGTAAAACTGTTTACATGTAACTTAGGGCTTTTGTGAAATCATATAATGATATGATTTAAATTTCATTAAAATCTATTTCAAAGTTTCGAAGGAGCAAAACTCATCCCTTGCCTCTTACTAGTCTTACTTATTAGAAAGTACATAAACTATGTCTATTTCCAAGCGAAAAGGGTATCTATATTTGAAATTTCACCAAAATCGAGTTCAAACTCAAAAATTCCCACTTACTTCCTCCTGGTCCTAGTTGAGAAAATTTTTACGGCCATTTTGTGCCTTTTTAGACGCAGATCTATAAATTTAATTTGATTTGATTCGGTTTGATGATTTCTGAGAGGCAGAAATTTCTCCCTGACACACAGTATTCGACTTAAGAATTCAGGACGACATAAATCATAAATTTGTAAGTAATTAAGAAAGAGTCCGGATTTTTTTTATATTTATATTATAGCATTGCACAGATAGAACTGTTTGCACCAGTTTTGCGTGTTTTTGGTTCTGGTATGAACAAATATTTTATTTAGCGTTTCTGTTACTAGTTGTTAATGTTGATTTTTTAAGGCAATTATTGTATGGTTGGTCAATGAACAAATGTATTGTATTGTATTTGTTTTTCTAAAACAAATAAAATACATAAAACTGTTTCTACCCTATATACATTATGGTTGTGTTGACAAAAAAATTTACGTGGCTGACGAATGAATGAATAAAAGTAAAATGATATACCAACAGTGTTACTATATCTGAAGATTTATCTTATTTTTGACGTTTTTCACGATGTTAAAAAGACTAAAATATTTCTTAGGGAAAAAATAAGATTTTTGAAAATAAGATAAATGGTACTTATCGCATAAGTTGAATTTCTTTTTGACTAAACTGTTTCCATTTTTTCTTTTTTGCTTCATAAAAATTATGAAAGGAAGTAGCACGCTGCAATACTATTTATTTCCTTTTATTAAATCTAAACGATGTTTTCCTCAATGTACAAGCAGAAAGAAGAGCAAACAAATGGAAGAGCTAAAATTTGGGAACAAATTACGGCATTCGATTTGGATCGACACTTCCATTCCAATACCAATAAAATTTTAAGAAAATTGGTTCGATATTGAATGCCAAATTTGTCCTGTTTTTGGGGCAGCTTATGCAAGTCCGCAAGAAGATGCACATATTATGTCTGTAGAACATAGAAATATAAATATGTAGGTTATTTTTCTAATTACATGTGTACATATGTATGTATATCTTATACATATTATCTGCACTAAACCTTTTGTTACATACATACTATGTATTTACCTTTCTGTCTGATCATTTGAAACAAAATAAATTTTAAATAATTTTAAATGTAGTAAAGTAGAGGTATATCAATATTCTTTGAGTAAAATTATTTAAAATAGATTTTTAATGATAAAAAAAGTTTTTTTTCGGTCGACTTGAAGATTTTTGAAAATAAAATATGGAAACACTGTACACGAAACACATGAGCTGCAAATACAAAAAAAAATTACACACAGTACGAATGCCTTCTCTGCACCCAAAAAAAATTTACGAGCGTGCGCACGAACATCTGCTTATCATGTTTTGTTTCCATACAAATTTCAAAATGAAAAAAAAGTTTCGATTTACAAAATTTGCCGTTTAATTTATTTTATATTCAATTTATTTACATATGTTTATACTTGAGGCACTCACAAAAAATGTATTTCAAACTTATCTTCACACATATTTTACAATAATAATATAAAGAATATATTACATTTTTGAAAAAAATTTATGGGGTAGCTTGGGGCAGGAATTTTCTATAAAGTCTGTAAGAGCAAGGTTGAAAGATTGCAGTAACTATTAGAGATGTGGTGAAACGGATGGAAATAAAAGTTAGTCTGACAAAGTTAGTTTGTTTGGTAATAAATCTAAAAAAAATCACTTAGCTTAACATTTAATAAAAATCTTACTATATTGTTATGTTTAAATTTTATTAAACGTGTGAGTTCTTTTGATTGCTCAAAAATAAAAATAAATAACAACACGATTTTCTTATTTGCAACGGAACTTCCTTTTATTCTTGACTAAACCAATTACAACTTGTCTTTTCTTATTTACTTCTTGACGTTATTATCCATGGCACGATGTCTTTTACTTTCAACGATGTTCACTCCACTAAATTCCAATTGATACTGACTCACTTCTCACATACGGCAGCTCTTTTTATACTACCAAACCGGATCTAGAATATTCGCAAACAGATGGCGTAGCAACATGCATGCATGTATGTACTTAGTAAAGACCAACTGGAAGAAACTATTTCCGCTCAAACCATATGACTGTTTAGGTGTATTTGTTTATTAGTAGCCAGATGTTCAACTAGTCTTCTAGCATAATCCGGAAAATTCATGTCGCCGTTTGTAGATGTTTGTAGGTGATTCGATTGGTCATTAGTTTTTGAATTTTCAAAGTAACGACTTGTATTTTGGTAATGTAGTGTGCTAATTTTAGTACAGGGTGGTTACCATAAGTGCTCGCACTTTTTTTTGTATATATGTATGTCTGTAGCTTTGTACACAATTGTTGTTGCTATAGTGCTCGTTTTCTATACGCCTTGTAGTTGCGCTGTACACGACTACCTCTTCCATATTTGTAGGCTTTAGCTCTGGCTCTGCTTCGTCTTTCAACTGGGACTTGTGTTACCATACGCTGAAGTGGCTACTTCGTTGACATTTGTGGCCCCTGGTACTGACTCTGCTTCCTGTTTCCACGACAGCTTGCCTTGCCTTGCGCTGAAGATGACAAGTCCTTCTACACTTGCAGCCCACGGTACTGAATTTGCTTGGTATTTCCACTACAGCTTGCCATGCCGTACGCTGTAGATGACAACTTCTGGCACATTTGTGGCATCTGGCTCTGAGTCTACTTTGCCTCTTGACTAGAGCGTGCCTTACCATACCCTGGAGATGACTACTCCTTCCACATTTATGGCCTTTGGCTCTGACTCTACCTTGTCCCTTGGTTAGAGCTTGCCTTACCATACACTGGAGATGACCACTCCTCCCACACTTATGGCCTTTGGCTCTGACTCTACCTTGTCCCTTGGCTAGAGCTTGCCTTACCATACACTAGAGGTGACCACTCCTTCCACACTTATGGCCTATTGCACTGACTCCACTTTGTTCCTCGACTATACTTTGCCTTACCACACGAAAGTTGTCTTCTTCTTCCTTGCTGATTTTATGCTGCGCGCTTTGTATACTGGAGCAGTTTCTTTACCCTGAGCAAGTGAAACCATTTCACCCTTAGCTAGTTCCACTGTTTCACAGACCGCTTGACTATCTTCTAAGTCATGAGCTTCATTCACTTCGCTGGAGACTTCTGACAAACTTTGCTCATTTCAACCTTGTTGACACTGACCACTGTTGATTTCGTCAAATTTTTCTTCATTGCCAGAAATTTCATCGTTGATCTGCTCCAAGTCAGAAATCTTTTCGTCTGATTTACTGACTTGTACTTTAATGCCATCTACTGTTTTATATAAGACCTTAGAAATTTCTTGAAGTTTTTTATTTGTGGCCTTAACTTCAGCTAGAACTCTCTCATTGTTTGCCTTAATTTTCTTATTGTTTACTCCAGAAATTTCTTGAAAATCAGCCAATCGAATCTAGAAAACTCCTGCAAATCCTGAATTTTGCTCATAGGTGACCACTCCTTCCACACTTATGGCCTATTGCACTGACTCTACTTTGTTCCTCGACTAGACTTTGCCTTACCACACGAAAGTTGTCTTCTTCTTCCTTGCTGCTTTTATGCTGCGCGCTTTGTATACTGGAGCAGTTTCTTTACCCTGAGCAAGTGAAACCATTTCACCCTTAGCTAGGTCCACTGTTTCACAGACCGCTTGACTATCTTCTAAGTCATGAGCTTCATTCACTTCGCTGGAGACTTCTGACAAACTTTGCTCATTTCAACCTTTTTGACACTGACCACTGTTGATTTCGTCAAATTTTTCTTCATTGCCAGAAATTTCATCGTTGATCTGCTCCAAGTCAGAAATCTTTTCGTCTGATTTACTGACTTGTACTTTAATGCCATCTACTCTTTTATATAAGACCTTAGAAATTTCTTGAAGTTTTTTATTTGTGGCCTTAACTTCAGCTAGAACTCTCCCATTGTTTGCCTTAATTTTCTTATTGTTTACTCCAGAAATTTCTTGAAAATCAGCCAATCGAATCTAGAAAACTCCTGCAAATCCTGAATTTTGCTCATAATGGCAGCAAACATTGCGCTGATGTCTGTACTGGTTGGAGTACTAGTAGAAGGAGCAGATGTTTCTTATATCTCATATTTTTCTTCAAATTCGTGCGCTTCTATGTCAAAGCCACGACGCTTGAATTCATCTATTAGCCTCTTTTGAAGTTCTGCCTTATTACCTGTTGTAGGCAGGTCACACTTACTAAATTCCTTTTTGAGTTGCTCCACTTTTATGTCTTTGAACTTCATTGTAGATTTTCTTTCTTTGTATTAAAAATTCATTATTCTCGGATTAATTAATTATTTTTAATTCAATTTTGCACTCTCACTTCTGACACCAAATGTTACGTTTAAATTTTACTAAACGTGTGAGTTCTTTTGATTGCTCAAAATTAAAAATAAATAACAACATGATTTTCTTATTTGCAACTGAACTTCCTTTTATTCTTGACTAAACCAATTACAACTTGTCTTTTCTTATTTACTTCTTAACGTTATTATCCACGGCACGATGTCTTTTACTTTCAACGATGTTCACTCCACTAAATTCCAATTAATATTGACTGACTTCTCACATACGGCAGCTCTTTTTATACTACCAATACTACTTCTTATCGCATGAGTTGAATTTCTTTTTGACTAAACTGTTTCCATTTTTTCTTTTTTGCTTCATAAAAATTATGAAAGGAAGTAGCACGCTGCAATACTATTTATTTCCTTTTGTTAAATCTAAACGATGTTTTCCTCAATGTACAAGCAGAAAAAGAGCAAACAAATGTCTACATGGAAAAAGTACATATGTGTAAACTTTTTTTCCTGATCAAGCAAACATTCTGTTAAACCACGCGTGTATTAAAAGAAATAGTTCGCTAAAATTTGGGAACAAATTACGGCATTCGATTTGGATCGAAACTTCCATTCCAATACCAATAAAATTTTAAGAAAATTGGTTCGATATTGAATGCCAAATTTGTCCTGCTTTTGGGGCAGCTTATGCAAGTCCGCAAGAAGATGCACATATTATGTCTGTAGAACATAGAAATATAAATATGTAGGTTATTTTTCTAATTACATGTGTACATATGTATGTATATCTTATACATGTTATCTGCACTAAACCTTTTGTTACATACATACTATGTATTTACCTTTCTGTCTGATCATTTGAAACAAAATAAATTTTAAATAATTTTAAATGCAGTAAAGTAGAGGTATATCAATATTCTTTGAGTAAAATTATTTAAAAAAGATTTTTAATGATAAAAAAAGGTTTTTTTCGGTCGACTTGAAGATTTTTGAAAATAAAATATGGAAACACTGTACACGAAACACATGAGCTGCAAATACAAAAAAAAATTACACACAGTACGAATGCCTTCCCTGCACCCAAAAAAAATTTACGAGCGTGCGCACGAACATCTGCTTATCATGTTTTATTTCCATACAAATTTCAAAATGAAAAAAAGTTTCGATTTACAAAATTTGCCGTTTAATTTATTTTATATTCAATTTATTTACATATGTTTATACTTGAGGCACTCACAAAAAATGTATTTCAAACTTATCTTCACACATATTTTACAATAATAATATAAAGAATATATTACATTTTTGAAAAAAATTTATGGGGTAGCTTGGGGCAGGAATTTTCTACAAAGTCTGTAAGAGCAAGGTTGAAAGATTGCAGTAACTATTAGAGATGTGGTGAAACGGATGGAGATAAAAGTTAGTCTGACAAAGTTAGTTTGTTTGGTAATAAATCTAAAAAAAATCACTTAGCTTAACATTTAATAAAAATCTTACTATATCGTTATGTTTAAATTTTATTAAACATGTGAGTTCTTTTGATTGCTCAAAAATAAAAATAAATAACAACATGATTTTCTTATTTGCAACTGAACTTCCTTTTATTCTTGACTAAACCAATTACAACTTGTCTTTTCTTATTTACTTCTTAACGTTATTATCCACGGCACGATGTCTTTTACTTTCAACGATGTTCACTCCACTAAATTCCAATTAATATTGACTGACTTCTCACATACGGCAGCTCTTTTTATACTACCAAACCGGATCTAGAATATTCGCAAACAGATGGCGTAGCAACATGCATGCATGTATGTACTTAGTAAAGACCAACTGGAAGAAACTATTTCCGCTCAAACCATATGGCTGTTTAGGTGTATTTGTTTATTAGTAGCCAGATGTTCAACTAGTCTTCTAGCATAATCGGGAAAATTCATGTCGCCGTTTCTAGATGTTTGTAGGTGATTCGATTGGTCATTAGTTTTTGAATTTTCAAAGTAACGACTTGTATGTTGGTAATGCAGTGTGCTAATTTTAGTACAGGGTGGTTACCATAAGTGCTCGCACTTTTTTTGTATATATGTATGTCTGTAGCTTTGTACACAATTGTTGTTGCTATAGTGCTTGCACGTGAATATGTGTGTACGTTTAGTGTTTTAGTTAAATACTTCTAGATAGTTCTTTGCATTAACCCTGTAGGAATCTTTTTACGTAACACTGCTGCCCACTTAAGCCTATTCGTCCCGAATAGACACATCATCACTGCCTGTTTCTTTCTTCGTTTTCTATATGCCTTGTAGTTGCGCTGTACACGACTACCTCTTCCATATTTGTAGGCTTTAGCTCTGGCTCTGCTTCGTCTTTCAACTGGGACTTGTGTTACCATACGCTGAAGTGGCTACTTCGTTGACATTTGTGGCCCCTGGTACTGACTCTGCTTCCTGTTTCCACAACAGCTTGCCTTGCCTTGCGCTGAAGATGACAAGTCCTTCTACACTTGCAGCCCACGGTACTGAATTTGCTTGGTATTTCCACTACAGCTTGCCATGCCGTACGCTGTAGATGACAACTTCTGGCACATTTGTGGCATCTGGCTCTGAGTCTACTTTGCCTCTTGACTAGAGCGTGCCTTACCATACCCTAGAGATGACTACTCCTTCCACATTTATGGCCTTTGGCTCTGACTCTACCTTGTCCCTTGGTTAGAGCTTGCCTTACCATACACTGGAGATGACCACTCCTCCCACACTTATGGCCTTTGGCTCTGACTCTACCTTGTCCCTTGGCTAGAGCTTGCCTTACCATACACTAGAGGTGACCACTCCTTCCACACTTATGGCCTATTGCACTGACTCCACTTTGTTCCTCGACTAGACTTTGCCTTACCACACGAAAGTTGTCTTCTTCTTCCTTGCTGCTTTTATGCTGCGCGCTTTGTATACTGGAGCAGTTTCTTTACCCTGAGCAAGTGAAACCATTTCACCCTTAGCTAGTTCCACTGTTTCACAGACCGCTTGACTATCTTCTAAGTCATGAGCTTCATTCACTTCGCTGGAGACTTCTGACAAACTTTGCTCATTTCAACCTTGTTGACACTGACCACTGTTGATTTCGTCAAATTTTTCTTCATTGCGAGAAATTTCATCGTTGATCTGCTCCAAGTCAGAAATCTTTTCGTCTGATTTACTGACTTGTACTTTAATGCCATCTACTCTTTTATATAAGACCTTAGAAATTTCTTGAAGTTTTTTATTTGTGGCCTTAACTTCAGCTAGAACTCTCTCATTGTTTGCCTTAATTTTCTTATTGTTTAGTCCAGAAATTTCTTGAAAATCAGCCAATCGAATCTAGAAAACTCCTGCAAATCCTGAATTTTGCTCATAGGTGACCACTCCTTCCACACTTATGGCCTATTGCACTGACTCTACTTTGTTCCTCGACTAGACTTTGCCTTACCACACGAAAGTTGTCTTCTTCTTCCTTGCTGCTTTTATGCTGCGCGCTTTGTATACTGGAGCAGTTTCTTTACCCTGAGCAAGTGAAACCATTTCACCCTTAGCTAGTTCCACTGTTTCACAGACCGCTTGACTATCTTCTAAGTCATGAGCTTCATTCACTTCGCTGGAGACTTCTGACAAACTTTGCTCATTTCAACCTTTTTGACACTGACCACTGTTGATTTCGTCAAATTTTTCTTCATTGCCAGAAATTTCATCGTTGATCTGCTCCAAGTCAGAAATCTTTTCGTCTGATTTACTGACTTGTACTTTAATGCCATCTACTCTTTTATATAAGACCTTAGAAATTTCTTGAAGTTTTTTATTTGTGGCCTTAACTTCAGCTAGAACTCTGTCATTGTTTGCCTTAATTTTCTTATTGTTTACTCCAGAAATTTCTTGAAAATCAGCCAATCGAATCTAGAAAACTCCTGCAAATCCTGAATTTTGCTCATAATGGCAGCAAACATTGCGCTGATGTCTGTACTGGTTGGAGTACTAGTAGAAGGAGCAGATGTTTCTTATATCTCATATTTTTCTTCAAATTCGTGCGCTTCTATGTCAAAGCCACGACGCTTGAATTCATCTATTAGCCTCTTTTGAAGTTCTGCCTTATTACCTGTTGTAGGCAGGTCACACTTACTAAATTCCTTTTTGAGTTGCTCCACTTTTATGTCTTTGAACTTCATTGTAGATTTTCTTTCTTTGTATTAAAAATTCATTACTCTCGGATTAATTAATTATTTTTAATTCAATTTTGCACTCTCACTTCTGACACCAAATGTTACGTTTAAATTTTACTAAACGTGTGAGTTCTTTTGATTGCTCAAAAATAAAAATAAATAACAACATGATTTTCTTATTTGCAACTGAACTTCCTTTTATTCTTGACTAAACCAATTACAACTTGTCTTTTCTTATTTACTTCTTAACGTTATTATCCACGGCACGATGTCTTTTACTTTCAACGATGTTCACTCCACTAAATTCCAATTAATATTGACTGACTTCTCACATACGGCAGCTCTTTTTATACTACCAATACTACTTCTTATCGCATGAGTTGAATTTCTTTTTGACTAAACTGTTTCCATTTTTTCTTTTTTGCTTCATAAAAATTATGAAAGGAAGTAGCACGCTGCAATACTATTTATTTCCTTTTGTTAAATCTAAACGATGTTTTCCTCAATGTACAAGCAGAAAAAGAGCAAACAAATGTCTACATGGAAAAAGTACATATGTGTAAACTTTTTTTCCTGATCAAGCAAACATTCTGTTAAACCACGCGTGTATTAAAAGAAATAGTTCGCTAAAATTTGGGAACAAATTACGGCATTCGATTTGGATCGAAACTTCCATTCCAATACCAATAAAATTTTAAGAAAATTGGTTCGATATTGAATGCCAAATTTGTCCTGCTTTTGGGGCAGCTTATGCAAGTCCGCAAGAAGATGCACATATTATGTCTGTAGAACATAGAAATATAAATATGTAGGTTATTTTTCTAATTACATGTGTACATATGTATGTATATCTTATACATGTTATCTGCACTAAACCTTTTGTTACATACATACTATGTATTTACCTTTCTGTCTGATCATTTGAAACAAAATAAATTTTAAATAATTTTAAATGCAGTAAAGTAGAGGTATATCAATATTCTTTGAGTAAAATTATTTAAAAAAGATTTTTAATGATAAAAAAAGGTTTTTTTCGGTCGACTTGAAGATTTTTGAAAATAAAATATGGAAACACTGTACACGAAACACATGAGCTGCAAATACAAAAAAAAATTACACACAGTACGAATGCCTTCCCTGCACCCAAAAAAAATTTACGAGCGTGCGCACGAACATCTGCTTATCATGTTTTATTTCCATACAAATTTCAAAATGAAAAAAAGTTTCGATTTACAAAATTTGCCGTTTAATTTATTTTATATTCAATTTATTTACATATGTTTATACTTGAGGCACTCACAAAAAATGTATTTCAAACTTATCTTCACACATATTTTACAATAATAATATAAAGAATATATTACATTTTTGAAAAAAATTTATGGGGTAGCTTGGGGCAGGAATTTTCTACAAAGTCTGTAAGAGCAAGGTTGAAAGATTGCAGTAACTATTAGAGATGTGGTGAAACGGATGGAGATAAAAGTTAGTCTGACAAAGTTAGTTTGTTTGGTAATAAATCTAAAAAAAATCACTTAGCTTAACATTTAATAAAAATCTTACTATATCGTTATGTTTAAATTTTATTAAACATGTGAGTTCTTTTGATTGCTCAAAAATAAAAATAAATAACAACATGATTTTCTTATTTGCAACTGAACTTCCTTTTATTCTTCACTAAACCAATTACAACTTGTCTTTTCTTATTTACTTCTTAACGTTATTATCCACGGCACGATGTCTTTTACTTTCAACGATGTTCACTCCACTAAATTCCAATTAATATTGACTGACTTCTCACATACGGCAGCTCTTTTTATACTACCAAACCGGATCTAGAATATTCGCAAACAGATGGCGTAGCAACATGCATGCATGTATGTACTTAGTAAAGACCAACTGGAAGAAACTATTTCCGCTCAAACCATATGGCTGTTTAGGTGTATTTGTTTATTAGTAGCCAGATGTTCAACTAGTCTTCTAGCATAATCGGGAAAATTCATGTCGCCGTTTCTAGATGTTTGTAGGTGATTCGATTGGTCATTAGTTTTTGAATTTTCAAAGTAACGACTTGTATGTTGGTAATGCAGTGTGCTAATTTTAGTACAGGGTGGTTACCATAAGTGCTCGCACTTTTTTTGTATATATGTATGTCTGTAGCTTTGTACACAATTGTTGTTGCTATAGTGCTTGCACGTGAATATGTGTGTACGTTTAGTGTTTTAGTTAAATACTTCTAGATAGTTCTTTGCATTAACCCTGTAGGAATCTTTTTACGTAACACTGCTGCCCACTTAAGCCTATTCGTCCCGAATAGACACATCATCACTGCCTGTTTCTTTCTTCGTTTTCTATATGCCTTGTAGTTGCGCTGTACACGACTACCTCTTCCATATTTGTAGGCTTTAGCTCTGGCTCTGCTTCGTCTTTCAACTGGGACTTGTGTTACCATACGCTGAAGTGGCTACTTCGTTGACATTTGTGGCCCCTGGTACTGACTCTGCTTCCTGTTTCCACAACAGCTTGCCTTGCCTTGCGCTGAAGATGACAAGTCCTTCTACACTTGCAGCCCACGGTACTGAATTTGCTTGGTATTTCCACTACAGCTTGCCATGCCGTACGCTGTAGATGACAACTTCTGGCACATTTGTGGCATCTGGCTCTGAGTCTACTTTGCCTCTTGACTAGAGCGTGCCTTACCATACCCTAGAGATGACTACTCCTTCCACATTTATGGCCTTTGGCTCTGACTCTACCTTGTCCCTTGGTTAGAGCTTGCCTTACCATACACTGGAGATGACCACTCCTCCCACACTTATGGCCTTTGGCTCTGACTCTACCTTGTCCCTTGGCTAGAGCTTGCCTTACCATACACTAGAGGTGACCACTCCTTCCACACTTATGGCCTATTGCACTGACTCCACTTTGTTCCTCGACTAGACTTTGCCTTACCACACGAAAGTTGTCTTCTTCTTCCTTGCTGCTTTTATGCTGCGCGCTTTGTATACTGGAGCAGTTTCTTTACCCTGAGCAAGTGAAACCATTTCACCCTTAGCTAGTTCCACTGTTTCACAGACCGCTTGACTATCTTCTAAGTCATGAGCTTCATTCACTTCGCTGGAGACTTCTGACAAACTTTGCTCATTTCAACCTTGTTGACACTGACCACTGTTGATTTCGTCAAATTTTTCTTCATTGCGAGAAATTTCATCGTTGATCTGCTCCAAGTCAGAAATCTTTTCGTCTGATTTACTGACTTGTACTTTAATGCCATCTACTCTTTTATATAAGACCTTAGAAATTTCTTGAAGTTTTTTATTTGTGGCCTTAACTTCAGCTAGAACTCTCTCATTGTTTGCCTTAATTTTCTTATTGTTTAGTCCAGAAATTTCTTGAAAATCAGCCAATCGAATCTAGAAAACTCCTGCAAATCCTGAATTTTGCTCATAGGTGACCACTCCTTCCACACTTATGGCCTATTGCACTGACTCTACTTTGTTCCTCGACTAGACTTTGCCTTACCACACGAAAGTTGTCTTCTTCTTCCTTGCTGCTTTTATGCTGCGCGCTTTGTATACTGGAGCAGTTTCTTTACCCTGAGCAAGTGAAACCATTTCACCCTTAGCTAGTTCCACTGTTTCACAGACCGCTTGACTATCTTCTAAGTCATGAGCTTCATTCACTTCGCTGGAGACTTCTGACAAACTTTGCTCATTTCAACCTTTTTGACACTGACCACTGTTGATTTCGTCAAATTTTTCTTCATTGCCAGAAATTTCATCGTTGATCTGCTCCAAGTCAGAAATCTTTTCGTCTGATTTACTGACTTGTACTTTAATGCCATCTACTCTTTTATATAAGACCTTAGAAATTTCTTGAAGTTTTTTATTTGTGGCCTTAACTTCAGCTAGAACTCTGTCATTGTTTGCCTTAATTTTCTTATTGTTTACTCCAGAAATTTCTTGAAAATCAGCCAATCGAATCTAGAAAACTCCTGCAAATCCTGAATTTTGCTCATAATGGCAGCAAACATTGCGCTGATGTCTGTACTGGTTGGAGTACTAGTAGAAGGAGCAGATGTTTCTTATATCTCATATTTTTCTTCAAATTCGTGCGCTTCTATGTCAAAGCCACGACGCTTGAATTCATCTATTAGCCTCTTTTGAAGTTCTGCCTTATTACCTGTTGTAGGCAGGTCACACTTACTAAATTCCTTTTTGAGTTGCTCCACTTTTATGTCTTTGAACTTCATTGTAGATTTTCTTTCTTTGTATTAAAAATTCATTACTCTCGGATTAATTAATTATTTTTAATTCAATTTTGCACTCTCACTTCTGACACCAAATGTTACGTTTAAATTTTACTAAACGTGTGAGTTCTTTTGATTGCTCAAAAATAAAAATAAATAACAACATGATTTTCTTATTTGCAACTGAACTTCCTTTTATTCTTGACTAAACCAATTACAACTTGTCTTTTCTTATTTACTTCTTAACGTTATTATCCACGGCACGATGTCTTTTACTTTCAACGATGTTCACTCCACTAAATTCCAATTAATATTGACTGACTTCTCACATACGGCAGCTCTTTTTATACTACCAATACTACTTCTTATCGCATGAGTTGAATTTCTTTTTGACTAAACTGTTTCCATTTTTTCTTTTTTGCTTCATAAAAATTATGAAAGGAAGTAGCACGCTGCAATACTATTTATTTCCTTTTATTAAATCTAAACGATGTTTTCCTCAATGTACAAGCAGAAAAAGAGCAAACAAATGTCTACATGGAAAAAGTACATATGTGTAAACTTTTTTTCCTGATCAAGCAAACATTCTGTTAAACCACGCGTGTATTAAAAGAAATAGTTCGCTAAAATTTGGGAACAAATTACGGCATTCGATTTGGATCGAAACTTCCATTCCAATACCAATAAAATTTTAAGAAAATTGGTTCGATATTGAATGCCAAATTTGTCCTGCTTTTGGGGCAGCTTATGCAAGTCCGCAAGAAGATGCACATATTATGTCTGTAGAACATAGAAATATAAATATGTAGGTTATTTTTCTAATTACATGTGTACATATGTATGTATATCTTATACATGTTATCTGCACTAAACCTTTTGTTACATACATACTATGTATTTACCTTTCTGTCTGATCATTTGAAACAAAATAAATTTTAAATAATTTTAAATGCAGTAAAGTAGAGGTATATCAATATTCTTTGAGTAAAATTATTTAAAAAAGATTTTTAATGATAAAAAAAGGTTTTTTTCGGTCGACTTGAAGATTTTTTAAAATAAAATATGGAAACACTGTACACGAAACACATGAGCTGCAAATACAAAAAAAAATTACACACAGTACGAATGCCTTCCCTGCACCCAAAAAAAATTTACGAGCGTGCGCACGAACATCTGCTTATCATGTTTTGTTTCCATACAAATTTCAAAATGAAAAAAAGTTTCGATTTACAAAATTTGCCGTTTAATTTATTTTATATTCAATTTATTTACATATGTTTATACTTGAGGCACTCACAAAAAATGTATTTCAAACTTATCTTCACACATATTTTACAATAATAATATAAAGAATATATTAAATTTTTTTAAAAAATTTATGGGGTAGCTTGGGGCAGGAATTTTCTACAAAGTCTGTAAGAGCAAGGTTGAAAGATTGCAGTAACTATTAGAGATGTGGTGAAACGGATGGAGATAAAAGTTAGTCTGACAAAGTTAGTTTGTTTGGTAATAAATCTATAAAAAAATCACTTAGCTTAACATTTAATAAAAATCTTACTATATTGTTATGTTTAAATTTTATTAAACGTGTGAGTTCTTTTGATTGCTCAAAAATAAAAATAAATAACAACATGATTTTCTTATTTGCAACTGAACTTCCTTTTATTCTTGACTAAACCAATTACAACTTGTCTTTTCTTATTTACTTCTTAACGTTATTATCCACGGCACGATGTCTTTTACTTTCAACGATGTTCACTCCACTAAATTCCAATTAATATTGACTGACTTCTCACATACGGCAGCTCTTTTTATACTACCAAACCGGATCTAGAATATTCGCAAACAGATGGCGTAGCAACATGCATGCATGTATGTACTTAGTAAAGACCAACTGGAAGAAACTATTTCCGCTCAAACCATATGGCTGTTTAGGTGTATTTGTTTATTAGTAGCCAGATGTTCAACTAGTCTTCTAGCATAATCGGGAAAATTCATGTCGCCGTTTCTAGATGTTTGTAGGTGATTCGATTGGTCATTAGTTTTTGAATTTTCAAAGTAACGACTTGTATGTTGGTAATGCAGTGTGCTAATTTTAGTACAGGGTGGTTACCATAAGTGCTCGCACTTTTTTTGTATATATGTATGTCTGTAGCTTTGTACACAATTGTTGTTGCTATAGTGCTTGCACGTGAATATGTGTGTACGTTTAGTGTTTTAGTTAAATACTTCTAGATAGTTCTTTGCATTAACCCTGTAGGAATCTTTTTACGTAACACTGCTGCCCACTTAAGCCTATTCGTCCCGAATAGACACATCATCACTGCCTGTTTCTTTCTTCGTTTTCTATACGCCTTGTAGTTGCGCTGTACACGACTACCTCTTCCATATTTGTAGGCTTTAGCTCTGGCTCTGCTTCGTCTTTCAACTGGGACTTGTGTTACCATACGCTGAAGTGGCTACTTCGTTGACATTTGTGGCCCCTGGTACTGACTCTGCTTCCTGTTTCCACTACAGCTTGCCTGGCCTTGCGCTGAAGATGACAAGTCCTTCTACACTTGCAGCCCACGGTACTGAATTTGCTTGGTATTTCCACTACAGCTTGCCATGCCGTACGCTGTAGATGACAACTTCTGGCACATTTGTGGCATCTGGCTCTGAGTCTACTTTGCCTCTTGACTAGAGCGTGCCTTACCATACCCTGGAGATGACTACTCCTTCCACATTTATGGCCTTTGGCTCTGACTCTACCTTGTCCCTTGGTTAGAGCTTGCCTTACCATACACTGGAGATGACCACTCCTCCCACACTTATGGCCTTTGGCTCTGACTCTACCTTGTCCCTTGGCTAGAGCTTGCCTTACCATACACTAGAGGTGACCACTCCTTCCACACTTATGGCCTATTGCACTGACTCTACTTTGTTCCTCGACTAGACTTTGCCTTACCACACGAAAGTTGTCTTCTTCTTCCTTGCTGCTTTTATGCTGCGCGCTTTGTATACTGGAGCAGTTTCTTTACCCTGAGCAAGTGAAACCATTTCACCCTTAGCTAGTTCCACTGTTTCACAGACCGCTTGACTATCTTCTAAGTCATGAGCTTCATTCACTTCGCTGGAGACTTCTGACAAACTTTGCTCATTTCAACCTTTTTGACACTGACCACTGTTGATTTCGTCAAATTTTTCTTCATTGCCAGAAATTTCATCGTTGATCTGCTCCAAGTCAGAAATCTTTTCGTCTGATTTACTGACTTGTACTTTAATGCCATCTACTCTTTTATATAAGACCTTAGAAATTTCTTGAAGTTTTTTATTTGTGGCCTTAACTTCAGCTAGAACTCTCTCATTG
This sequence comes from Tachina fera, assembly GCA_905220375.1. Taxonomy (NCBI): domain Eukaryota; kingdom Metazoa; phylum Arthropoda; class Insecta; order Diptera; family Tachinidae; genus Tachina; species Tachina fera. The sequence continues at coordinate 107,737,615 of LR999963.1, forward strand.
TTTGCCTTAATTTTCTTATTGTTTACTCCAGAAATTTCTTGAAAATCAGCCAATCGAATCTAGAAAACTCCTGCAAATCCTGAATTTTGCTCATAATGGCAGCAAACATTGCGCTGATGTCTGTACTGGTTGGAGTACTAGTAGAAGGAGCAGATGTTTCTTATATCTCATATTTTTCTTCAAATTCGTACGCTCCTATGTCAAAGCCACGACGCTTGAATTCATCTATTAGCCTCTTTTGAAGTTCTGCCTTATTACCTGTTGTAGGCAGGTCACACTTACTCAATTCCTTTTTGAGTTGCTCCACTTTTAGGTCTTTGAACTTCATTGTAGATTTTCTTTCTTTGTATTAAAAATTCATTATTCTCGGATTAATTAATTATTTTTAATTCAATTTTGCACTCTCACTTCTGACACCAAATGTTACGTTTAAATTTTACTAAACGTGTGAGTTCTTTTGATTGCTCAAAAATAAAAATAAATAACAACATGATTTTCTTATTTGCAACTGAACTTCCTTTTATTCTTGACTAAACCAATTACAACTTGTCTTTTCTTATTTACTTCTTAACGTTATTATCCACGGCACGATGTCTTTTACTTTCAACGATGTTCACTCCACTAAATTCCAATTAATATTGACTGACTTCTCACATACGGCAGCTCTTTTTATACTACCAATACTACTTCTTATCGCATGAGTTGAATTTCTTTTTGACTAAACTGTTTCCATTTTTTCTTTTTTGCTTCATAAAAATTATGAAAGGAAGTAGCACGCTGCAATACTATTTATTTCCTTTTATTAAATCTAAACGATGTTTTCCTCAATGTACAAGCAGAAAAAGAGCAAACAAATGTCTACATGGAAAAAGTACATATGTGTAAACTTTTTTTCCTGATCAAGCAAACATTCTGTTAAACCACGCGTGTATTAAAAGAAATAGTTGGCTAAAATTTGGGAACAAATTACGGCATTCGATTTGGATCGAAACTTCCGTTCCAATACCAATAAAATTTTAAGAAAATTGGTTCGATATTGAATGCCAAATTTGTCCTGTTTTTGGGGCAGCTTATGCAAGTCCGCAAGAAGATGCACATATTATGTCTGTAGAACATAGAAATATAAATATGTAGGTTATTTTTCTAATTACATGTGTACATATGTATGTATATCTTATACATATTATATGCACTAAACCTTTTGTTACATACATACTATGTATTTACCTTTCTGTCTGATCATTTGAAACAAAATCAATTTTAAATAATTTTAAATGCAGTAAAGTAGAGGTATATCAATATTCTTTGAGTAAACTTATTTAAAAAAGATTTTTAATGATAAAAAAAGTTTTTTTTCGGTCGACTTGAAGATTTTTGAAAATAAAATATGGAAACACTGTACACGAAACACATGAGCTGCAAATACAAAAAAAACAAGTAAGAGTGCTATATTCGGCTGTGCCGAATCTTATATACCCTTTACCAAAGTGCGTTTATGTAGTATAGAGATACATACATAAGCACAGAGATATGCAGGTACATAGATATTAATTTTGTGAAAAAATTCATACTTATTTCTCTAGTGCAATTTTTAGGTTTTTGGCATTATGTTTAATTTGGTGGTTTTTAAATTTTGGCGATTTATTTGGTTTTGCTAATTTTTTTAGTTTTGGCGATTTTTTTTCATAAAGGCATTTTTTTTTTCTTTGGACATGTTTTTCGGTTTTTGGCGTTTTTTTTAATTTGTTGACTTTATTTCCTTCTGGCAATTTTTTTGATTTTGACAATTTTTTTCATTTAGCCGATTTTTTTATTTTTTGGCGATTTTGTTTCTTATAGGCAATTTTTTTGTTTTGGCGATTTTTTCGGTTTTTGGCGTTTTTATTTCTTTTTGGCAATTTTTTTAGTTTTGACACTTTTTTCTCGTTTTGGCGATTTTTTTCGGTTTTTGGCGTTTTTTTTTAATTTTGGCGATTTTTATTCGTTTTGGCGGATTTTTTGATTTTGACAATTTTTTTTTCATTTAAGCGATTTTTTTAATTTTTGGCGATTTTTTTTTCATATAGGCAATTTTTTTTTGTTTTGGCGATTTTTTTCGGTTTTTGGCGTTTTTTTTAATTTTGGCGATTTATTTTCGTTCTGGCGATATTTTTGATTTTAGCGATTTTTTTTCGTTTTGGTGGATTTTTTTGATTTTGACGATTTTTTTTCATTTAAGCGATTTTTTTCATGCTGGCATTTTTTTTGTTTTGGCGATTTTTTTTGGTTTTTGGCGTTTTTTTTAATTTTGGCGATTTATTTTCGTTTTGGCGATTTTTTTGATTTTGGCGATTTTTTTTCATTTAGGCCATTTTTTTAATTTTTGGCGATGTTTGTTCATATAATAAGCATTTTTTTGCGATTTTTGCGGATTTTTTTTTGTTATGACACTTTTTTCTCGTTTTGGCGATTTTTGTCGGTTTTTGGCGTTTTTTTAAATTTTGGCGATATTTTTCGCTTTGGCGATTTTTTTGATTTTGCCGATTTTTTTTCCATTTAAGCGATTTTTTTAATTTTTGACGATTTTTTTCATATAGGCAATTTGTTTTGGCGATTTTTGTCGGTTTTTGGCGTTTTTTTAATTTTGGCGATTTATTTTCGTTTTTGGCGATTTTTTTTTTGATATTGGTGATTTTTTTTCATTTAGGCGATTTTTTTTTTTTAATTTTTGGCGATTTTTTTTCATATAAGCATTTTTGTTTGTTTTGGCGATTTTTGCGGTTTTTAGCGTTGTTTTGTCATTGTGGAAATTTATTTTTTATTGACACGTTTTTCTCGTTTTTGTGATTTTTTTCGGTTTTTTTTTTAATTTTAGCGTTTTTTTATTTCGGCGATTTTTTTTTAATTTTTGGTGATTTTTGTTCATATAAGCATTTTTTTTGGCAATTTTGCGGTTTCTGGCGTTCTTTTGTCATTGTGGGAATTTTTTTTAGTTTTGACACGTTTTTCTCGTTTTGGCGATTTTTTTCAGTTTTTGGCGTTTTTTTTTAATTTTATCGTTTTTTTTCATTTTGACGATTTTTTTCCTTTTGGCGATTTTATAATTTTCGGATTTTTTAGTTTGACCGTTATTGAAAATTTCAAGAGTTTAACTCTTACGGTGTCCAAGATATAGCATTTTGTCAAAATTACATAGTCAAAATTGCATTAACTGTTGGACCACCCTTTAATTTAAAAGTTTTTAATTTTAGTGTTAATTGTTGTAGCCTATATAAAAATACACTAATTTTACAAATTTCAATTGTCAATATACATATGTACATTTGTACATACAATTGTATGTATGTTACATGGGATTTTAACATTTTTCGTTGCTCGTTTTGGAACACCCTTTAAGTTTTAATTCTCATGTATTTGTTGTGTTAGCGACCAAGGTTCTACATACACTGTCCAAATTTCAGACCCATAGCTTTTACCGTTCCTGAGAAAATAGCCTTCTTCCTAAAACATGAATTATGTTTAATTATTATGAAAAAAGTTAAAGTTTTCCAACCCTGGAAACGTTTTTTTAATTTTTTAAATTATAAAATTTTTTTTTTAATTATAAATACCAATTTTATTCATACCGAAGTATAAAAAAAGTTAATTTAATAAAAAAGTAATAAAAACTTGTTTTCGGTAGTTATTTTCTATGGGAAAATAGAGTTTGAGTTTTCCAGCTCTGAAACTGTCTGCCCGATTTTGCTGATTATTAATAGCAAAATTTTTCGGAAAATTTCTGACACACCAGTCCAAGAACGAAGTCTCTAGCTCTTCTGGGAGCTTGGGAAAACCGATTTCACGTACAGACAGACGGACAGACGGACATCGCTTCTTCGTCTTCCCTATGCATAAGGATCCAGAATATATATACTTTATGTGTCGCTTATTAATATTCTACAAATTACAAACGGAATGACAAACCTATATATACCCTTTTACCATTTTTTGGTAAAGGGTATAAAAATTACACACAGTACGAATGCCTTCTCTGCACCACAAAAAAATTTACGAGCGTGCGCACGAACATCTGCTTATCATGTATTTGTTTCAACAGTGGTTTTTTCATATACATATTTGTATTACAACTAGTATTTTTGAGTAAAAACAGATACAAACAGTTCCTCAGCAGTTACACAATAAGCAATTGTTATTTGTTTTTAATTGTATTGTAATTTAGAAAAGCACGCACACACAATAACTCTTATACTAGTTCTGTCGCTCACACTACAATTATATGGTACATACCGTGGTATATTTGTTTTGGCTATACAAACAGTTATACAAACACTTTAACTTATATTATAGGCAGATTTTGTAAAAAAATTCGGTGCAAATTTTTATGTAAAATCACGAAAATTCGTTTCAAAAAATATTTTTTCCATACAAATTTCAAAATGAAAAAAAAGTTTCGATTTACAAAATTTGCCGTTTAATTTATTTTATATTCAATTTATTTACATATGTTTATACTTGAGGCACTCACAAAAAATGTATTTCAAACTTATCTTCACACATATTTTACAATAATAATATAAAGAATATATTACATTTTTGAAAAAAATTTATGAGGTAGCTTGGAGCAGGAATTTTCTATAAAGTCTGTAAGAGCAAGGTTGAAAGATTGCAGTAACTATTAGAGATGTGGTGAAACGGATGGAGATAAAAGTTAGTCTGACAAAGTTAGTTTGTTTGGTAATAAATCTAAAAAAAATCACTTAGCTTAACATTTAATAAAAATCTTACTACATTGTTATGTTTAAATTTTATTAAACGTTTGAGTTCTTTTGATTGCTCAAAAATAAAAATAAATAACAACACGATTTTCTTATTTGCAACGGAACTTCCTTTTATTCTTGACTAAACCAATTACAACTTGTTTTTTCTTATTTACTTCTTGACGTTATTATCCATGGCACGATGTCTTTTACATTCAACGATGTTCACTCCACTAAATTCCAATTGATACTGACTCACTTCTCACATACGGCAGCTCTTTTTATACTACCATACCGGATCTAGAATATTCGCAAACAGATGGCGTAGCAACATGCATGCATGTATGTACTTAGTAAAGACCAACTGGAAGAAACTATTTCCGCTCAAACCATATGGCTGTTTAGGTGTATTTGTTTATTAGTAGCCAGATATTCAACTAGTCTTCTAGCATAATCGGGAAAATTCATGTCGCCGTTGCTAGATTTTTGTAGGTGATTCGATTGGTCATTAGTTTTTGAATTTTCAAAGTAACGACTTGTATGTTGGTAATGCAGTGTGCTAATTTTAGTACAGGGTGGTTACCATAAGTGCTCGCACTTTTTTTGTATATATGTATGTCTGTAGCTTTGTACACAATTGTTGTTGCTATAGTGCTTGCACGTGAATATGTGTGTACGTTTAGTGTTTTAGTTAAATACTTCTAGATAGTTCTTTGCATTAACCCTGTAGGAATCTTTTTACGTAACACTGCCGCCCTCTTAAGCCTATTCGTCCCGAATAGACACATCATCACTGCCTGTTTCTTTCTTCGTTTTCTATACGCCTTGTAGTTGCGCTGTACACGACTACCTCTTCCATATTTGTAGGCTTTAGCTCTGGCTCTGCTTCGTCTTTCAACTGGGACTTGTGTTTACCATACGCTGAAGTGGCTACTTCGTTGACATTTGTGGCCCCTGGTACTGACTCTGCTTCCTGTTTCCACTACAGCTTGCCTTGCCTTGCGCTGAAGATGACAAGTCCTTCTACACTTGCAGCCCACGGTACTGAATTTGCTTGGTATTTCCACTACAGCTTGCCATGCCGTACGCTGTAGATGACAACTTCTGGCACATTTATGGCCTTTGGCTCTGACTCTACCTTGTCCCTTGGCTAGAGCTTGCCTTACCATACACTAGAGGTGACCACTCCTTCCACACTTATGGCCTATTGCACTGACTCTACTTTGTTCCTCGACTAGACTTTGCCTTACCACACGAAAGTTGTCTTCTTCTTCCTTGCTGCTTTTATGTTGCGCGCTTTGTATACTGGAACAGTTTCTTTACCCTGAGCAAGTGAAACCATTTCACCCTTAGCTAGTTCCACTGTTTCACAGACCGCTTGACTATCTTCTAAGTCATGAGCTTCATTCACTTCGCTGGAGACTTCTGACAAACTTTGCTCATTTCAACCTTGTTGACACTGACCACTGTTGATTTCGTAAAATTTTTCTTCATTGCCAGAAATTTCATCGTTGATCTGCTCCAAGTCAGAAATCTTTTCGTCTGATTTACTGACTAGTACTTTAATGCCATCTACTCTTTTATATAAGACCTTAGAAATTTCTTGAAGTTTTTTATTTGTGGCCTTAACTTCAGCTAGAACTCTCTCATTGTTTGCCTTAATTTTCTTATTGTTTACTCGAGAAATTTCTTGAAAATCAGCCTACATAGCTCTAGAAAACTCCTGCAAATCCTGAATTTTGCTCATAATGGCAGCAAACATTGCGCTGATGTCTGTACTGGTTGGAGTACTAGTAGAAAGAGCAGATGTTTCTTATATCTCATATTTTTCTTCAAATTCGTACGCTCCTATGTCAAAGCCACGACGCTTGAATTCATCTATTAGCCTCTTTTGAAGTTCTGCCTTATTACCTGTTGTAGGCAGGTCACACTTACTCAATTCCTTTTTGAGTTGCTCCACTTTTAGGTCTTTGAACTTCATTGTAGATTTTCTTTCCTTGTATTAAAAATTCATTATTCTCGGATTAATTAATTATTTTTAATTCAATTTTGCACTCTCACTTCTGACACCAAATGTTACGTTTAAATTTTACTAAACGTGTGAGTTCTTTTGATTGCTCAAAAATAAAAATAAATAACAACATGATTTTCTTATTTGCAACTGAACTTCCTTTTATTCTTGACTAAACCAATTACAACTTGTGTTTTCTTATTTACTTCTTGACGTTATTATCCATGGCACGATGTCTTTTACATTCAATGATGTTCACTCCACTAAATTCCAATTGGTACTGACTCACTTCTCACATACGGCAGCTCTTTTTATACTACCAAACCGGATCTAGAATATTCGCAAATAGATGGCGTAGCAACATGCATGCATGTATGTACTTAGTAAAGACCAACTGGAAGAAACTATTTCCTCAAACGATATGGCTGTTTAGGCGTGTTTGTTTATTGGTAGCCTGATGTTCAAACAGTCTTCTACAGGGTGGCCCAGAAAGACCGAAGTGGTGTGAATTCCTTATAACTTTTTATTTAAGACATATTTTTTTAATTTTTTGTTTTTTAAATGCAGTAAATTTATAGGGAATATTTTTAAATTAGTTATTAAAAATGATATCCCGCAAGTGGTGGACATTTTTTGCTTCGCACAAATGTGTTCTTTCCATTTCCATTATTCATAACTTAGTTATGAGTGACGAAGCCTCGTTAACAAACAAAACTTTAGGATATGGGATATTGAAAACCCGAGAGTACTTCATCAACGACAATTACACCCAGTTAAGTATACTGTTTGATGCGGTGTTTCTTCAGAAAGGATCATTGGCCCATATTTTTTTGAAAATGAACGAGGTGTCGCCATTTCCATCAATGGTGATCGATATCAGGCCATGTTGGAAAATTTGGTAAAGCCAACCGTGGAAAACCATCCGCAAATATGGTTCCAACAGGATGGACCCACAGCGCACACTTCCAGGGCCACAATGGCTCTTTTACGCGACATCTTTGGTAAAAAAATAATTTCGCGTAGAAGCAATTTTAATTGGCCTCCGCGTTCCCCGGATTTAACTGCTCCAGACTGTTTCCTTTGGAGTTATTTAAAAGGGAAAGTTTATCTTAATAAGCCTAGGACTATTGAGGAATTAAAAACCAATATTCGAGACGAAATTAACAACATAACACCGGAAGTTTTGCGAAAGGTCATTGAAAATGTGTTGGAAAGAGCACATTTGTGCGAAGCAGAAAATGGCCACCACTTGCGGGATATAATTTTTAATAACTAATCTTAAAATATTCCCTATAAATTTAATGTATTTAAAAAACAAAAAACTAAAAAAATATGTCTTAAATAAAAAGTTATAAGGATTTCACACCACTTCGGTCTTTCTGGGCCACCCTGTAGCATAATCGGGAAAATGCATGTCGCCGTTTCTAGATGTTTGTAGGTGATTCGATTGGTCGTTAGTTTTTTAATTTTCAAAGTAACGACTTGTATGTTGGTAATGCAGTGTGCTATTTTTAGTACAGGTTGGTTACCATTAGTGCTCGCACTTTTATTTGTATACGTGTATGTCTGTAGCTTTGTACACAATTGTTGTTGCTATAGTGCTTGCACGTAATATGTGTGTGTACGTTTAGTGCTTTAGTTAAATACTTCTAGATAGTTGTTTGCATTAACCCTGTAGGAATCTTTTAACGTAACAATATATTAGAAAATAATATATTTTTTTGTGTTAGCTAAAAAAAGTCAAAAGGTATAAGTGAATAAAAAAGCTAATATCGCATCAACAACGCCTTCTATTTACTTTTTAATTTGCATAAAATACGCATATTATTTTTCTTCTTTTATCATGTCATTTAGATAGAGTATGTACTGTTATGCGCATATCTAGGCGCACGGGAGTACGCCAGGCTAATTTCCGGCCAATGCACGCAGTGTGTTATTTACGGGGGTAAAAACAGCTCGAATGGCTTCCTATTCGAGCTGTTTTTACCCCCGTCATAACTTTGTTTCCCGCAATCGTAAAATTATAAAATTTAAACCATATGCAGGTGCAAAAAGTGCATATTTTAAGACATACTCACTGACCACTGACACACTCATCAAATTGCTGAAGCACTTCCGCTATTGCTAGAGAGCTAAAATTCGGTACACGAGAAGATCTAGGTAAGCAATGAACCAGAAAAATCTGAAAACCTAACAATTTTAACCAGGAGGGCGGGGCTACGCCCATACAAATTAAACTTTGTACTAGTGAGCTGAAATTTGGTACACAAGTAGAATTATGTGAGTTATCACCTAGAAAAATCTGAAAACCCGAAAATTTTTACTAAGGGTCAAGGGCAAGGCCGTAAAGCTTAGAATTAAAAACACATATCTTAAGCTTTTAACTCAAGCAATTTTATTGAAATTTGGCTCACATGTTACAATAATAAAAGGTATACATTTTTATAAAAAAAGTGATCGCCCGTACAATTTAAACCTCCTATTTTATGTACTTCCGGCCAGTACATTTAAATGTACTATTTGCGTAACTACTGTTATCCGTTTCCAACGAAACTAAACGCGAAAGATAAACACTAGCCAAAGAAAATTTTGGAGTAAAACAGCGGGCGGCAACACGCCCATAATAATCAAAAATTAAAATTTGCGCTATTGAGCTGAAATTTGATAAACGAGTAGTTATAGATAATAAAATTACTAGAAACATCTGAAAACTCAAAAATTTTACCAAGGTTGGAGGAGCTGTGTCCATAAGGCTCAGAATTTAAAATACAAATTTAAGGTCTTAAACCGAAGCGATTTTATTGAAATTTGGCATGCATGTTGCAATAATGCAAGACCATAAATTTACGTTGAAAAAAGTGGGCGTTAATATGCCCATACATTTTAAGCCTACTTTTTCATATACATTTGAATATACTACATATTTAAAAATTTATTACTATCCGTTTCCAAAGAAACTCGACAAGAAAGATAACTACTGGCCAAAATTTTGAGATTGATAAAGTTGGCGGTATCACGCCCATTAGAAAATATAAATAAAATTTGAGCTAGTTAGCTGAAATTTGATAAGGAAGTAGCTATAGATTAGGATCTAGCAAAAAAAAATCTGAAAACCTGAAAATTATAGCCAAGGACTTAGCCGCTCCGTCCAAAAAGCTGAGAATTAAAAACAAAATCAGCTAACTAGCTCAAATTTGATAAGGAAGTAGCTATAGATTAGGATATAGCTAAAACAAATCTGAAAACCTAAAAATTATAGCCAAGGACTTAGACGCTCCGTCCAAAAAGCTGAGAATTTAAAACAAAATCCAATGCGTTTAACTCAAGTAATTTTATTGTAATTTGGGTTACATGTTGCAATAATACAAGGTTATAAATGTTCTTTAAACAAAATGGGAGTTAAAACCCCACAAAATTTCCATTCCTATTTAATGTATGTACTTCGATTCAGCACATTTTAATATACTATTTATGTATTCATTATTACACGTTCCCAGCGAAACTCAACAGGAGAGATAAACACTCGCCAAAGAAAATCTTGAGTTTGAAAAATCGGGCTTGATCACGCAAATAAGAATTTAAAAATTTAAATTTTCGCTAATGAGATGAAATTTGATTTTTTTTTTTTTTTTTTTTTTTTTTTTTTTTATACATTTATTTATTTATTTTATCTTCAATTATGAACTAACAATAAGTATTCAAATCTTAAATCTAAAATATAAGTATTAGGTCCGACCACTGTCGGACATAAACTTAGTGATAGTTATAAATAATACATAAGTAGTGATAATAAAAAAAATATTTTCAAGCAATCCCATCTGGAGTGTTGAGTAAAAGAGCCCTTGTGTCCTTCTTTTTCAAGCGAATGTGGCCAGTAAAATTCAAGATGTTACGAGCAAGCGGATTAGGATGTGACTCGAGTTTTGTTAAATATTTGCCTGCGTATTTTGCTATTTATGAAATTTGATAGACAATTATTTCTAAGCTAGAAACTAACTAGAAAAATCTTAAAGCCAGGAAAATATAGCCATAAGGGCGGGGCTACGCCCATTAAGTTTATAACTAAAACATGAAATTTAAATCGTTGACGTAAGCAGTTTTATTGAAATTTGGCAGACATGTTTTAATAATAAAACGCTATAAATTTTCCTTTAAAAAAGTGGGCGTTAACATGATCAGCAGATTTTTACTACTTATGTAGATATTATTATCCGTTTCCATCGCAACTTGACACGTATGATTGGCACTGACTAAAAAATTTTTTCTTTTAAACAAGTGGGCAGGAATACGCCATAAAAATAAAATAATTAAATTTGCGCTAGAGAGCTGAAATTTGATATGCCAGTAGTTCAAGATGAGAAATCAAATAGAAAAATCTAAGAAGCCAAATATTTAAACCAGGAGTGGTAGGGGCCACGCTAATACTGTACTGAAGCTTTTAACTGTAACTTTAACTTAAAACAAAATCTTGAGTTTAAAAAAGTGATGGAGAGGAGGGGTAACAGCCGTAATATTTAAAGCTAGAATTTCAACTAGAGAGTTTAAATTCAGTAACCCTTAAGTTAAGGGGTGAGTTGCGTACAGGAAAAATCAGAAAGCACTGGTTGTTACATTAGGGATGTAGGGCCATATTTATAAAAACTTAGATCAGAGAATTGAAATTTTGAAAAAAAATTGACTTAGGTAAGTTACCAACTAGAAAATATTTAAACCACAAGCTACTCTATTGAAACTTAACATGCAAATTTCACTTATGCTAGCCTTTAATTTTGCATTTTCAAAAGTATAACGTCTAAGCAGACTTTAGAAAAATAGGCGGGTCACTTCCACTAAAACATCAGTCGGTCCTTGTAATGACACAATGGTGCACATATCACACTCTAACCCATTTTTGTTTGTAGGTCTGCTCTTTTAACATGATGCAGTCATTATGAATAGAACTATAGCGTACTGGAAATTTTAGTTTAATAAGCTTTATTAAGAAAACCTTTCAAAAAGTAGTCAGATCCTCACAAAAACATAAATTTGAAAAAAAGTCAAGTTCCTTTCCAAAATTTCGGCCATTAAAAGTAGTGAGATAAAAATTTTGACCAAGTTAGTAGTAGTAGAATGTATGCGCCCCAGCAATAAAAATTGTCAAATTTGGGTAATTAACGTCAAAAATTTTGTAATTTATGGGAAAATTTTAAAATAATGTCAAAGGTGTGAAGTGACGATGGTCACTTCACTTCGACGGTATGTTGGCTCGCAAACTTGTATGTATGTTTTAGATTTTTGTTTTAACCAAAGGTGTGAAGTGACGAGGGTACTCGATGGTTTGTAGATGTCTGTCGGTTGATGTGCATACTCGTAGTTTATTATGTTGGCGCGCATGCTTTGTATGTATGTTTTAGATTTTTGTTTTAACCAAAGATGTGAAGTGACGAGGGTACTCGATGGTTTGTAGATGTCTGTAGGTTGATGTACATACTCGTAGTTTATTTTCGTTGGCACGCATGGTTTGTATTTTTTGAATTGAAGTGTGATTTATTTTGTTTGTCAAGTGGTTGCAGCATTTTTTTTATTTTCTTTTTAGCTGGTGACCATGGAAGGTTATTTTAGAAGACCTTATGTATGCTTGTGGGAAATCTATGAATGTTTTTTGTTGTTGGTTCTATTTAGTTTGATTTTCCTATTTCCTATGTTTAAAGAGTTTGAAGAGATGAAATAAAATATGTAATTTATGAGCAACGAACTTACTTGAAGGTTGGAGAAATTGAAGTGTAAGATATTTAGGATTGTCAAAGGAATGCTCATGCATGTGTATTTGTGTATGTTTTTACAATAACTTTAGCGTTGCAGATGGGTAAGTAGTCGTATATGTATATAAAAAAAAGCGAGTGTGAAATGTCGAGTACACATCTGGCATTTCTTGTGTTATAATCATTTTTTAAAATGTGTGCAACGTCTTTCACGTTATGTTTTTTTATAGGGAAAGCAATACCACACAACAAGAAAAAATTTCAAAAATGACAAACGTTGACACTAGTACACACTGTTGCGATGTTATAAAATATCATAGTATGTACACGGCATTAGTTTTTTTGTAATATTCTTTTTAGCTGATGGAGCTGGAAGGGTATTTATAGAAAGAAGTTATGTTGCTGGTGAGATATTAATGTGTTTGTTGTTGGTTTTATTTAGTTTTATTTATTTTTTGTTTTTTTGTGTAAAGAGGCTGACATTTGTCAAACAAACCATGCACACTTATATACATACATACTTACTTACTACATACATATGTATGTATATGTAAATATATTAATGAACAGCAGTTTTGCATATACATACATATGTATGTTGTAACAATGTAAGCATAGAACGTAATTCGTATAAATTGAGACGTTCTCTAATCTAGCAGCAAGTACAGTATTGTATCTAGCAAGTGCATCATCATATAAAATCTTAAAAAATACAATACATTCTATAAATTATTAAAATGGTATATAATTGTAATATGTGCAATAAGATACATATATAAATACCAAAAGTGTTTCTTGGATCATATCCAAAATCATGGTGTTGAGGACCAATATATATATCCTCAACAACAGCAACAATATCAATATCCTCAACAACAACAGCAACAATATCAATATCCCCAACAATAACAACAATACCAATATCCTCAAGAACAACAACAACAATATATATATATCCTCAACAACAATATCAATATCCTCAACAACAACAACAACAACAATACCAATATCCTCAAGAACAACATCAATATCAATATCCTCAACAACAACAACAATATCAATATCCTCAAGAACAGCAACCATATCCTACGGCCATGCAATGGTACCCAAATACTGACCAACAATTGCAATATCAACTACAACAACAACAAAAACAAATGTATTGGCAACAACCCTCTACCTCCATGCAATGGTACACAAATACTTATGAACATCAACAACAACAACAAGAACAACAACAGCAAGGTTTACAGGATTTAGGAAATAGCTCAACAAATAATATCAACATTGATGGAGAGTGTATGAAATATTATGAGATCAGAAGAGCATTTAAAAACAATATTATTTCTTATGGAATACAAAATAAAAAGGATCAACTTCTCTTTTAAGATTTTGTTGTCGAAAATGAATCGACTTTTATAGAGAGGCTTAAGTACCATTTGAAGCAACATATTATATTGAAATTTAATATAAGTATAGTTGCAGAATATATAAAAATTGTGGGCGAAGAATTAGAAATAATAATAATAGTACATACAGCAAAAATGAGCTTGTTGACTAGAACAGATGACGTGAATGAATTTTTCTGTAAGCAGGTCAGAGAAATTCAAAATAAAATGTCCGAGTTTCAGGAAAGAGATTCCGGATGGACTCTTTTTCGCATATATTAATAAATCTTCTTTGGTAAAAGGAGCTCATTGGATTAGCACCCCGCAGAAGCTTGCTAGTCGTAGTGCTTGCATTAACATTGAAAACAGTGATAATTACTGTTTTAAGTGGGCCTTAATTGCGGCAATGAGTACCTCGGCTATCAATTTTCCGAATCGATGCTCTTCATATAACATTGAAGATATTAGTGCTAATATAATTTCGCTTCAAGATGGAACTACAATTGATTTTTCAAATTTGACATTTCCGATGTCACTAAAATATATTAAGGTATTTGAGGGACAGATATGACATCGAGAGTGATGAACTAATTGGACCATTTTATATAACCCAAAATGAGAAGACCAATCAAGTTAACTTATTGCTATTGGAAAACGTGGATGGGCATCACTATATTTTTATAAAAGATATTTCAAAGTAAGTAATATATTGGAGAGTATTTAAAATTAAATAGTACAATACGCGTGTTTGATGTCTTACAGACTACTAAAAAGGCAAACAACGACACATTGCGAACGACTCTTATTTTGCAACAGCTGTCTGCAATACACCCATCTTGAAAATATTATGGAGAAACATAAAATGGAATGTGGTAAAATAGTTACCACAATGCCAAAGGCAGAAGACTCCATACTGCGGTTCAAGAGCAACCATAGAAAAATTGACGTCCCTTTTGTTGTATACGCCGATTTTGAATGTGTTTTGCAACAGATAGACTTTAGTGTAAGTAGTAAAACTAAATTAAATCAGTCACATGTACCCTGCGCATTCAGCTATTTTATTAAGTGTAAGCACGACAATAAATTGGATAAGCTGAGAATTTATACGGGTAAAGATGCTTCTGAAAAATTTGTTACATTTTTGAATCAAGATTGTCAAGATATATATAGCAATTATCTCACAAAAACAATTGAAATGTAGAACTTGACAGATGAAGAAAATGTAACATTTGACAATGCGATAACTTGTCACATATGTGGACAATACTTAAATAATGATCGTGTGAGGGATCATTGTCATATAAGCGGTAAATATCGAGGTGCTGCGCATAACAGATGCAACCTAAGTTATCAAGTACCCAAGTTTATTCCAATTTATTTTCATAACTATTCATCCTATGATTCTCATCTTTTTGTGAAAGAATTAAGTAAGGTTGCGACAAATATAAAAGTCCTTCCGTTAAATAAAGAGTTATAAATATCTCTATCTCAATTTATTAATATGAGTGATGGTACAGATCTTGAACTTAGGTTTCTTGATACAATGCGTTTTATGGCCGATAGTTTGGAATCGTTGGCAAATAATCTTAACGTCAACGATTTTCATACTATTAGAGCACAATTTCAAACAAGCCAAGAATTTAATCTCATAAGGAGGAAAGGAATTTTTCCCTATGATTATCTTGATTCTTTTGAAAAACTTAATGAAACACAACTTCCACCTAGAAAAGATTTCTTTAATAAACTTAATAACAAAGAATGTTCTATTGAAGACTATGCGCATGCGAATGAAGTCTGGACAATTTTTAACTGCAAAACTTTGAAAGATTATATGGAATTGTATTTGAAAACAGATGTGATTCTCCTAACGGATATTTTTGAAAATTTTAGAAATGTCTGTAAAAAAATTTATAGCTTGGACCCCTGTCAATACTATACTGCCCCGGGGCTATCTGGAGATGCTATGCTTAAGCATACAAACATTGAATTAGAGCTAATAACTGATATCGACATGTACAATTTCTTTAAAAGAGAGTTGTAAAAGATACTCCAAGGCAAATAATAAGTATTTAGATACTTTTGATAAAAATAAACCTACCGAATTTTTTATGTATTTAGATGCAAACAAACTTTATGGTTAGGCCATGTCTGAACATCTTCCTTATGGAGGATTCAGATGGGTAAAAGGCGAAGAACTAAATATTAATCCGCAGTTAATAGATGATAATTCAAATGATGGTTATGTATATGAGGTTGATTTAGAATATCCTTCTTATTTACATAACATGCATAACGATCTTCCTTTCTGTGCCGAAAACAAGGAAATTGGAGCATCAAAATATAAAAAAACTAATAACTGATTTTGCGCCAAAACATTTCTATATAATTCATTACAGAGTACTTAAACAATGTCTAGAAAACGGTTTGATTTTGAAAAAAATACATAGAGTTCTAACTTTTAAGCAGTCTCCATGGTTGAAAGATTATATAGATCTTAATACTAAATACAGAGCCGAAGCTAGAAATAACTTTGAAAATTTTTTTTAATTGCTCAACAACGCAGTATATGGGAAAACCATGGAGAATGTGGACAAAAGGAAAGATGTGAGGATTGTTACCAGTTGGACTACATTGAACCGAAACCGCTTGGGTGCTCAAAATTGGATATCTAAATCAAATTTTCATAGCTTAGCAATATTTTCAGAAGATATGGTAGCGATTCAAATGAATCGAGTGAAGACATGTTATAATAAGCCAATATATTTAGGATTTTGTGTGCTAGAACTCTCTAAATGGAAGATGTATAATTTTCATTATAAATACATGCAACCTAAATTCAAGTCAAAATTGAAATTAAATTACATGGATACTGACTCATTCATATACACAATACAAACTGAAGACTTTTACGCAGACATTAAAAATGATATAGAACATGAATTTGACACTTCTGACTATCCAGAAACAAATGATTACGGGATTCCACTCGTAAACAAAAAGTTCTGGGTATGATGAAAGATGAGAATTGTGGGATGATTATGGAAGAAGTCGTGGGACTACGGTCTAAAATGTACTCCTTTACTGTACAAAATGGAAATGAAATTAAAAAATCTAAAGGAGTAAAAAAATGTGTTTTAGATAAGTATAGCCTAAGTTCGTATAAAGATTGTTTATTTAACAGATCAAATGTTTATGATAATATGCTCACTTTTAAGTCTAAGTTGCATGAATTATATACTATGCAGATACATAAAGTAATATTAAGTTATCAAGATGACAAGAGAAAAGTCAAAAGTGATGGTATAAACACATATGCATGGCATCATATTGAAGTTGATGAAACAAATCCTGATTATGAACTTGATATGTTATTATTAGAAATAGAAAAACTTCAAGAAGATGAGTAAAATATGTATACAAATTAAAGCTTCTGTAATTTATTTCTCTAATTATAATTATTTAGTTTTAAGTAAAAATCTTTGTGTCTATTGTAAATTATTTTTTATTTAAGAAATATTGTCTAGTTATTTAGTTTTTTTAAATAAAACATACACTAATATGAAAATAAAAAATAATTAAAAACAAAAAAACAGTAAAAACAAATATTTTTGTGTACAGTTTTTTTATTTATTATCCATCCTTAAATAAAATTTATGAATTTTCACATCTGTTACAATCTTGTGTTGCATTTTTTCTCCAATCTCATAACAAAGTCGTGTTAATTCCATCTTTACATCCCTTTCGTGTATTCCTTGTATTTCATTGATTTGAAGTTTTGTTTTGTTTAAAGCGGAGCAGGTTGGTATATAATATTCATGATAGAAATGAAGGATTTGTTTTCTCAGAATGTTGTTCCAACATAAAATTGTTGTAAAAAATACTCGAATTGGAGTTAGTGATCTCCAAGTGTCAGAATAAATTTTTATTTTAAAGTTTCCTTGTATGATAACTAAAAAACAAACACCTCTTTTATATTGAAACTTATATTCAACATCTCTCTCACTTTCATTATCAATTATATTTATAGAGTTTAAAAAATCCCGACGATTAAGCATATCATGAATATACTCCTTATAGCACATGAGATGTAACCACTCTTCGATCCAGTCTAATGTATTACTTATTTTTATAATTCAAACATAAAACCAAAAGCTGTAGAAAATCCACATGCAATCTTCAATTTCCAATTGAGCAAGTATTCAAACTCAAAAACCAAATCATATATTTGAGGTTTTCGTTCTTGATTGTTGTGAAATATATTTTTTAAAGTACGTTTATCCATCCTCAATTAAAATAATATTTAAACTAATAGTTTTTTTGCTCTATTAATCTCTATATATACATATTTATATTAAAATAAATAAGAAATCAAAAGCAAGCAAGCTCACGTACTTGACTCATTTTTTTTATTTTTATTTTAATTTTCTTTTTTTAAAGAATACTTTTTTCTTGAATGCTATTTTTATATTAGTACTCTTGAAAGGTTTACATTCTTATTTATAGTAAAATATTCTTGTGAAATTAACGTTTTACAAAAAATTGTGAGTTCTTTTGAAATTTTTTTGTTTCAGTTACACTTTAGCACATTAATATAACTATCTCTCTAATCTTTTGTTTTGTAATTTTTTGTTTCAGTTACACTTTAGCACATGAATATAACTATCTCTATGATCTTTTGTTTTGAAATTTTTTGTTTCAGTTACGCCTTAGAACGTCAAAATATGTAACTATCTCTTTCACTACAATTCTATCAGTGACAAAACAAAAAATTTACGTAAAATATAATTACAATATGAGAAAAAGAAATAGCTACGTTACTGATCTTTCTTTTAAGAATTTTTTTTACCTATTTAAAGATTGGTAGAAATATTTAATACGTCAGTTTACAAAAGCAGAATGAGCAATCTGTCAAAAAGAGAAGAAGAAAAAAAATATATATTTAAAAATTAAATTTAATTAATTAATTAACATTTTTGACAATAAATCCACCAAATTTGATAACAAAGTTCAACAATTTAAACAAGATAACATTAATCCATATAAAAGAGCTAAAGGACTCAACTAAATATACAGTAAAAAATGCTAAACGGGTGAGAAGTAAATACGGCACCACAATTAA
The DNA here is from genome assembly GCA_905220375.1 of Tachina fera. Classification (NCBI taxonomy): domain Eukaryota; kingdom Metazoa; phylum Arthropoda; class Insecta; order Diptera; family Tachinidae; genus Tachina; species Tachina fera. The sequence continues at coordinate 107,756,610 of LR999963.1, forward strand.
AATTGAACTGGAAAATAACATAATGTTCTTACCAAATCGGTACAACACGCTATCGGATGATGATATAATAGAACTAGCATCTCGGATATATTTCATATGTAAGCAAGGAGAAAATTCCCTAAAATTGGACACTGTTGCTGAAATAAGTATATTTCTAACAAATACTCAATACCCACAGTGGGAATAATATGTAAAAACTATATTTTATAAACTTTTTGTATTAATAAAACAGCAAAATTTAAAAATTTTTTGTATGTGTGTTATTTATTTATTCTTTTCACTTATTTTGTAAAGAAATTGAAGATATAAATGTCCATATTTAAATGAATTATAATCTTGATATTGATTGTAATTATATTTTATATTTTTGCCTAGATATTTAACTAATTCTAATGGAGGTTGTAAATTTCCAAAACTGTCGAAATATTCTTTATGTTCATTGTTTTTATAATATGCTACCCAACCCATTGGGTCCTCTTGATAAATCCAAAATAATGATTCCGCATTCTCTTTTTCTCGATCGTTTTGGTAGTGTATCCAACATGAAAACTCCTCTAAAGTATGGAATGTTTGTTGAAAGTTTCTCAAATCAACATCAGATAGGGATTTATTGGGTAGCATTACGAAAAAATTTGGTTTTTTGTTTTTCTTGACAAACCAATTCATATCCTTTCTTAAATGGTTTAAGGTAAAAACCTTTCCCCATTGCTACTGCTTCCATTGTTTTATTATATCTAGTTGCTTCATCAAGTTGTTGTTTGGCATTCTTTGCAGCATTTATTGCTTTTGCTATAGATGCTCCGCCAGTAGAAAGACTACCAATTGCACTCAGAGCAGTAAGAATAGGTACCAAACGTAAGAAGCCACCAATCTTTGAAACATTAATTATGCGTGGTATTACAACTTGCGATTTCTTTCCCCTTAACGACTTGTTGATAACCTTACGTGCAATCCTAATTGCATAGTTAATGTCTTGAGGTTTTTCCTTCTTCAGTACTTTTGTTGCATTTTTAATTGATGTACTGAACAGCTTTTTTCCATTTTGTTCACTTTTTTTTGCAACCTTCTTCAATCCCATACCATGTTTTCTTTTGGCTTTCATTGCGTTAGTAACCATATAAGCAAACGATTTTTCTGCAAGACTGCCATCTTTTGCAAGAACTCGTTCCCAAGCTTTATTTTCAAGAATTTTATCAGCTTGATGTCTACTATTTAAATCATTGGTTTTGGAATAAGAAATATCGTGATTTTTACATGCAGCATCTAATAAATTAATTCCGTTGTCACCGCGATGTAAACGCATCTTATTTTATTTCATGTAACTATCTCTTTCACTACAATTCTATCAGTGACAAAACAAAAAATTTACGTAAAATATAATTACAATATGAGAAAAAGAAATAGCTACGTTACTGATCTTTCTTTTAAGAATTTTTTTTACCTATTTAAAGATTGGTAGAAATATTTAATACGTCAGTTTACAAAAGCAGATTGAGCAATCTCTCAAAAAGAGAAGAAGAAAAAAAAATATATATTTAAAAATTAAATTTAATTAATTAATTAACATTTTTGACAATAAATCCACCAAATTTGATAACAAAGTTCAACAATTTAAACAAGATAACATTAATCCATATAAAAGAGCTAAAGGACTAAACTAAATATACAGTAAAAAATGCTAAACGGGTGAGAAGTAAATACGGCACCACAATTCAAATTGAACTGGAAAATAACATAATGTTCTTACCAAATCGGTACAACACGCTATCGGATGATGATATAATAGAACTAGCATCTCGGATATATTTCATATGTAAGCAAGGAGAAAATTCCCTAAAATTGGACACTGTTGCTGAAATAAGTATATTTCTAACAAATACTCAATACCCACAGTCGGAATAATATGTAAAAACTATATTTTATAAACTTTTTGTATTAATAAAACAGCAAAATTTAAAATTTTTTTGTATGTGTGTTATTTATTTATTCTTTTCACTTATTTTGTAAAGAAATTGAAGATATAAATGTCCATATTTAAATGAATTATAATCTTGATATTGATTGTAATTATATTTTATATTTTTGCCTAAATATTTAACTAATTCTAATGGAGGTTGTAAATTTCCAAAACTGTCGAAATATTCTTTATGTTCATTGTTTTTATAATATGCTACCCAACCCATTGGGTCCTCTTGATAAATCCAAAATAATGATTCCGCATTCTCTTTTTCTCGATCGTTTTGGTAGTGTATCCAACATGAAAACTCCTCTAAAGTATGGAATGTTTGTTGAAAGTTTCTCAAATCAACATCAGATAGGGATTTATTGGGTAGCATTACGAAAAAATTTGGATTTTTGTTTTTCTTGACAAACCAATCCATATCCTTTCTTAAATGGATTAAGGTAAAAACTTTTCCCCATTGCTACTGCTTCCATTGTTTTATTATATCTAGTTGCTTCATCAAGTTGTTGTTTGGCATTCTTTGCAGCATTTATTGCTTTTGCTATAGATGCTCCGCCAGTAGAAAGACTACCAATTGCACTCAGAGCAGTAAGAATAGGTACCAAACGTAAGAAGCCACCAATCTTTGGAACATTAATTATGCGTGGTATTACAACTTGCGATTTCTTTCCCCTTAACGACTTGTTGATAACCTTACTTGCAATCCTAATTGCATAGTTAATGTCTTGAGGTTTTTCCTTCTTCAGTACTTTTGTTGCATTTTTAATTGATGTACTGAACAGCTTTTTTCCATTTTGTTCACTTTTTTTTTTGCAACCTTCTTCAATCCCATACCATGTTTTCTTTTGGCTTTCATTGCGTTAGTAACCATATAAGCAAACGATTTTTCTGCAAGACTGCCATCTTTTGCAAGAACTCGTTCCCAAGCTTTATTTTCAAGAATTTTATCAGCTTGATGTCTACTATTTAAATCATTGGTTTTGGAATAAGAAATATCGTGATTTTTACATGCAGCATCTAATAAATTAATTCCGTTGTCACCGCGATGTAAACGTTTTTTTAATTTTGTTCTGGGTCCACAAAACTGATATCTAGGGAGGTGTAATTCAACAGGCAGAGAGTTAATTACTTTATTCACTAAACCATTTCCAACGGCTGGTTTTTTATAACTAAACGTTTTGTTATAATGTATAAGCATCTTATTTTATTTTTTTCTTCTATAATAAAAGTAACATTTGTGAAATGCAATTAGTTATAAGAATGCAATTAGTAAAACAACATAAAAATATTGTGATTCGCAATATTGATGCTTCAACGAAAATCAGATCTAAAATAAAACATAGCTCTCTCTTACCAAATTCTATTCGTGCTCTAATAGTTGGACCATCAAATTGTGGAAAGAATAATGTTATGATTAGCTTGCTAGAAAGTCCTAATGGACTCAAGTTTGAAAACATTTATTTATACTCAAAATCCCTTTATCAACCAAAATATGAATACTTAAAGCGATTAATTTCGCCAATTAAAGGGATGGGATACTACACATTTACAGATAATGAAAAAGTTATTCCTCCTGACGAAGCGAAAACTAATTCTATTATGATCTTTGATGATGTTGCATGCGAGAAGCAAAATAATATACGAGCATATTTTTGCATGGGACGACATAAGGATGTTGATTCATTCTACTTGTGCCTAACTTATACGAGAATCGCCAAGCACTTAATAAGAGACAATGCAAATGTGATTATAATGTTTAAACAAGATGAGACAAACATGAAGCACGTTTATAGTGATCATGTTGTCAGCGATATGAGTTATGAAAAGTTTCATGAAATTTGTCGAGTGTTGGAAGGATAAATATGGATTTTTGATGATAAGCAAAGATAATGACTTAAACAATGGTCGCTATAGAAAGCACATACATAAAAGTAAAACATTAGCACTTAATTTGGCCTTGCGCATAGTACATCTACTTATTTCCTAAAGTATTTACCATAACTGATCTGAAAGCTGATCTGTTACCAGATCTAATAGCTGATACCTGATCTGATACCCCAATACTTGAGCTGATAGCTGATCTTATACCTGATCTGATACCTGATACCTGATCTGATGGCTGATCTGATACCTGAATAATAGTTGAAAATGGATGAAAAAGTTTTAAAAGAGCTAATAAAGACAAGAAATGTTTTAAAGAAAAAATTTCGTAGTATAAAAGTTGATGAAGCAGATACACAATGAGCAATTCAAAGATACATTTAAACCAATAATAGAACCATTAACAGAATGTGTGAACAGTTCTAAAAATAATAAAAAAAGTATTAAATCAGAAAGAGATGAATTTAAAACGAAAGTTTATAAAAATTCAAATTTTCCATTCAACGAACAATCAGTTAAGTTAGAGACAAGTACTCCAAAGAAACTTATTGAAGAAACGTTATGCAATAAAAATATCTCACTTAAGCCCCGTTCAGACTATTATACAAGTATTAATACTTTTGTGGAAAATGCAGCTCTGACATCTTGAGTTGTTATTGTTTTTTTGAAATTTTTGAAACAAATATAAGACCAGGGATGCATTTTCGTCAAAAGTATTAATACTTGTATTATAGTCTGAGTGGCCCTTTAGTAATCGAAACGAAAACAAGGCTGATAATGTTGATACTGATGATGATGATGATGACAGCGATGATTTTTACTCTCAATCGGAAAATCTAGTCAATTCAGATAATAATAAGAGTTATACTGACCTAGCACTCTTGGAAAGCAGAAACAAATTAGATACTCTATACGGTCCACATAAAGGTTTAAATAATGAATGGAAGTTTGGCAATAGTAGTATTAAACTTACTGAAGATAAAATAGTGATTGGAAATCAAATATGGGCCCTTACACCGGGTTTATTTTCTTTACTGTTTCACAAAACACCAAAATATTATGATAAACATGAATTAGATATATATAAGAAAATTTTAGTGAGCACAAATGCATACAAAAGAGATTATAGACCTGATGGACAAATCAAAGGAACGAAAGCATATAAATCTAAGCATATTATCAGTAAATTGTTTAAGAAAGAAAGTGAAAAAACTCATCTTCGTCAGCACTACATGCAATAAAAAGTCCTTACAAGGGTACGGGTTTGATGAAACTAAACCCATACAAAGCTAACTATATATACTGGGATAATCCTAATGAGTTGGTAGATCGCCTTAGGCTATTGTTAGCATCACAAGCTGCAGGTCATACTAATCACAATAACGAAATTGTCTCAATTATCGAAGAATTATATGAAGCAAAAATTATAGAATAATATTTATCTACATAAATCATGTCCATCGATAAGTTTGGGCACTATCTTAATGATACAAGTGGCACAGTTTTTGTGAAAAATGTTCCTAAGCTGCTTGGCTTCGTTATGGATACAACTAATAACATTGACGTTCAAAACAAAGGAATCAAAAATGTGGCAAACGTTTTGGAGGAAAACGACGTTGTTAATAAATTGTTTCTGCAAAGTCAAATTGAAGAGGTACGAGATGAAATCAATATAATTTTAAGTCAGAAACTAAATGAAATTAGGGAAACAATTTAAAGTATGAAATTATTCTTTGAAAAAGAAATTAGAAAGATAAATGAGTTAATCTATGGGTATATAAGAAATATGATGGTCAACAGTACTTAAATGAACTCGCACTGAACTCAACTTATACCGTCAAATTCTAAATACGTTAAATAATGACTTCAAAAAGAAATTTAATAAATGAACTACATAAGCAAGCACGAAAACATTTTCAACGTCGAAGAGTTGTTATGAAAGGAATAGATGATCTTTGGCAAGCTGATTTAGTTGAAATGGGGAACTATTCTACAGACAATAGAGATTATCGATTTTTGCTGACTGTAATTGATACATTTTCAAAATTTGCTTGGGAGGTACCCTTGAAAAAAAAGACTGCATTGGAAACAAGCCAGGCTATGCAGAATATTTTTCAACTGAATAATTTTCAACATGCAAACAGACGATGGTAAAGAGTTTTTCAATAAACACTTTGGAAAATTGATGAATAAATACAACATTAATCACTACTCAACATATAGCAGAATGAAAGCATCAATAGTAGAATGATTTAACAGAACACTAAATGGAATGAAGTGGAAAGAGTTTAGCTTTAATGTGTCTTATAACTGGCTCGACATTTACAAAGACTTGATTAATACATATGTATAATAAGAAAATTCATCATACCATCAAAATGGCACCGATTCAAGTTAACTATAAAAATGAGAAAAAATTATTAAACACGGTATATAACCGCTTAAAACTATTCAAATTATCAAAGTTCAATGTGGGAGATCATGTGCGCATAAGTAAATATAAACATGTTTTTGAAGAAGGATATTGGACCACAGAAATTTTCACGATTAAAAGAGTTCAAAATACATATCCAACCACATACATATTAGAAGACTATCGTGATAATCCTATCAAAGGTGGGTTCTATGATGAAGAACTTTCAAAAACTAGATATCCAAATACATATCTAGTTGAAAAAGTTCTTAAAACTAAAGGAGAGAAGGCATATGTTAAATGGTTAGGATTTTCCAATCAACATAATTCTTGGATCAATAAAAATGAAATATTGTAGTTAAGGGTGTATATATAAGTCTATATTTGTATATAATATATTAAATAAAATATAATTATATATAAACTTCCTTTTTTATACAAAGTGCTGTGTTTAATTTCACTTATTTGTAATCAGACAACCATAATGTCAATAACAGTTACTCTTAGCTCAAACTCATCTGAGTTATCTGCACATTACTTTCCTCCTATTCTTTGGATGGTGAATATGAATGTGCTCTAACTGATTTTCATTCATATAATAGCATTCCCAATGTAGATGATTGTAACAATCTATTTCATATTGGTGAACATGTAATTAAAATACCAATAGGATCTTATGAATTGAATGATATAGTTGATTATATTAAACATCACTATAAGCAGTATTGTCCGGAAAATAAAATTGATATACAATCTAATAACAATACAATGGAAGTTAGAGTAAATAGCTCTAAGGATCCCATATACTTTAACAAAGATAACACAATTGGACAACTTTTTGGATTCAATAAGAAAATTCTAGCTCCTAACCATGACCATTACTCAGATCTACCAGTCAATATTTTCATCGTGAATATATTGCGTGTTGAATGTAGTATAGTGGTTAACACATATACGAATAACTCACAAGCACACACATTACATGAATTTGCGATCAATGTCTCCCCAGGGTATAAAATTGTTGACATTCCTCGAAATCTTATCTATTTGCCAGTTAACTGCCGAGAGATAAGTTCCCTTACTCTACGCATAGTTGATCAGAACGGTGATTTAATTAATTTCTGAGGAGAGGAAATTACAACACGAATACATTTGAGATCTAGCAAATAATGATAGTATACAACGTCAAGCAATCTAAGGATAAAATTGGATACACTCATAAAACACTATTGCAAACCAAATCACAATTAAAGCGATCATTACACAAAAAACATTTGACGCAAGAAAATAAAAAATTTTTGAAGTCTCTCAATTTAAAATTGACAAAGAAATGAGTTACATACTAGATGTTCTAGAAAAACCTCAATCAGACGAGAGTATAATTAAAAAGGACTATCACACATATACACGATACCTACAATCCATGAACAATAACGATGAGATTCGAATTTCAATACAAAATCAAGACTTATATGTGCTACCCAGCGAAAGCTACATATATGTTGAGGGAAGTATTGTAGATGATAATGACAGCAAAATATCTTCGTTTTTAAATCTAAAATTAAAAAATAACTTTGTGGCACATCTCTTTGACGAAATTCGATATGAACTTAATGGCATAGAAATTGATCATACAAGACATTTAGCGATTACAAGCAGCCTAAAAAATTTTGTTTCCTTATCACCAACAGAAAGTGTTGGCTTGTACAATGCAGGATGGAACAAACTCGATGATTTGGATATTTCAAATGGACACTTTAATTTCCATGTACCACTGAAACTATTTTTAGGTTTCGCTGAAGACTATAATAAAATTATACTCAGCGGTAAACATGAATTGGTTCTCTTACGTAGTAAGAGCGATGAAAAACTCGTATACTCAACTGTTGCTACTGACAAACCACAAATTAGTATCTCAAACATCTCATGGAGAATTCTTCATGTACAATTATCCGATCTGAGCAAATTGAATATGATTAAAATTATTAACAGTGGTGCTTCTATACCAATGGCATTTCGCAGTTGGGATTGTCACATTAATCCTCAACTAAATACAGGAACTAGCTATATATGGAATGTTAAATTAGCTGCAAATAGAGAACGACCCGGTTTTGTGTTGATTGCTTTTCAACAAGAAAATAAGTTTGTTCATTGTAATTTAACAATTTAAAAGTACATTTAAATTCCGAATCGTACCCATATGATGATCTAAATATAAAATTTAAAAATGATCGGTATGCCATTCTATATGATATGTATCTACGGTTTCAACAAAGCTACTACATGAGGGAATCACAACCACTTCTAACTGCTCAAGAATTTAAAAATAGTGTGCCGATAGTGGTAGTAGATGTCAGTCATCAAAACGAAGCCCTCTCTAACAATCCTGTTGATATAAAAATTGAAATTGAAACAGACTCCAATATACCTACCGATACATCAGCTTTTTGTATACTCATCCACGACCGCATAATAGAATACATACTTTTAAAAGGTCAAGTTCGTAAGATAACACAGTGATACAAAAAATAATGAAGTAGAAATTCCCAGGAAGTGATACTATTTTTCTGATAGGTATTGTCGCGTACAACAAGAATCTGTATTTGAAATTTGCCAGTCACATCAGAATTTTGAGATACGGTTAAAAAACCGGTTTTTCGTACCTCTATGCACTTATAAGCGAGTAATTTACTTGTTTAGTAACCAATTTTCAGTTTCTTAACGGATTTGGAAAGAAGAAACTAGTACCTTTAGAATGGTGTACATATTGTTATGGGTGGCTTAAAAGCTCTTTGTGTATTTCTCCACTAAACACATTTTCCCCCCCCACTTTTTTAGACATTTTTCAACTTTGGCGATATTTTTACGCATTATTTTATAAAGGAACTGTAAAATGTTTCAATTTATTCAAAAAATTTATTTATTTGTGAGTAAAGCGCAACTTTGTTTAAAAAAATCCGTTAAAAATTTACTGAGTTATTCAACTATTTATCAAACCTAAGTTTTTGCATATTACTTTTCTTGATTTTTTTCGCTTTCTGTTTAGTGAAGCTGTGCAAGGAGTTTGCTGTCAAATTTTGTAAATGCAATTCGGAGTATAATAGAAAATTGAGACAACAGAGTTCGCCAAACTTTTTTTTGCTAATTAGAATTACAACAACAACTTGCAAAGAGAGCTTAACTCGTGTAAAAGTATTGTTTTTTATAATAAGTTAACAATTTGATAATAATCGAGTGTAATTAAAATAAAAATGTGCGACAGACGTGATAAATTTTGCTATATTTGTGGTTTATTTACGGATATCGGTCATAGCCGTAATTTTAGAAACAATATTGTAGTGGTGGAAGTATACAACAAAATCTTCAATCGTTGTTACAAATGCAGCCGCTGGTATGAGCCAGAATTTGTTTGTGAATGTTGCTGTGTAACACTAAGAAAATGCAAAGTTCTACCGTCAGTTACTTTGCCCTTTTCTACGCCTATGACTTGGCATCATGAGGTTTTTCATAAGCCAGATGATTGTTACTTTTGTCAAACCAATACTTCAGGCTACACTTTTAAAACGCGCAAAAGTGTAAAATATGCAAATGTTGCAACTGTTACAAAACCTATATATGCAAAGGATGAAGTTCCGACAAATAGCACATCTGCTGTTGAAACTGAAAGAGAGTTGGAAGAAGAAGAGTACCTTCCATCCAAATCCACTACAACGTAACGGCATTTAATTTCAAACGCAGATTTCGCCGATCTCATTCGCGATTTGAATTTGTCAAAACGACAATCGGTTCACGAGTAAAGCAGTGGAATTTGGTGGAAAACGATTTTCGTGTAACATATTGTAGAAGGAGTGACCGTACTTTTTTAATTGAAGAAAGTTTTAAGGCAGATCACAATGACAGTAATCTTGTGTATTGCGTTGATGTACCCAAACTATTATCGGCACTGAATCACAACTATAAGGCAGACGAATGGCGACTTTTCATTGATGGTTAATGTAAAAGTATGTTTTCCTTATAAAAAAAATAGTTTTTATTTAATTATTTTAAATCTGTATTGGTATATCCAGGCTTGAAAGCTGTTTTATTACATAATCAAAATCAGTTACCATCAGTTCCAATCGCATATGCGACAAGCACTAAAGAAACTTACGAAGTAATGAAAAAAATACTTCGATTCGTCAGCTATACCACTCATAAATGGAAAGTCATCGCTGATTTAAAAGTTTTAACAATTTTATTTGGTATGCAAGGGGGTTACACAAAGCATCCCTGTTATCTTTGTGAATGGGATAGTCGTGCCCCGAATCGGTATGCCCGTAAAGTATGGCCATCTCGTGAGGCGTATCAAATAGTTAGCAGAAATATTTTAAACGTCCCATTAGTTTCACCTGAGGATGTTATTTTGCCACCACTGCATCTGAAGCTGGGATATATGAAACAATTTGTAAAAAAACTTGATGTGAACAGCGCCGCTTTTTGCTATCTTAAAGAAGTGTTCCCAAAATTAAGTGAACCCAAAATAAAAGGAGGTATTAAAGTATTTGTTTCTAATTCTAGTACTTTTATTTATCGTTTTTATCTTGTTCGATCAATTTTAGGTATTTTCATTGGACCCCAAATCCATAAAATTATGACAGATGAAAATTTTATTAATAAGTTAAATTCAGTCGAAAAGAGTGCATGGCATAGTTTTGTTGCACTCTGTGATAATTTTCTTGGCAATTACAGAAGCGACGACTATGTCGCTGTTGTTAATGAATTTTTAAGTACATATGGTGAAATGGGCTGCAATATGTCCATAAAAATTCATTTCCTGCATTCACACTTAGATTTCTTCCCAGACAATCTGGGTCAGTTCAGCGATGAACAAGGGGAACATTTTCACCAAGAGATAATTACAATTGAAAAACGATTTGAAGGAAAAAATAAAATAAAAATGCTTTCAGAATATTGCTGGTCACTTCGGAGAGAAACCGATGATGCTGAATTAAAAAAAAACGGTCAAACAAACATTTTTGACTGAAATAGCTAAAAGTTTTATTTATGCAAAAATTTAGGTTTGATAAATAGTTGAATAACTCAGTCAATTTTCAACGGATTTTTTTAAACAAAGTTGCGTTTTACTCACAATTAAATATATTTTTTGAATAAATTAAAACATTTTACAGTTCCTTTATAAAATAATGCGTAAAAATATCGCCAAAGTTGAAAAATGTCTAAAAAAGTGGGGGAAAAATGTGTTTAGTGGAGAAATACACAAAGAGCTTTTAAGCCACCCATAACAATATGTATACTATTCTAAAGGTACTAGTTTTTTCTTTCCAAATCCGTTAAGAAACTGAAAATCGGTTACTAAACAAGTAAATTACTCGCTTATAAGTGCATAGAGGTACGAAAAACCGATTTTTTAACCGTATCTCAAAATTCTGATGTGACTGGCAAATTTCAAATACAGATTCTTGTTGTACGCGACAATACCTATCAGAAAAATAGTATCACTATTACTCCGAATTGCATTTACAAAATTTGACAGCAAACTCCTTGCACAGCTTCACTAAACAGAAAGCGAAAAAAATCAAGAAAAGTAATATGCAAAAACTTAGGTTTGATAAATAGTTGAATAACTCAGTCAATTTTCAACGGATTTTTTTAAACAAAGTTGCGTTTTACTCACAATTAAATATATTTTTTGAATAAATTAAAACATTTTACAGTTCCTTTATAAAATAATGCGTAAAAATATCGCCAAAATTGAAAAATGTCTAAAAAAGTGGGGGAAAAATGTGTTTAGTGGAGAAATACACAAAGAGCTTTTAAGCCACCCATAACAATATGTATACTATTCTAAAGGTACTAGTTTTTTCTTTCCAAATCCGTTAAGAAACTGAAAATCGGTTACTAAACAAGTAAATTACTCGCTTATAAGTGCATAGAGGTACGAAAAACCGATTTTTTAACCGTATCTCAAAATTCTGATGTGACTGGCAAATTTCAAATACAGATTCTTGTTGTACGCGACAATACCTATCAGAAAAATAGTATCACTATTACTCCGAATTGCATTTACAAAATTTGACAGCAAACTCCTTGCACAGCTTCACTAAACAGAAAGCGAAAAAAATCAAGAAAAGTAATATGCAAAAACTTAGGTTTGATAAATAGTTGAATAACTCAGTCAATTTTCAACGGATTTTTTTAAACAAAGTTGCGTTTTACTCACAATTAAATATATTTTTTGAATAAATTAAAACATTTTACAGTTCCTTTATAAAATAATGCGTAAAAATATCGCCAAAGTTGAAAAATGTCTAAAAAAGTGGGGGAAAATGTGTTTAGTGGAGAAATACACAAAGAGCTTTTAAGCCACCCATAACAATATGTATACTATTCTAAAGGTACTAGTTTTTTCTTTCCAAATCCGTTAAGAAACTGAAAATCGGTTACTAAACAAGTAAATTACTCGCTTATAAGTGCATAGAGGTACGAAAAACCGATTTTTTAACCGTATCTCAAAATTCTGATGTGACTGGCAAATTTCAAATACAGATTCTTGTTGTACGCGACAATACCTATCAGAAAAATAGTATCACTATTACTCCGAATTGCATTTACAAAATTTGACAGCAAACTCCTTGCACAGCTTCACTAAACAGAAAGCGAAAAAAATCAAGAAAAGTAATATGCAAAAACTTAGGTTTGATAAATAGTTGAATAACTCAGTCAATTTTCAACGGATTTTTTTAAACAAAGTTGCGTTTTACTCACAATTAAATATATTTTTTGAATAAATTAAAACATTTTACAGTTCCTTTATAAAATAATGCGTAAAAATATCGCCAAAGTTGAAAAATGTCTAAAAAAGTGGGGGAAAAATGTGTTTAGTGGAGAAATACACAAAGAGCTTTTAAGCCACCCATAACAATATGTATACTATTCTAAAGGTACTAGTTTTTTCTTTCCAAATCCGTTAAGAAACTGAAAATCGGTTACTAAACAAGTAAATTACTCGCTTATAAGTGCATAGAGGTACGAAAAACCGATTTTTTAACCGTATCTCAAAATTCTGATGTGACTGGCAAATTTCAAATACAGATTCTTGTTGTACGCGACAATACCTATCAGAAAAATAGTATCACTTCCCGGGAATTTTTTTTGTCTCACAGTGTAATGTAAATAAAAAAAAATAAAATAAGATGACTGGGGATAAAGTTTTCATCGATATGCAAGGATTTAAGTTTTATTCAAACATCTTCATTGCAAACGAAATAGCAATTGTTTTTAACAATAAGGAGCACATAAATTTTATTATTAAACCACCGTTTAACTTCAAAAGATTATCAATAGCAAAACAAAGAGAAGCGAATTGGCTAACGAGAAACTTTCATCATCTGAATTGGAATGACGGATCAATATCATTTAAGAGTGTTGTAACATTTTTAAAATCCAATTTAAAACATTATTCAATCTATGTTAAGGATGTGGAAAAGAAGAAATGGTTTGAAAAACTACTTCAAATTAGAGTTTTCAACATCGAGGATATTGACTGCATCAACTTTAAGCATATACAACTTAAATATCCAGAATATTTTTACTGCAGCTATCACAGTTATGGAGTTTGTGCCTTAAGAAATGCATATTTACTTTAATAAGAAATAAACTAAACAATTTATTTTAATTTTCTATTCTTACATTGTTACAACATATATTTACGATATTTCTTTAAAATAAATATGTAGATTAAAAATATACAAAATTTTGTTCAATCATTTATTTATATGTATATGTTTTGTACAAGGACAAAGACAAATGTGAAAAAGCGACAATAAAAATCTGTTTACACATTTTACGTTTTAAGTAAATAAATTTGAATTTATGTTTACAAAATTAATCAAATTAAAATCTTAAATTTAAGACCGCCAGTAATGCATCCCCCTCTTCGTCTTGCATAAATATTGCAGTTAAATCGTCTACATCTTCTTTATATATATATATATATATATATATATATATAAATATATAGATTAACTTGCTACACCCAGTGCGCTTCGCTACCCCCATCGCCTTTTCAGTTTCATTTATATCGATTTAAAAGTTTTGGAGGGGCAGTAATTAGATACATTAAGTACATAGCCTAAGCCTTCTTCTAACTGAAGCTATACCTATGCTTTTAATTTCTTTAAAATCGATTTCAAAGTATCGAAGGAGCAGGACTCATCCCTTGCCCCTTGGTTGCGGTGTGCTTCGCTACCACCATCGTCTTTTTAATTTCATATACATCGATTTAAAAGTGTTGGACAGAAATTAGTTATATTAAGTACATAGCCTAAGCCTTCTTCTAAATGAAGCTATACCTATGCTTTTAATTTCTACAAAATCGATTTCAAAGTTTTGAAGGATCATCCCTTCTCCCTTTCTTGTCTTAGTTATGAGAAATTACATACGTTATGTCTTCCTACTTCCTCCTGGTCCTAGCTTAGAAAATGTCTATGGCCATTTTGTGACTTTTTAGAAGCAGATCTATAAATGTCATTAAAATCGGTTTTATTGTTTCTAAGGGGCAGAAATTCCCTCACCCTGCCCTCCTGTTCCTATTTTTGAAAATGAGGATATCATCTGTGAATTTTTAGATGCAGATCTATCTATGTTATAGATTTCATTAAAATCTAATTAAAAGTTTCGGAGGGACAAAAATTTCACTATATCGCGCTCCTAGTCCTGGTTTAAAAAACAAAGCATATGTGAATTTTTAGATGCAGATCTTCCAAATTTCATTAACATCATTTTCATTGTGTCGAAGAGACAGAAAATTTCCCCTGTTGTCCTTCTGGTCCTACTGTTTAAAATTTGCATAGCATATGGGAACTTTTAGACCTAGATCTAACTGAGTTCTAAATTTCATTAAAATCGGTTAAAACGTTTCGGAGGGGCAAATTTGCCTTGCTCGCCCTTCTGGTCCTCGTTTAAAAAAACATGTGAATTTTTAGACGCAGATCTATATATTTGATACATTTCATTAGAATAGAGTAGAACTTTTCGGAGGGGCAGATATTTCCCCTTTCACCCTCCTAGCACTATTTATAAAAATGTACACATTCTATGTGACTTTTTAGATTCAGATCTATCTACATATGTCTTTTATAATTGTTTAGTTTAAAAAAATAATGCCCTCAAACTTTCACGGAGTTGCACAGACTACGCTCACCAAATTTTATAACGATCGTTTGAGCGGTTTGGACGCACATAAAGGACATACAAACATTAATTTTTATTTGCTCGGATGTATATAGATTAATTGTTTTCAAATTAGCCCTTGAAACCACAATTGATAATCTGGTGCAATCTATAAACAACTTTACAACAAATATGACTAGCATGGTAATAATAAATCAAGTCAAGACTCAAGTACTATATTCTTGACAACATATGTGAAGAACATCTTAAAGCAATAAATATTGGGATTGAAAATTTGTCTACAAATTTCGTTATGTCATCAATTTACTCCCCCCCCCCATATTTTCCATAACTGAGTATACGAGAATTTTTACAAATCCCTTGGACCTTGTTTTCTGGCAGCTGGCGACTACAATGCAAAACATTCGTTCTGGAGTTCGCGTTTTATTATACCCAAAGGTCGAGCGTTGTTCAGCACAATTGCAAAAATGGACTTGGACGTCATTTCGAGCAGGGAGTCCACTTACTGACCTACTGGCACACACAAAATTTCGGATGTCATAGATGTTGTCTTCATTAAAAATATCTCTAGAGATTTAGTTCAAGTTGAAGCTTCACTAAATCTCTTGTACGATCACTCTCCCATGATCGTTACCATTTGTATCCCAGTGAAAAGCGATTTACTTCACCCATATGTGAAGATGGCAAATCGTGTTAATTGGCTAGTATTCAAGAAATATCTTAGTAGTAATTGCACGGAAAATATTACGGTAAAAAAACGCAATGATATTGAATATAACATTGCCAACCTTAATGAAAATATTAAACAGGCTGCTGAATATGCTACCACCTCCCATTCGCAGACAGTGTTTAATAGAATTCATTCAACTGATATTGAACGTCTCGTATGTGAAAAAAGAAGAGCCAGAAGGGAATGGCAATAGCACAGATCACCTCACTACTTAAAGAGTGCACGACTCCAAGAGTTGCTTGCATCTGAGAAAACTGTATCTCTTAGAGATTATCTTGAAAGTCTCGATGTCACACAAGCATCTAATTACTCCTTGTGGCACACTGCTAGAAAGTATAAAACACCCCTTGAGTTTAAACTACCCTCGTGCAGATCTACCGAAGGTTAGGCCAGAAGCGATACTGAAGAAGGTAATATATTTGTTGAGAATTAAAATCCGTATTTACCCCAAATACATGTACTGGTGTGATTGATTTGCCGAGTGTAGTTGCTCTACACCGTCGACCCATGAAAATTAAGGCACGTGATGTTGAAAAAGTAATTTCTGAACTCAACCAGAAGAAAGCTCAAGGTATTGATGGAATACGTAACAATATGCTTATAAACTTGCCTCATATTGCAATTAGAATCCTGTTATTAATTTTTAATGCCATTTGACGACTGGATTATTATCCACAAAGCTGGAAACTTGCCAAGATAAAAATATTTCCAAAGCCAGGCAAAGAAATTACCAAGGCTGAGTCATATAGGCCAATAAGTTTACTGTCAATAATGCCAAAGCTTTTCGAAAATTTACTCTTTATAAAATTGTCCCCAATTCTAACTGATAATGGGAGCATCCTGGATCATCAATTTGGTTTTAGAAGTCACCATAGCACCATTGAACAAACTTATAGATTTCTTCAATTTATAAAAAGAACTTTTGACGTTTCTCAGGCATTTGATAAAGTGTGGCATGAAGGCCTAATTTTTAAATTGAGAACTTACCTACCAAGAAACATTCTAAATCTTTTAGAAAGTTACATTATTGCCGAGTATGTCACTGTTGTGGAAAAAGACTTTATGAATATGCCTGTACCTATTTCATCCGGTGTGCCACAAGGGAGTATACTGGGGCAGTTTTGTATTTGATATATGTATACTTGTGATATGCCTGTGAACAGTAATATACACACTTCTACATTTGCCGATGATACAGCCTGCCTTAGTATGCACGAAAGTAGTAGTGAACTGGAATTCCTGCGACAATTACAATTGTTAAATTGTGGGCTGAAATCGTTAAATTGTTGCTGAAATTGTTAAATTGTGGCTGAAATTGTTAAATTCTTGAAAATTTGTGTTTTTTGTTTACATTAAGTGTATGCCTGTCTGTCTCTATGACTGCCCGCCTGACCATCGGAATTTTTGTGTGGAATATTTTGTGCGAATGTATTAAGGTTATTCATAGTTTTGAGGTTTTTATGTGTGTATATGCCGACGATAAAAATAATTATTATTAGTGTTGTCCTTATCAGCTCTTTTGAGTGACCGCTCTTTTCACCTCAGCTCACTTTACTGAAGTATTTCATTCAGTTAGCTTAGTTCATTTGTAGGGAAACATTTTTTAAGCATAAAGAAAGTGCGAACCCCGAAACATAAAAAGTGACAGATTTATACAGAGTGTGTTCGTGTGTGTGTCATGCATTGCAAAACAAGGCAGGTTAAGTATAAAAAATAGATAAAAGTAAAATATTTTAATGAGTGGAATTGGTTAATAAATATACATATCTACATATGTATACTTTTTTTATGTATGCACTGGTGCGACAAAAAATTTGCTGAAAAAACACAAGACTTGTACCGAGCTCTTTCATTAGGTCGTTTTAGACACAAACCCAGTTAAATTACATAGGTTTGTGTCTAAAACGAGCTGCTGAATAAGTCCACGTGTTATTTAAATGGGTTTGATTATAGGTTTGTGTCTAAAACGAGCTACTGAGAGTGTTCGATACAAATGTAGAAACCATTCAGTACTGAGCTGACAGCCCTCAGTGAATTGAACGGCTCACAGCGCTCATTTAAGTGAATCGTTCAATTGAATTAGTTCGTTCATGAGCTACACAACTCTAATTATTATTATTATACCCTTTACCAAAAATGGTAAAAGGGTATATATATATATGTTTGTCCAGATTTTTGTAACTTCTACAATATTCATTTGTGACCACAAAGAGTTAGTTATTCTGGATCCTTATGAACAGGAGATGAAAAAAACATGTCCGATGTCAGATTTTCTATGGGTAGACTGAAATGCTTTTTTTGAAGCTCCCAGATAAGTTAAAGAACTCGCAGTTGGACTGAAACGACCGCACTTGTCTTAGCACAATCGATTATGAAAATTGGCATAAATAAATAATCGGTTCTCCCAAAATTCTATATATATAGCTTTATCATACATTTTGAAAATTTCATGAAAAAAGCACCGTGCATAGAACCACGAGTATTCAAATTCCTATTTAACCACACTAGCTACTCGGCTACCGAGGCTTGCTTAGATTTAGTTTACATTTACTGTAGTTAAACATTTTCATTAATATGCTGTGTTTGGTATTAAACACCTTTTTGTCATGTCTTCATTGTTTTTTTTTTAAAATGATAATTTTGCTTGGGACATTCTTATTCGTGGGCATGCTAACGAATTTGTTTGCATAGAATGTCCCAGTAAAAAAAGAGACTCCAAAAAAGTCATGAAAATGTAGAGTTTACGATGCGGAAGTAGTGCAAATTTCGATCCGATCTAATGATTTTTACATAGGGTTGTCATTGCAAGAAGTTCTCTTTTTCGATGCCTGGTCACTGAATTGGAAGCGATATTAAGAAAAATTCCCTTTTTTGTGTTCTATGATAATATTTTCATCTAGGAAAAATGGTAAATAGTTGCCTTTTTTAACAATTCGTTTCTTTTTATACGAATTTAAGCCCTAAAGAGTGTTTTCATGTAAATTTAAGCAAATAACTTTTAAATTTTAGACTGAAAATAGTTCATAAAGTTCTTTAAAAAAATTAATTTTTTTTAATTCTGGTGAGTATTTTCTAACACTATTGAGGAGTTACAAGGTTTTGTGTGACTAAAATAAGCTTCTACATGGTTTTTGCTCACTCCTGGCAAATTAAAAATATCAATTTTTTGGAAGCAATGAAAATGTACTTCCGCTAGAATGACTTCCATTTTTTTTTCACTGGGAGTAATAATAATTTCTCCTAACATATGTAGTTGCCTAAAGCCGAGATAACACTATTGGCACAATGTATCGATTTTTGTCGGCTTACTGAAATAAAGTCATAAGAAATAAGCTACATTGGCCTTATTTCTGAACTAATTGAAATATAAGGACACAATTGCACCACACTGCATTGTTAATAAAGTCATATAGACTTATGTCATAATTAATTAAGAAATAAGGCCGTTTTGGTTTATTAGTTACGACTTTGTCGCGGTGAGCCGACGAAAATCGGTACATTGTGGTATTATCGCTTAACACTGAGCATAAGAACCAAAATTTTGCAATATTGGTAGTTTATGCTAAAATTTTTAATTTGTTTTGGTAGCACTTGTCCCAGTTGGCAGGTTGTTGCATTGTCAGTCGCACGTGTGTAGTCTTGTTTATAGTTGCGTTCGAAATTTTTTTTTTCAGTAAATGAAAAATTGTTATGAATTCTTATTGTGTATGCGTGGATTTGTTATACACACATGCATACATATGTATGTATGTACTATATAAATATGTACTTATGTATATATTTTAAAATGGGCTGGATTGTTTGAGTTCGATTTAGTTAGTTTGTTTTCTCAAAACATTTAGTAATACAATAGATTTAATGAGGTAGCATGGATACATGATAAGCAATCAGCCTGTGAAAATTCGCAGACTGAGTCCGAGAAATGAATTAATTTTAACATAATTAATGGGTACTTAGTTTTTTCAATATATTTTTGAAAAAGAAACTAATTAGGGACTAAAAATAGTAATTATTCTTTAGTTCAAAAAAAGCAACTAGGTACATACATATGTACATATTTATGTACTTATGTAGAGGGAAACATGAACAACGTGGCCAACCATTTTAATTGTTCTTAATTAGATTTTTCTAAACGCCAATGGCCTGCCACACACGAGACTAATTTTTATGCCGGCACAAGTTCTCTGCTTTGTAGAACACACGAGACTAATTCATATGGCATAAAAATATATATTTACGTACACACAGCTTTGTGTGTACTTGTATTTTTTGTATTCTTTTAAAATTTTGCTGTTTTTTAAGTTGTATGTGTATTGACTTTGTGCTGCTGATGCGGGGTTGTGCCTGGTTGAAAAATTGTTTCAACCACAAAACCTCCCTCTTTGCCTCTCTGACGTACAAACTAGCATGTTATGCCAGCACAATATTTCTCGTGTGTGATATAACATTGATATTAAAATTTTAATTTTTAGTTTTTTAATTGTTGAACGTAAAATTTACATTGCACAGCCTTCTTTCAATTGGCATTTTTTCTTAAAACATCATTGATAGCATGAACTGTTTGAAATATTACACCCTTGTTTCCATTAAGTTTTGTAACTAACATTAGCGACTAAGGCCGGGTTTACACCTGTATGCCAAATGCCACAAAAGCGTAACCAACTAATTACTAATGAAAAACTGTTTGATTCTTACATGTATTTATTAAGTTTAGCAGTTTAATTCATAATTAATAGATAATTTCATAGAATCCAAAATGTTTGCAAACTATTTAAATCAATAAATACATGTCTGAACCAAACAGTTTATTCATTAGTAATTAGTTGGTTATGTTTTTTGGGCAAATGACACACAAGAAATTAGAGCTGCAAAACTATCGATAGGAGCCACATTCGATAGGTTCGATAGTAATTTTTGATGCCATCGATACTATCGATAGTTTTTGATTCTTAAAAACTTTTCAAATGTATAATTTTCGAATATAAAATCTTAAATTCATTAATCATTCCTTAAAGTAAAAAGGAAGTTATTTAAAAAAATTTTTTTTCAATGTTTTTAATATACATACATGTGTACAACGTACATGCCCAATAAGCACTCAAAAATTAAAATTCAAGCACTTGAATTTGAACTGGAAATAAAGTGTAATTCAAGCATTTTTTCAAGTAATTTTCAAGTTTGAAAATATTTTTAAATAAAAAAACCAAAGAACATACAAATATGTTCAAACCTTGTCAAATACGTTATTTATTAATTATCAAAACTGAAATTGTGGTGAAAATATCAAAAATACATAAATAAAAACGTGAGTTTGAAAAACAAAGGTGTGTAAGGTCGGGAGAACAATAGCGAAGGCAGATGTCCAGACAATTATTATTGGAAAACAAAGGAATTGCATTTTACTTTCTATTTTAAAAGCCTTGTCTCTGCAGCTTGAAATACACTTGAATTCAATTGTTGAATTCCACTACAATTCCATGCTTGACTTCAAGTGTAAAAACAGGTTCGGTTAAACTTGAATCACAATGTTATTCAAGACATATATGCACCCAATACGCATTTTGGCTGGAATTCAAGTGGAATTACATTTGAATTCCAGTCACAACTTCCAATTTCCAGTGTTGAATTACAGTTGTAACACAGTTGAATTTATTAGCGAATCCAGCAAAATTAACCATTGAATTACAGTCGAACCAAACAGTACCTTTACAGTGTAATTCCAGTCTTGAATAACATTGTGATTCAAGTTTAACCGAACCTGTTTTTACACTTGAAGTCAAGCATGGAATTGTAGTGGAATTCAACAATTGAATTCAAGTGTATTTCAAGCTGCAGAGACAAGGCTTTTAAAATAGAAAGTAAAATGCAATTCCTTTGTTTTCCAATAATAATTGTCTGGACATCTGCCTTCGCTATTGTTCTCCCGACCTTACACACCTTTGTTTTTCAAACTCACGTTTTTATTTATGTATTTTTGATATTTTCACCACAATTTCAGTTTTGATAATTAATAAATAACGTATTTGACAAGGTTTGAACATATTTGTATGTTCTTTGGTTTTTTTATTTAAAAATATTTTCAAACTTGAAAATTACTTGAAAAAATGCTTGAATTACACTTTATTTCCAGTTCAAATTCAAGTGCTTGAATTTTAATTTTTGAGTGCTTATTGGGCATATGTAGATACGTATTAAAATTTAACGAAAAACAAACAAAACATATATACATAGATCAATAAAAAATAAATTAAAAGGAATAAAAAGTAAAGAAATTCTTTTATCATTACTGAAACTATTGCAGTTATCTAAAAAGTATTAATTTACGATAACTCTAATCTCCACCCGGCATGAAATTTTGTTGTAACTTGATGTTATAACTGAGTTGAATAAACAGTTGCACTAACCATAATATTATAACTTGAGAAAGGCATAAACTGTAGCAGTCTACATATAAAAATAACTTGAAGTTAATGTTAAAGTTAGTCATTTCATGTCAGGTGGAGACCGCAAGTAGGGAGAATCAAATTATTTAGCGTCACCGTTTATTTAAAAGTAAAGAGCAGGAACACTCAAATAGTCATCAAATTGAGCCGCCGCCAAATTTATGCAAGTGTCAAAGCCGTTGGTGCATAATAATTGTATTTTTTATGCAAATTTCTTTTACTAGTTAAAAACTGACATCTTATGTTGAAACAAATGCAAAACTAATTAAGATATTTCCACATTTATATATGTAATGATGACCATTATTATAAAGGTTTACAAGTAATTTTGAATGTTGCATTATTTATTCCACCGCCGTCATACCATTTATATTGACATTATTTTTTACTTTTGTAGTAGCGTATTTTTGTCGATAGTATCGGTACCGGAAAAAAATATCGATAGTCTACTTAAAAGTTTGCAGCTCTACAAGAAATGTCAGATGTAAACTCAACCTAACGCTATATGAAAAACGAGAGCAAAACACATAGAAAAAATTTTTGTAAATCGAAAATAAAATCGCGAGTAAAAAATTAATTTTTAATTTTTAATATCCAGGGGAAAACGCATGCAAAAACGGAATTAAAGCATCGCATTGACACATTTTCATAAAACAAGTTTTATCAACAACAAATAACAAGAATACAATAGGTATTATGAATAAAAAAAATATTTACTTGTTACTTTAAAATTTGTTTAAAAATGAAAAAAAAAACACATAGTATATATTTGTGGTTTTAGTGGTATAGACTATGTATGCTTTGACGGCGCGGTTCGTAGCCTGGCTGCGTCAATATTTTTTTGTATTTATGTGAAAAACATAATCGTAATAATAATAAAAAATTTTAAGTATCGCAAGAGTTGACATTGCACAAAAATAGATACGTATGTAATAGTGATGCACGAATATTCGTATTCGAATTGTCGAATTATTCGGATACGAATGTATTCGTATTCGCTAAATTCAGGCGGATGCGAATACGAATTTATTCGTATAAAAAACTAAAATGAAAAACCCAAAATGTCAAAAACCCGCCAAAATAAAAAATCGCCAAGAACTGAAAAAAAATCGCTCAAACGAAAAAACGAAACAACACTAAAAAAAAGTCGCCCAATTAAAAAAAATGCCAAAAACCAAAAAAAAAAAATTGGCAAAACGAAAAAAAGCACTAGAAAAGCACCAAATTAAAAAAAAACGTAAAAAACGGCAAAACTAAAGAAAACCCTATTACAAAATGCTTAAAACCGAAAAAACTCCAAAAACGAAAATATGTCAAAATTATATTTTATATAGGCTAAAGTTCATAAAGTATTACTACGGAACCCTTTGTGCACAAGTCAGAGTCGCACTTTACTGAATTTAGTTTTAGTAAATGGAGATATAAATAAAATTTATGCCTAAGGTACTGTCCTAAATATAAAATTACCCAGTGAAAAAAATGGAAGTCATTCTAGCGGAAGTGCATTTTCATTGCTTCCAAAAAATCGATATTTTTAATTTGCCGAGAGTGAGCAAAAAACCATGTAGAAGCTTATTTTAGTCACGCAAAACCTTGTAACTCCTCCATAGTGTTAGAAAATACTCAACAGAATTTAAACAAATTTTATTTTTTTAAAGAAATTCATGAATTATTTTTAGTCTACAATTTAAAAGTTATTTGTTTCAATTTACATGAAAACACTGTTTCGGGCTTAAATTCGTATAAAAAGAAACGAATTGTTAAAAAAAGGCAAATATTTACCCTTTTTCCTAGATGAAAATATTATCATAGAACACAAAAAATGGAATTTTTCTTAATATCGCTTCCAATTCAGTGACCAGTCATCGAAAAAGAGAACTTCTTGCAATGACAACCCTATGTAAAAATCATTAGATCGGATTGAAATTTGCACTACTTCCCCATCGTAAACTCTACATTTTCATGACTTTTTTGGAGTCTCTTTTTTTACTGGGTAATTAAAGAACATGTTCCGTTTCATATCCCTGAAACCGTTCCTTTATGCTGAACAAATTCCAAAAATTCCGCGATATATACCTTTTCCAATGGAATGTTTAAATTGAGGAAATTAACAATTTTGCAAAATCGAAGATTATTAAATAAAACAAGTTACATAGTTTACTTGGTATGTAGGTACAATACTAAAACTATTTTCGAAGTTCGAAGCTTTAGCGAACATTAGATCGAATCTCATGTCAGTGGGATATTAAATATTGTTTTGTTAGCTACAAGTGCAACAAACGAGTAATTTATTCATCAAATATCAAGAAATACAATTACTCTTAATGCACCAAACTCGTATCTCAATAAATGCGCTTCATAATTAAACTTACTACTAATATATATAGATGTAATCAATTCCTTAATAATTGCATATGAACTTTTATTCCACCAGCGGAGTATAAAGAGATGAACCGTTTCTCTTTTCCTCTCTTGAAAACTTGTATTTTTTTTTAGAAAGTTAGGCATCGATATTCAACTTATTGCTAATATCAAAAAAATATATTTAAGCGAAAAATATCGAGAGATCACTTATTAAATATTGCACTTGAGCAAAAATTATGAATTTATGTATGTAAATTAATAAAACATAAATTTGTTTTATTTAAAAAAAAACTGTGTTGCTTCCGCAACACGTTATACTTTATTTAAGGCTCAAAAATGAATACACAGATAATAACTTAAAACTAACTTAAATACATGACAAGACTCTTGCACGCGCGGTAACGCGACACTTTTGTTTACTTACCTTGCATTCCAGGCACCTTGCATACGCGGCAACGCGAAACTTCTGCTTATTTATTGGCTGCTTGTTCCCACGAACAACTAAAGAGCTAGATGCTTTGTTAGCAATTGCAATTAAATGTTCGAAAAGGTATTTGAATTTATTATACGTAAACTCCTCCCTCTTTAAATTCATACGTCCTCTTATGAATCGTTTTTTAGAAAAAGGGTAAGCTGTGGATACTTCTAGCTTTGGATGTTGTAACTGCAGGATTTCCTGGAGTCTCTTCATTACAAGGATGTTCAGTATCTTTCTAATCTTTATTTGGAGATTTCTTTCTGCATATTCTTGCTGTAGCAATAGAAATAGTTGTTAAAACTGTCACCATTAATATAACATTTAGGTAAAGATTAATGCTATTATGCAAAAACGATTGTTAAAGTTAAAGCATGCATTAAAACCGGTTTTGCCACACAAAATTCGTTTATTAAACCAACTTTAAGTTTACCAATTGTTTTTGCATAAGGGGGTAAGGTTGCTGTGGTTTTTTAGCTTTTCTATAATTTTTGAGTTACTAAAGTTTTCGGCTTATGGAGAGTGTTTCTTCTTCTGCTTCAATCAGGACTGGTTGAACCAGCGCAGGAAGGGGTTTCAAACCTGTTATCTTAGTTGTTTTATAAGTTCTTCCGTCTACTTTGATTGACGAGTTTATGTGGTGAATAATAAATGTGCCTTTCAATTGCACCGCTGAACCTTCGACTTCTATCTTCCCTGCGAATTGGTTAAGTAATAAGATATCATCTTCAAGCTCTTCCACTGTTGGGATATGGTCGTTGTTTGTTGTGGCGCATGTTGATGGTTGGCTTGCCAAGAGCTTAGGAATGCATTCAGAGGCTGTTATGTTAATTATTTCACTTAATGTACAGATACTTAAATTATTATAAGTTTTACAATCTTTATTTATACCAAATATGTCGTTATTACATTGAAGAATTTTTTCAAAATTTAACTTTTTAATTGAATTCTTAAATTTAACAGGCTTGACTAATATTTTTTTACAATCCTGTAACAAAGTTGTTGGGATGCTTATAATGTAAATAATGTCTTTATCATTAACTGCAACCTTTATGTTTGCGAATGTTAGCAATTCATCAATGCTGGAAAAAGGGATATTTTTATTTAAAATACATTGCGCAATGTTTCTAATTCAATATTAGACAAAATAAAAGAGTTAACAATATTTGCTTTAGCCCAATGAACAGCAAACTCTATGTTTGATATTTCCTCTTTCACAATTTCGAGCTTATATTTGAACTCAATTATTTTCTTATTTTGGTCCTCTGATTTCAGGACTTTTAATATATTATTTTTAACATTTCTAAGGCTGTTCAATCTGTCAATGGAAAGTTGGTTAATTATTACTTGGTTATTGCCATTTGTTAACACATTATTTATCTTTTCCTGAATTATTTCGAAATCATGGCGATCTGGAGTACCAGATAACCATTTCCATGCAGTTGCAAGGAAGCCTAAGGAACGTTTTGTTCTTAACTTCGGCCTGAGTGGGGATAAGTAGGATTTGATTTGGATTATGGAGTGATTAAAGTAGGGAAAGAAAGGATGATTTATGGTGTTGCCAATTAAAAGTGCTTTTTCCAAACTATTCAAAACGTTCTCATAATTCTGTAAGTCGATGACGTGCTTGAGCTTAAATGTTCCAGACTGAACCTTAACTAAGCCTATATTTACTGCTATCATTTTAGAGTTAGAATAGTCCATTATTTGAATTTTGCCTGAGCACAGCCCGGCAATCAGTAAAATCCTGTAAAATGTTTAATACCCAATTAGTTTCTAATATGCTTTTTGTGAATAATTCTTCCACTTTCTGTTACTACTGTAGAATTTCTATTCTCTTTTACAACTTCTTCTTTATACCTTTCTGTCAGTTTTGTTCCTAATCGCTTATTTATTTTAACAAAGATTGTCTGACCTGTAATATATTCTTTTGGGTTCGTCCTTTTCCTATTATGATATTTCAAATCTTTTTCCTGTTTCAGTCGTAGTCTTTCAATGTTGGTCTGTCGCGCTTGATCATAGCTTCCAGAAGAAAAATCTACTGTCCTCCCAAAAAACATGTCAACGTGCTTTTTACCAATTGTCGAATGTACCGAGTGATTGTATTAACTAACAGATTTTTCCAAAAGCTCTTCGAAATTTTTACTTGTTCCTTTGTTTTTAAGCATCATAATATTTTGGCAAGCGTTGAATGGAAACGCTCAACCTGACCGTTTGCGTCGCTATTGTAAGGCGTTGTAGTAAAAACTTCGATTTCCAATTCATCCTCCATCATAAATAGGAGAGAAGCCGAATTTAGGGACTTTTCATTATCAATAACAATTGTTATTGGTACTCCAAAATAGAAGATAAGATCCCTTAGAGGCTTCCCAACGTCCTCGATTGACTTTCCGGGAAGAATTCTTGCCTGAGCAAACTTTGAAAATTTATCCAGGCATGTCATAACTAGTTTTTTGTCAGTGAAAAAAATATCAACATGAATCACTTGCCCAGGATAAGTTGGAATGGGTGTTTCATTAATTTTCGGCACTGATGGGTGTCTTTCGTATTTGTTCTTTTTACAAATAGAGCATAATTTCACGATTCTCTTAATTTTTGCTAGCATACCTGGGAAATAGTACTTCTCCAAAATATGTATTTTATTTTCAAGCGCATTTCGGTGAGCGCGTTTATGTGTATCAATAGTAATATTCTCTTGGTTTGTTTCTGACAGAATATCGTCCACAACCAGTTGTGAAAAACGCGCTTTTTAATTTCGAAAATGGTCAGGGTATAATTCTTGTTTTGATACAGTCTCTTACTGAAGGATTAAGGTATCTCTTTAAGAAGGACAATACATTTTCTTGATTGTAATCTTTTTCTACTATTGTATGTCTATGGTAACCGGGAAAAATTATTTGAAAATGATATGAAGGGAAGTCGCCTAAGGTGAGAAATATTTGGTTTTTAAACGCATTGTTTGGAACCTCAACACTTGGGATGATATTAATATTTGTTACACTAAGCCGAGAAAGTGCGTCAGCAACCACATTTGTTTTTCCAGGTTTGTATCGTATTTCATGATTATATTCCGCAAGGATGGCTTTCCATCTCTTCATTTTTGTGTTAGAATTTTTATTACTGAGGGTATAAGTAAGGGGTTGGTGATCAGTAAAAATCACCACTTTTGCGTTCCATACAAGTAGTTTCTGAGGTTTTGCAAAGCCTAAACGATGGTCAGCATTTCCCTCTCGTTTCTGGCGTAATTTTGTTCCGCCCTTGACAATGTTCTTGAGATAAAAGTTATTGGCCGATCACCCTGGCTTAGCACTGCTCCTATTGTATATGTTAGAAGCATGAGTTGTAAGGTAGAACTCCTTTTCAAAATCAGGGTATGACAGAATAAGCTCCTGTGATAGGAGAGCGTTTTTCAGTTTCTCGATGGCTTTTTTCTCTATGGTACCCAAAGAAATGTTGACCTTGCTGGATTCTGTTATGGAAATTCTTCCATTTGTTCCTCTTAACATTTAGGTAAGAGGTTTTTCAATGTCCGCAAAACCTTTGATAAATCTACGGTTGTAGCTAAACAGACCCAGAAGGGAACGCAAATCTTTAAGTGTGCTGGGATTTGGAAATTTTGCTATTGCCTCTACTTTTCTTGGATTAGTTCTCAATCCATTTTCAGACACAACAAATCGCAGGAATTCTACCTCATTCTTGAAGAACTCACACTTTTCTAATTGCACCCTCATATTTGCACAATTTAGTGTTCCAAAGACCTCGTTCAGGTGTTGTAGATGGGACTTTTCGTCTTTACTGAATATTATTATGTCATCAATATAGACATAACAAATTTTTCAAATTTGGTTTCGAAGGATATCATCAAGTGCCCTTTGAAATATGGCAGGAGCATTTTTCAGTCCGAAGGGAAGTCTTGTGAATTCATACTTCCCATTGCTTGCGGAAAATGCTGTTTTCTCTATATCTCTTTCCCTAAGTGGAATTTGGTGAAATCCGCTCTTGAGATCAATAACCGAAAAATATTTGTTTCCGCCCAAGCGGCCTAACACTTCACTAATCTCGGGAATGGGATATTGGTCAGGAATTGTGATTTCATTCAGTTTCCTGAAGTCTATCACTACTCTGTATTTTCTATTGTCTGAAGCGTCTTCTTTCTTAGGAACCTTATTTCACCCACAACCTTTGTGGTGTAGGTCAGTCTATCATCAGGCTCAGAAAAGAGATTTTTATGTCTATTTATCATGTTTTTTAAAGCATTTGACTGATATTGCGAAAGGTGTCCTGTTTTAATGTCAAGGTGGTTCACGTCATGGGATATGTATTGGTATGTACGTATCTTTATATTACCTTTAACAGTAAAATAACTTTCTGAGGCATAGATCACGGCCGAAATATCTTTCATCTCCGAAATTGCGTCAAAAGTGCGCAATCCTGGCAGAAGGAAAAATTTTATTGGTCCATTCGTGGGGCCAACAATTCAAATAGGAATGCTGTGTAATTTCAACATCACAAGATATTGATTTTGCGAAGAAATTACTCCCGTTAGGCAAAGGATTTTTTATTAAGCTAGGTTTAATATAATTCTTATTACTACCAGTATCTAAAAGGAATTTTATGTTTTTTTCCGTTCCTCAAACATACCTTGAAGTAAGGTAAGGAGGAACTATTTAACCAAAAAAACTCAAATCTGCATTTAAATCTTCAATGAAATATGCATCAAAATTATTTCCGGTTTCCTCTACCCTCTCAGGATAATCAGAAGTCAAATTTTCAATGTTTTCTCGCTCGATTACCTCCCCGTAACAAACTTGATCTGAAAAGTTATCTGGAGATTCGTCCGGTTGTTGGAAGCAATCAACATTGTTCTGTCCTCCAGTTCCTAGATGGAAAGTTCGCTGAAATTTATTTGCGGGGCCTGATAAGACTCATGTGGTCTTTTAATTGTGTTATTAAATGGAGGTCTATTGACATAGTTCACCTGCTTAGTCTGGACGGAACGATCCACATCCATTGGTACACGACCACGAACATTATTTGAATTTTGGTGCTGGTAAAATTATGATGGAGCATTCGTATTTGTGTTCCTATTTTGATATAGATTTAAAGGTGGTCGAGTTTGGTGTTGATATTAATAAGGTTGAATAGGCATTGGTCTCGGATCTAATCTTGTTGGTATTGGTAGTCGATATAACCCACCGGTATAGGCAAGTTCAGGATAGAATTTTGGGCGTGCACCCAATTGTGATGGCTGGTGTTTTTGAGGGATCAATCTTTGTCCATGTGCATGGTTTATGCGGTACGACATGTTATCTAACTTAAGGCACATGTGTAGTGCCTGAAGGAGAGATGATGGTTCCCTAACACTAAGAAGTCTGGGCAAATCACCCCTTAATCCTCGGATGAACGTGTCCAAAGCCTTTTCTCTATAAGCATTAGTCATAGCACACAAACTAGGGGAGTCTAATTCCAAGCATGCAACCTTATCAAGAATTAATGATAAGTGCTGGTAAACAGTCTGGTAAAATTCACTAATAGATCTATTTCCCTGACATAACGTTGTCATTTGGTACTCTAGCGTACCTATGTCCCGTTTATCTGAGTAGTGCTTAATTAAGCACTTCCTCATTTTCCCCCAATCTAATGGTGTTATGTATGAGTCGAGAGCAGTATCTGCCTCGCCCACTATTTTTGTCCGTATAGTATGTAAAATTGCGTAATACCTACTAGTCCCCTTTATGGATTCAAAAAGTTGTAGAGCTCGGTCAACGGACTTCCACCATGATCCGAACTCACCTGCCCTTCTTGAAAACTCTCTGATTGATTTTATAATGTCTGGAATCTTATCTAACTCTTCCAGTCTAACGTCGCCTATGGGATGATCACTATCATCCTCAAGTGATTCCTTGTCAAAAAATTTACTAACTATTGCTTTTATTTCTTCTTTTTGGGTCTGAGAAAAGCCCTCTGCTCTACTACTTGTACTAGCTGAGACCGTTACATTATTTCTGCCTAGCGATAGCACTGTTATGGTGTATTTTTATCTCTTATCTTTTACCTGGAGGGTCCCTTGGGAATTGCAAGTATAGGTATTTTTATTAACAACAATTCTTGTTACTGTAGCTGCTTCCACACTTGCAGACTGCCTGCCTTTTAATTTTTCTATCTGCTATTTATACAATATATACTTTAATATATTTTTTCAATATTTTACTTACAATTAATTATTATTATTATTTAGCTTTTGATCCAATTACAAAATATCGATATTGCACAATTTGCCAGCGCAAAAAAAATAAGAAGTAACTGAGTCATTGAACTAGTTTCTGCTGCGTCAACCAATTAATGCAATGTTTGAATACGAGGGTTGTTCAAGTATGATTCCCTACATCCCTCGAAACTCGGCACAAGAATACATCTAGCTATAGATGTTTTCTAAATATAGTAATTGGATCAAATGCTTAAATTTTAATATAGGAAGTATAAATAAATGTTCCATTATATAAAAAATATATAAGTAAGTGCCTCCGACTCCTAACATACCTACCTTCTTGGCGGAAAGAAAATGCGCCGCATTTTCTGTTGATATTTTGATTCTTGACATCTAAGTTAGGTTGACGTGGTTTTGTTTATCCTTATGTGTTGAAATTTGTGGCACCTTTATGTATTCAGTGAAATCACAACCATCACGAACTAATGTCTTCGGCTGAGTAAGGGTGTATCAAGAAACCAGCATAGCCAATAAAGGTGTTCTCACTTGAGCTGAGATGTGTTAATGGTCAAAGACTACGACTTGTGTAATAGATGGCCAGTTCATATGTAAAATGACGGCCATCGGTATCACAACGTGAACACCCATCGTGGAACGAATACAATACACTGTTTAAAATTTTTGGATAACAGTACGAAGAACTATCTCACTTAGTTTATTGGATTACAAATCCGCATGTAAGCTGTTAAGTTGTACTCAAACCGTATATAGTATTGATGATAGCAACGGAACCAGTATCATCCCACTTTGTGTGGATGGATAGAGAAATGTCAATGTGGTATAGTTGATTTCAAAGGGTTGTAATCTATACAAAGATTTTTTTAAGTGTTGCTGGGCCTTGACTTCCCGGAAGAATCTGATCGTGCATATTACTGGGAGTCCTGTTGTGGCTACAATAATTCATCTCAATGTACTACACTCGTTAGATAAGAGTATTACTTGATGTTTCAGCTGCTGTCTTTATTGTGTGTGTGGCAGGCTTTTGATATAGAAATTCAGCGGTTATGTTGTTATTGCTGAGGTGAAGTTATCGCTTCAGATATTACTTAACTTTTGGCTGCATGAGACTATACGCCTTGTGTTGTTAAATTTAGATGATGGTTGCAATTTCTCTTGTTGTTTTGATGTTGTTGTTACATTTGTTGTCTTCACTGTATGCCAACTTTCTAGTTCTGGGGATTGTAGTTGAGCCGCGGTTGCACTTATCCTAGTTTAGTATTAGCATACAATAAAATTACTTATTTATTTAATTTATATTAATTTACTGGGTGCCAAGACCATCGGCTAACAATACCATTACTTTGCGTGTTTATGTTTATTGTTGGTTTTCTTTCTTTCAAACAGATCACTTGCTTTAAAAAAACCTATTTATGAGATAATGTTTAACTTTGTTATAGCTCTACTAGTTTTGTTATTGCTAATGTTTTTTTCTTGTATATATTGTTTTTTTATATGTATACATGTACGTATGTATATGCTCTTACAAAAAATTCTTATTCAATTATAAATTGAATTTTAGCTTACAATACAAATTTTCCTTTTGATTCATTTCAAATTAAATTCTAAATAAATTTAACAAAAAATGGAGTAAAATTGTACCAATCATATGTTTACATAAAATCTAATACAAAAGAAAGTATTCATCAATTAATGTCTTCGGTCAATTGTAGATTAAATTCTTAATTTGCAAGTAAATTAAAAATATAATAAGGGTTTTCATGAGAACTCTTAAAATTGCCATTTGTGCAATTGGGCAAACTTGCAGGACTTGTTTCATGAATCCCCTTGGCAACTTTTGTGCAAACAATTAAGTCAATTTGAATGAAATGTCAAAAAAATTAGTTTAATAAATTTAAAACAAAAACATTTCAAGCAGTTTTCCATTTAAATACATATTTATATATGTCTAAAAAAATAAAAAAGCGTGTGTTTGTGTTTAAAAATGCCTAAAGAAAGACGAAAAACCAAAAAATTTTTGTTTACAAAATGCACAATTGCACAGCTTAAGTTTACGAGTTTAGTATTACTAAATTGTTTATAGATGAAAATTCAATTATTATTTTTTTTAATAATACAAAAATTTAAATTGTTATATATATATATTTATAATACATACACATATGCATATAGATATACGTATTTATAATTTCCCCTTTTTCCAAAAAAGTTACTGGCGGTTGCATAATTAAATTATTTTCGTAATTGCCTTGTTACACTGTAAAATTTACTGACCTAGCCTAAGATTTTACCAACCTTGAAAACTCAAAATGCTTAATAAAATTTACATTTATATTGTTTTGATAAAAAAAATTAAATTCAATATACATATGTATGTATGTATATATGTACTGATGATTACTCAGCAAGTGTTTAATGTTTTGGTTTATTTTTGTCTTTTTTTTTGCTTTTTTAGTGCTTGTAATTTTGTTGTAGTTGCAAAATAATGTTCTACTTTTGAATATGACGAAAGACAATAAAACAAAACAAAAAAATTTAAATAAATCTCAAATATGAAGCCATGAAAGTTTAATGATTTTTATGAAAATTATGCATTTAAATCATTGTGACCTCTTTTTCTGTAATATAAGACAATCATTAACATATTACTAAACACTAACATACAACTTCTCTGTTTATTAAAAAAAAATAGTTTCATCTTCCTACAGTGTTTGCATTTCTCTTCCTTTGCTGTTAATAGTTTTATTATTATTATATTTATGTAAGTATGTATGTATGTATAATAGGTACACTACCTTTGTAATATCTTCACATACTCTACCATGTCGTTAAACTAGTGATCATGATTTTAGTTAATCTACTTTATATTCCCTTATTTCTCTTATATACGCCTGCATATGTGTGATTTATATTTTAATTTTCTTCTTTCTTCTTATTTTCTTATAACGCTTTGTACTTCCATTTCGCCTTGAACATTTGGTTTCGAGCCAAAGTTTCCTAAGGTTGGAAATGGAATAAAAGGTCTTCCTTGCAGCTTGAATATCCTCCATATTTATTTATTCTCTTATCTTCTTCTCTTTTTCTTCTTATATGCGCCTGCATATGTATTTTTTGCAACTTTAAATTTCTGCTTTTCTTTATTATTATTGTTGCATTGCCTTGCACTTCTATTTCCCCTTGAACATTTGGTTTCGAGCAAAAGTTCACTAAGGTTGGAAATAAAGTGATAGGTCTTCTGTTGAACTAGTTCTAAGCTATTCCTGAGTAGCTCCTATCCTAAGTTCTTTTAGTTTTAGAGTTTTCATTTTCTTTTAGCATTTCTTTTTTATTATATTCAGTTTGGAAGAGGTTGCTTGTTAATGTATCCTATATCTGTTGTTTTTTTGTGTTCTGTTTCATGTTTCATAACTTCTACTGTGTCTTGTCAAAGTTCGTCCCTTTTGTTTTCTCATTATTTTGGAATCTTTTGTTTTTCCATCTACATTCATGTCATCTTCCCTGGAGTGGCAGGTCTTTCTGCGAGTTTACCACTATTAAGACACCTAAATAATTAACCTACACATGGTTTTACCAAGTTGTTATGGAAAACCTTCTCGGAATTTCTAATTTTTAACTTAACATTTACAGGTGTTGGAAATTATAAAACTTCATAAGGTCCTACCAAATGGGTGAAAATTTGTTCATCCGTGCTTGGGTTTTCAGCCATACTTGTTGTCCTACCTTCAATGTCCTTGTTTTTGTCCCCTTTTCGTAATGTTTCTTGGAGTTGGCCTTGGCTTGATCTTGATTTTGTTTTACTAGTTGATAGATTCGTTGTATCTGGTATTTTAGGATCTTACTAAAATTATCTGCATTATATACTGGTGACGGTTTTTCTTTTAGTTTAATAGGTACTTCAAACTCGAATCCATATAGGATTCTATTAGGTGTTTGTTTGGTAGACATATGCCTCGTATTATTGTGTACATGCATAGCATGATGTAACCATTCATCCCAATTAGTGCCATCCATCTTAACGAAACTTCTCAAAGTTTGAGAAACTTTTTGCCAAAGGTCTATGAGTTCTTTCCAATGATCCATTGGATTGTGGGTGATATGGGGTAGTGTTAATATTTTTTGTTCCTAACAGCTTACAAAATTCTCTGAATAGTTTCGAAGTAAAATTTGTACCATTATTAGTCACCAAAACCTTGGGTATGAAAAAACGGGAAATTATTTCATTGAAGAACTCTTTTGCCACCGTGGTTGCTTCCATGTCCGAGACGGCTGCACATGCTAGGAATTTAGAGAAATCGTCCAAAAATTTAATTATATATTTATTGCCCCTAGCAGATTCTGGCAACGGCCCAACAATATCCATAAAGTCTTTCAAATGATCTACTCGGTGTTTTTGTTAAAATCATCGGCATTCTTTCTACTTTTGAGCTTTTGTTTCGTTGGCAAAGTTTACAGGTAGCAACATAGTTTTTAATTTGTCGCTGCATACCATACCACTTATACTTATTTCTAATGCGATGGTATGTTTTCAGTGGCCTTTGGTGTCCTCCCAAAAGGTGTATCGTTGAATGCCTTTATTACTCTCTTAATATCTTCTTTATTAGTTAAATACGCTGCGGTGTCTTCCTGTTCCATATCTTCGTTCTCATCCATCTCATCGGTTTGTGATTCACTTCTCTTATTCGAGTTTAATTGTAGCTCTCTTGCTTTTACTGTAGTTACTGCTCCTATGTTTACTTCTTCTAGTGGGAGACGACTCAGAGCATCCGCGTTCTGATTGCTTTTTCCCGGCTTATAACGTATTTCAAAGTCGTATTCCAATAGTTTAAGTCTTAGGCGGCCTAACCTGCCTTCCTGATTCTTAAGATACGCAATGCCTTTTAAGGGCATTGTGGTCTGTGAAGACCGTAAAGGGTCAGCCTAGCAAATAAGGTCTAAACGTCTTTACTGCCCATACGATGGCAAGTAGTTCCTTCTCTATTGTTGAATATCGCTTTTCTGTGGCGCTTAGTACTCTGCTCGCGAAGTAAATTGGTAAATCACTACTTGGCTCTCCTTGAGAAAGAATAGCTCCTATGGCTTCATTACTAGCATCAGTGGTAAGAATAAATGGTTTTGTAAAATCAGGGTATTGTAGTAGAGGGGGATTTACAACTGCTACCTTTAGTTTGTCCATGGCTTGTTGGCACTGCTGAGTCCATTCCAATTTCACGTCCTTTCTTAATAATTTGTTAAGTGATAGTGCTATGTCTGAGGAGTTTGGTATAAACTTCCTATAATAGTTAACCAATCCCAGAAATGCTTCTAGTTCTTTGATATTTTTGGGCTGCTGTATGTCCTTCACTGCTCTTGTCTTACTGGGATCTGGTAATACTATCTTTTCTGAACATTGGTGACCTAGATAAACTACCTCCCTTTGGAGAAACTGACACTTTTCGGGGTGTAACTTGAGATTATACCTTCTTAAGACATCTAGTACTCGCTTTAATCGTATCTGGTTGTCCTCTAGATTTCTTCCGTATATTACTATATCGTCCAAATATACAAAACAGTTGACCGGTTAATATTGAATTCATGATTCTCTGGAAAGTGGCTGGTGCTCCTGTTAAACCAAAAGGCATACGATTGAACTCGAAATGGCCCAAATTTGTACTGAATGCCGTTTTCTGTCAATTGCTTGGGTCCACTAAAACTTGCTGGTACCCGCTTGCTAGATCGAGAGTCGAAAAGTATCTGCTGTATCCCAGCTGGTCCAGGATCGCGTCAATCCGTGGTATGGGAAAAACTTGTTTTATAGTAGCGTCATTTAATTTTCTGAAGTCGACCACCAAACGCCATTTTTTCTTTCCATCCATTCCCGCCTTTTTGGGTACTAGAAAGATTGGTGAATTCCAAGGGGAAGTGCTGGAAGATATTATTCCATCTTTGATCATCTGGCCCACTTGAATATTAATCTCATTTCGATGGCCCTCAGGTAGCCTATACTGCTTAGTATTTATTGGGGGTTGACAGGGATCAGTTGGTATTTTGTGTTTAAGTACACTGATGTACGTAAGACTGTCTCCGGGAAGTTGAAACACATCGTCGTATGAATTCAAAATATTTTCGATCGAAGCCCGTTCTTCCGGGTTCAAATCTGAGCTCAACGGTACTGTTTTAATAAGTAACTTACTTCTTACTGCTTTATCAGTAGTTTCTATTGTATTTATGACTCATGTTGCTTTTAGTGTGTAGTTTTTCGGGTTCTCATAGCTCAAACCTATTATTTCATTGATATTTATTGTAGAGTCATTGGTGTTTAAAAAGGGCAGAAATGAAAGTTGTTAGAGTTTCACCTACAAAAACCCCTGGCAAAATTTCCAATTTATTTACTATAATGTCTCCTTTAGCAGTTGTAACTACGACCGATATCATTGCCTGGGAACGCGCCTTGATAGATAAATTTTCGGCTATATACTCCCGGGGTTTTTTTCCTTCTGTAGTCAGGGGTAAGGACGCTATTTCTTCCTTATTATCAAAAAATTGTATATTTTTGTTAATTGTATCGGTAACAGTCCTGTTCCATAATACATCTCTACCGAGTAATCCATCTGCTGGAAGTCGGCTACCTTCTGGTGCAACATGCATCTGTACTGCAAGTGTTTTTACG
This sequence comes from Tachina fera, assembly GCA_905220375.1. Lineage (NCBI taxonomy): Eukaryota > Metazoa > Arthropoda > Insecta > Diptera > Tachinidae > Tachina > Tachina fera. Next base: position 107,794,943 of record LR999963.1, read on the forward strand.
CATGCATGTTGTGCAGTTATAGTTCCTTTCGTTGTAATATTTCCCCCAAGTGCGCCTGACAAGTCCTTTTGATTGCTTGAGTCTATCTCCACGTGTGGTGCTAAGGATTCAGCTTTTACTAATGTGGTGTCTGCTCCTGTATCCACCAGTAAGGATAAGTTTTTGCCCAGTGCTTCACTGCATGGAAAATCAATAAATGCGTCATTTTTCTCTTTTCCATTGTTACCACCTTGCAGATTCTGTTCCTTTTTCGACTCAGACCTGCTGTTAGAATAATGTCTTTCTGTATAATTTTCCGGTACGTATGGATGTTTTTATGCAAATGTAATTTCTTGTCAGTCCTTTTAATTGCTACCCTCACTTGGTTTAATAAAGTTTCGTTTGCTGATTTCCTTTCAATTGTTTCGTGTATCCATGAATTGTCGGCATCCCAGTCCATTAGTTTTGGCTGGGCCGCCGCGAGTTTCTCGAATTCCGTGCTGGGCAGTTAGTTCTTAGATGTCCCGTTTCATTACAATTATAGCATTTCGGTGGTTCATTTCTCCCACGGCCATGGTATACTTGATTCATGTTGGCATTGATGGATCTTTGTGTTGTAGACTGTTGACCACTTTGCGTGCTGTTGTGTTGTTGCCTTTGGTCATTGTCATTTCTTCTGAAGTAACTACCGTTAGCTGGTTGCCAGTTTGTGTTTAGCGGTGTGCTTGGATTGCCTGAATATCTTTGCTGTGGTTTTCTACAGAACTGAGTTTCTGCGTGTCCGGACGTTCTGCATATCCTGCAGAATAATGCTCTTAAACCTTTTCTGCATTCTACTTCCTTATGTCCTTTATTATTGCAGTAATCACACTTGTCAACTCTCGTGCCTCGGTTTGATTCACATTCTGGCCCAATTTCATGACCATATTCTCCACATTTAATGCAATATGGAGTGTTAAGCCTCTGTTCACAATTTGTTCTGTTGTGACCTTGTTGCTTACAGAAACTGCATTGAGTAGTCAGGGTAATAGTGTTTATTGCGATGTGGTTTTCTCCAAAAAGTTGCTCAGCTTCCTCTACTATTTGAGTTAGTTTCTGTAAGCCCTCGCTTTCTTGGCCAATAAACCTAGTCCTTAATGCCTGGTCCCTAAGACCTTTGATAAAGCTTCTTACTGCTATTCTTTTGAAGTCTTTCAGTATCGTTTTTCTGCTACCTTCTTCACTCCATTCATTTGTTACTAGACTCCCGGCTTCATTTAGTAGAGTTTCAAGTCGATTACCAAATCTGCTTGCTGACTCTTGATTTCCTTGCTTGCACGAAACTATGAGTTCTCCTATTTGATCTAAAGTTTTCCTCTTCAAATACACCTTTTTTATTGAATCACATAATGCGTCTATCGTGCCGAATGTTTGTGGTGCTATTTGAACGTAAGCTGGTCCCATTAATCGCAGTTTTAGGCATTCTATAATATCTTGTGCTGGGACTCCATTTTCTTCAGAGGACAGCTCTCGTTCTACTAGCTTACATCCTTGAATGAATCACTTCCTATGTTAAATTTGGTCCTTTGGTGCCGAAAAATGTGGGGACTATATTGTTTACTATTTTGGTAATTGTCGATATTGCAGGCATCTTGTATGCTTTTGTATTTATATTATGGAATCTTCTTCGGTGATTATAGGGGATAGTGCGTACTTCTTTAGTGAATTCCTAGCTTCTTGTAGGTACTTATAAAATTCTTTTTTAAGCTGAACTTCTTCTAGCCTCAGTTCTTTAAATTCCTTCTCGTATTCTGTTAAATCTGCTAGTTTTCTTTTTATAGTATCTGTTGAGCATCCTCTGTTGACAGTTTTTCTCGCGTTTGATAGTAAATTTTTCACTTTATTCAATAAGTTATTTCCTTCTCCCTCCTTGAGAAAGTTTTTATTATGTTCTATTGTATTCGTGTCTTTTTTAATTTCTTGTTGCGTATGAATTACTACTGATGGAAGTCTTTGGGTAGTATGTGATAAGTCCGTGACAGTGGATTTTTCTGGCAAACTAAATGAAGGAGTTTGTGAACGGGATCTGTAGGCCATATTTAGTTCTATCTTTGCGTTTGACAATGCTACCGATAATCTTTGTATTGAGTTGTCCTTTTCGCTAATCAAGTATTTTAATTTTAAGTGTTTTTCAATTTCCTTCTCACTCAGTCCTTTCTGTCGTAACTGTAGTCTTAGTTCTTCGTTCTCTTTTACCTGCTGTTCTAACAACTCATTTGTATAATCTATATCACTTTTTAGTTGTTTGCTAAATTTCTCCAAACCTAATTTCAACTTTTATAACTCTTTGATACGCTTTCCGAGTTCCTTTGACTTATTTCCGTTTAATTTACTTATCACTCCAAGTATATACCCTACTTCTTCTAACTTAGTCAATTTGTTATTCTCAACAATTTCTTTATGAGCATTTAGGAATATTTTATCAGAATTCAAGGCTTTTAATTCCGACCATACATGCACTTGAAGACTATCAACGTTAATGTTGTAGTCGTTTAATTGTAGTATTAGTTTGTCCGTATGTTTTTGTGGACTGTCCATTTAATTAAATTTATACTTACCATATAGTGTTTCGTGGCACAAAAATTTATAAATACAAAAAAAATTTTCACAGTGCAAGGTTTAAAAAGCTATAAAATCTGTACCAACAGAGACTTTCCAAGTCAGAAACAGACGAAATTACATGGTAGCAAGGATAAATTTGCGGCCACTAAACCGACTGCACTTGCTTTTCACTGCTTCTAAGGCGAGCTATAAAAGCTGTACCAACAGAAACTTTCCAAGCCAGAAACAAGCGGAGTAATAGCATGCAAAGCTTTACCGGCTGTGCCAAAATATGCTATAGTGTATTTTTTATTTATAACCTGGTTTCTTTACTTTAGTTAAAACGCTTACAACTGTCACTGCAAACTGACCGCCTTTTTATTTTTCTATCTGCTATTTATACAAAATATACTTTAATATATTTTTTTAATATTTTACTTACAATTAATTCTCTTATGCTAACTAGACAATAACTTATTTCATAAATATTATTTAGCTTTTGATCCAATTACAAAATATCGATATTGCACAATTTGCCAGCGCAAAAAAATAAGAAGTAACTGAGTCAATGAACTAGTTTCTGCTGCGTCAACCAATTAGTGCAATGTGTGAATACGAGGGTTGTTGAAGTATGATTCACAACAGTACCCTATTCATTCTTGTGGTAATGTCGTCAACTTTGTCTGGCATTTTTGATTGCATGGGTTATTTATGGTAAGGTAATGATCTTTTCTCTTAAATTGAACAATTTACAAATGTTACTCACCAAAGCATTTGTTCAAAAACAATTGTCCTTGTTCCAGCTGATTTCCATATGTTTTGTTTCCAAACTATGTCAGATTCTTCAAATGTTTTTAATTTCAAATATTTAAAATTTAATTTCTCACATCAATTCAATTAATTTATTTTTTTTTAATTTTCAAAATTCCACAAGTATTTTCTTATTAATATATTTTCCTCAATTTTTTTTAAATTATTTTAATACTCAAAATGTTCACAAATATATTTGAAATATTTTTATTTAAATTTTTTTTTAAATTTGTGTTTTTAATTTCTTTACTTTAATTGAATATATTTTTTTAAAACCATCGACATTTCCACAAATATTCTTTATGTAATTTTAATTATTTCTTCCTTAAATTTAAAATTCACAAGTTGAAGAAAAAATTTGTATTTCTTATTTTGAAAAAACATTAAATTCTTTTTTAAATTTTAACAAATATTGAACTCAAATAAACTTTTTAATAGGTATCTTAATAATAGGTTCTTATTGTTATTCAACTAATTTTTGCAAACATTAAAAATTTTTCATTTATCCTTTGTATTCTTGCTTTTAAGCTTTAATTTATGTTTCTTATTTTTTATTCAAATAATTTTCACAAATATTTAATTTAATTTTTTTTCATTGATCTGTGTATTCTTGCTTTTAAGCTTTAATTTACATTTCTTATTTTTTATTCAAATAATTTTCACAAGTATTTAATTTTCATTTATCCTTTTAATTCTTCCTTTTAAACTTTAATTTATATTTCTCTTTTTCACCTAATTTTCACAAATATTTAACTTAAAATTTTTCATGTATCTTCTTTTTCCAACTTTCTTAAATTTTATCTTTATTTTTTCATAATTTCTCTTAATTGCACATTTTCCTTTTATTAATTTTATTTTTCACATTATTTATTTATTATTTTCAATTTTGCTTTTTAAATTCCTTAACTAACTTAACCTATGGCTTGAGGGGCTGTGACATCGAATCACCCGCGTACTCAGGAACCTCCTCAAGGCTTTTTTTCAGGACCTTTAACAAGGGTCCCTGCTCGGGCGCCAATTAATAAAACATAAATTTGTTTTATTTTTAAAAAAAATTGTTTGCTTCCGCAGCACGTTATACTTTATTTAAGGCTCAAAAATGACTGCACATATAATAACTTAAAACTAACTTAAATACGTGACAAAACGCTTGCAGGCGCGGTAACATGACACTTTTGTTTACTTGTTGAATACCTTGCATTCCACCTTGCATACGCGATAATGCGAAACTTCTGTTTATTTGTTGGCTGCTTGTTCCCACGAAAAACTAAAGAGCTAGATGCTTTGTCAGCAATTGCAATTAAATGTTCGAAAAGGTATTTGAAGTTATTATACGTTAACTTGTATCTCTATACTAAATAAACGCACTTTGGTAAAGGGTATATAAGATTCGGCACAGCCAAATAAAGCACTTGTTAACCGCAAATGTGCTCCTGCATTATTTGAAGTTGATTATTTATGTATTCATATGTATATGCATACATATCAACATATATACATGCCCATATATATTGCATTAAATTTCAATTATCTATTTTTTGTTTCATATATTCAACTGTAAAGCGTACATAAATATGTATTTTCGGTAAACGGCTCTTATTTATCATAATGTAAATATGTACTTTGCACTACTCTTTTTGGAATTCATAATTTCATTCGACTTATTAGTTTTGAAATAAAAGGTCAGTACTTAATTTGTAAGCTAAAATTTTTTTATTTGCCTGCAAAAAAGATTGTAGACACAAAACATTGGTGACCCCGACGTGATAGACTTTTATATTAATATCATTTCGGATATTTAATAATAGTTTCGCATCTCTTAAAAATACAACTTGCTCTAATAATTATCGTATTTCAGTGCAACAAAATTACTTGGAGTATCATTCATATACATACATAAAATGGCAACCAAAAACACTGATCGCCATGATAAAGAGCAACCTTCCGTTGACACGCTACCTTATTTTTCGAAAGTATCGGGTATAATAAAGCAGTTGGAGGATCTAAACAATAATTTAACCCCAATACAAATAAAACAACACGACGAGGCTGAACTCTCTGTTCGCTTGGACTACGTTGAGAAGCTCAACGAAAACTTCGAAAAGGCCCAATCCATAAGAGAGGAAATATATAGCAGTGAAACAATAAGTAATGATCGCATAAGATTTGTTTCGGCGCAAAACCAAAGTCCCTGAAATCCAATTACCCAAATTTTCTGGTGCCTATTCCGAGTGGTCAAATTTATTTTCGTTATTCTCGACTGTCATAAATGACAACGGTGATTTAAGCAGGCTTGAAAAGTTTCATTATTTGCGTGCCAGTCTGGGAGATGTTGCCCTCGATACTATTGCTTAATTGGAACTCAATGAAACAAACTATGAAGAAGCCTTGTCATTGTTGAAAAATCGTTTTGACAACAAGCTCTTAAATTTTCAAACACACATAAAGGAAATTTTTAATTTGAATTCTGTCGACAATGGTTCCGCTGTCGGCTTACGTCGTTTAAGTGATAGTATAAATGCACATTTGCGTGCTTTACAAATAATTGGAAATCAACAGCAGCTTATTGATGGGCTACTAATTCATTTAGTGTCAACAAAGCTCGATGCTAAGTCGCTAATTAAATGGGAAGAAAATAAACGAGCTACCTACTTGGTCCTCAATGGCAGCATTTTTAGAACGAAGATGTCAAATGGTCGAGAGCTCCGTGATAAATAAAAATACAAAGCAACCCATTTTGAAAAAATCAAACAATAACAATCGACATGTTCATGTTTCGGTAGCGGCATCTACAAAATTATGCACTGTTTGTGATTCTAAAGATCATTTTATTACCAGTTGCTCACGTTTTTCAAATTTATCGCCGGCTCTACGTTTTAAAGAAGCAAAGAAAATGAAGTTATGTCTTAATTGTTTAAGAAAGGGACACATGCTAAGAAATTTCACCTCTGGTTGTTGCCGACAGTGCTCTTTGAAACACCACACGATGCTTCACATCGATACCCCGTCTACGGATAAGCACGTAATAGATGCTGCTTCATCACAAGCAGTACTTATCTCGTCGAATGATGCTGATGCAGCAACAACATCGTCGCCAGCTGCAAGTGTTTTACTGGCAACAGCCACCGTTATGGTCAAAAATAAATTCGGAATGTTTGTACCATGCCGCGCAATATTAGATTCTGCATCGCAACTTAATCTTATTACAAGTCGTTTCGTGAATCAGTTAAATCTAAAATGCAATCAGACTTATGCAACTATTTCGGGAATAGGTGATGGTTGTGTTAAAGTCAATAAATCTACTGAAGTCCTGGTTAAGTCTAATGCTGGAGATTACTCAACAACTTTTAAAGCTATTGTTGTTCCCACAATAACAAGTTATCAACCCAACATTATCACTAATACAGTGGAATGGAAAATACCAAAAAATATACAGCTCGCAGATCCCTCTTTTGATAAATGTGGCCGAATTGATATTTTATTTGGAGCTGAACTGTTTTTTGATTTGATGTCAGTTGGACAAATAAAGTTAGCCAATAAATTTCCAGTACTTCAAAAAACATAACTTGGTTGGGTTGTTGCTGGCGGTGGCTTTCATTCTCATCAATCATGGTATTTAGCTGTTACTATAAATCAAGATGATCAACTGTTATCCGTGGTAAAGAATTTTTGGGAAATAGAAAATAGTTTTGGCAACTGTGGTGATTCGTTATCTAATGATGACATTGCTTGTGAAAATCACTACTTAAAAAAAAACTCGTCTAGACAATGGCTCGTTTTCTGTTTGTCTACCTGAAATAGAAGGTGGTGCTACGCATTTGCTTGGTGATTCGTATAACGGTGCCTTAAAACGATTTAGGGTCTTATGCAAAAAAACTTAATAAAGCTTTGCAAAGCAATGTTAAGTAAAGTTGTATTCTAAAAATATGATTATATCAAATTTCTAAAGTAAGTCCCCACGTTTGTTAAGACTACTTTAAGTTGATATTTTCAAAATGTGTATTTTGTACCTCAAATATTTTTGCTAATATAACACATATTGATTCATGTTACATCTGAAAATAAAGCTAAAAGTGCTAGCTCTTATCTTAAATATATTATTACTGTAATGTGATGGAAAACATCACCAAATTATCCAACTGATTCAAAATACATCGCAAAATCCATAAAAAAATATTAAAATAAATACAATTGTACAAAAATGTTTTAGTGATGTACATACAATCAAAATAAATCGAAAAAAGCTGGATATTCAAATACTCATTTCATTCGAATAACATAAATTGTGATAATTCTTCTTTGTTCCTCATATTTTATTTACTTTTACTTTATAGAAATGTTTATCTGGTTTCCTTCCATGTCAGAAGCTCATATTCTTTAAATTAGGTTGCTTTACTTCAAGAAAATAAAAATTTATTTAATAAAATAAAAAAATATTTGAATACCCGAATGAAATTTTATTCAGTTTTGTACATCATGAGCTGAGAAGTGGTTGTTGAACACGGTGGTGTTACCAGTATTTATTATTAAATAACAAAATATTTAAAGTTGTGTTTTGAATATAATTTCTTAACAAAGCAATTTTAGCCTTAAAGTGCTTGTCAACTAATATGAACTTTAAAGCTATAGTAAAATATTTTTTTGCATAAGGGGGTTAAACTTTTAGAAAACAAAATATTGACCAAAGCTCAATATACAGGTTTTATGTCTGAGCATATTTCGTTAAATCATATGTCATTAGTTTCTCCGCAGGTTGCACATAAGAAATATTTTCTGCCACATCACTGTGTGCAGAAAGTTGAAAGTACAACGACAAAACTAAGGGTTGTGTTCGATGGGTACTGCAGCTTTTCCATTCCTTACGTTGACCACCGTATTTCCCATATAAACTACTGTCTTCTTCTTTGTTTGTATTGTGAGTGGTACTATTGTTACCGTCCTTCCGCCGACACTCAACTTTTTCTGATTTAAAGTTGTAAAATCGGTCATTTCATTATGAAGTTTGAAGGTTTTTATCCATTGCCTGCTTTCATTGAACATCTTCAACGTGCCATTAAGTGAGTTTAATTATACTCTTGTTCCAAATGCTATCCCTTCCGAGAATGCCATACCCTGGGAATTTGCTGTCATTAGATACTACACCGAAAACCCACTGTATATAATATATATAAGCGTGTATGTCCAACGTCAAAGGAAATAATGTCGTGGCGGCTCCTCCAAATGCGCCCTTCAGTGTTTTTGTTTCCCTGAAACTCTTGTCAGGGTAAGTCTTCATTGCTCCCTCATTTATTAGACTGGAGTTCGCTCCAGTATCCACTAACAACACTAGTTTTCCTTCCTTGGCCTCTTTGCAAGGAATAGTAGTGAAAACTGTATCCGCTAGTGATGTACCATTATTGCTAATATTTATATGTTGTGAAATTTCTCCAATGACAATTCCTGTGTCCTCTTGTACCGATGCATTTTCCCTATGAAATGCATGGCCCGTATTGTGAGGAGAGTTTTCCTCTCTTTCCCTATGTACCACGGCCTTATGCGTTATTCGCACAGGTACATCTTCTTCCGAGTCACTATCTGACTTCCTTTGCTTCCACTTTCACCTTTTGCGCCTCTTTCCCAATATTCTCCGTTAACCCATTCGCAACCCTTTTATATTGCACCGTCTCTATTAATTCCTCGCACTGATTCTCATCGCCCTCACATATTCCGCCCTTGTTATCTTTTTGCCAATTAAGTTCGTTCATTTTTTTTGGTTCCCCGGCTATTGGCTGTAGCCGGGCCGCATAAAGTTTCCCGAAATGTCACCGGTACTATTTTCTTTATTCCTGACCTTATTATTATTTGTAAAACCTCTATCATTTGGTTCTCTCCCTGCGCCAAATCTGCTCTGACAGGCACGCGCAAAATGCCCTGTTTGATTGCATTTGTAGCATTTCATCTGTGGAGATCCCTTAGAATGTTGTGGTATATTTCCATTTCTTCCCTGTGCTTAGCCCGTATCATTGGATTCATATCTGTGCCTTTGGTTCACTCTTTCGGGCTGTCGTGGTTTACAAAACTGATTTTCGTTGTGGCCGCTTATCCTACAAGTTCTACAGTAGAGCGATGATAACCTCCTATTACAGTTGTCGAAGGAGTGTCCTTTATTTCTGCAATAAGTGCAAGTGCTGATACATTTTTCCCTATTTCCGCATTGGGGGCCTACCTCATGGCCATATTTCCAACAGTTAATGCAATACAGTGCATTTAATCGCTCCTTACAATTTAACCTCTCATGTCCCTTTTTGTGGCAAAAACTACACGGGGATGCTTCCAACACTGTGTTGACTGTGCCTTGGGTTTCTCCAAACAACTCCTCCGCTTTTCTACTATAGCTACGAGAGATCTCAGTTCCTGTCTTTCCTGTCCAATAAATCTTGCTCTGAGAGCTTGATATCTATGCCCTTTAATGAAACTCTTCACAGCTATCCTTTTGAAGTCCTTTATCATAACCTCAATACTGTGTGCTGACCACTCTTCCTTTATTGTTTTGATTGCGTCATTGAGCAGAACCTCAATACGGTCCCCGAATCCACTGGCTGATTCTCTGATGCTCTGCCTGCATCCTAATATCTGCTCCCTAATCTGATCCAGGCTTTTCATCTTCAAATATGCTTTCTTGATGGCGTTACACAATGCATCCACGGATTCAAATTTCTGTTGCAAGATTCTAGTATATGCCATACCCATAAGGCGTAATTTTAGGCATTCGATGACATTATCCCGTGTGCTACTATCCCCTCCCGACAAAATTTCTCTTTCCACCATCTTACATCCCTGGATGTATCTGAAGACCTCAGACGATAAATCAGGTCCATCAGTGCCAAAGAATGTTGGCACTATGTTATTTACTACTTTAGTAATTTCCGATAAAGTTGGCATCCTGATTGTTTGTTGTACTATATTTTCCCTTTTTAATACTTGTCTATGTGGGGCTGTTTGTGTTTGCAAATAATTCTTTGTATCTGATATTAATTTATAAAATTCCCCAATAATATCATCATCGGATATTTTTGTCTTTTCCAATCTATTAAATTCCGCTTTGTTCCGTTCAAGCTCTTCTAATTTTCTTGCTCTAGTTTCAGCCTTGTAGCCTCTGCTGCCTGCCTTTTTTGCGTTACTCCAAATTATTTTAGTTTTCTCTAACAACTCTGGAGCAACTGCCTGTTCCCTATAAGTTTCTATTTCGTCTACCATTCCTTTTTGCTCCTGAGTTATAATTATTGTCGGAATTTCTTTATCTCCTGCTTCTGATAACTCCTCGTGAAACGATGGTGTACGTGACCTAGATCTATGTATTGTATTTAATTCGTGTCGGGCATTTTCAAATGCTATTCGAAGTCTTTGAACCGTGTTATCCTGTGTTTCTATTAGTTGTTGGTTTTTTAGCTGTATCTTAAACTCCTTTTCACTTAACTCCTTTTGTTTAAAACAACTGGTTATCTAGTTCTGTATTTTCTGTGTAGCTTAGTTGCTCACGTATTTTCCTGCTATGATTTTCAAGTAATATCTTTGTTTCTTCTAATTCTGTTACCCTCTTTGAAAATTCATCTGATTGTTCCTCATTAATGTCTGACAACACTTGTAATATGTATCCCACTTCTTCTAACTTCGTCAATTTCCTTTCCCGTACAATCTCCCTATGTATGTTTGTAGATTTCTCGTCTGACTTCCAATTGGTGAGTTCTGACCATGCTAGAACTCGTAAACTGTCTACCTCAAAATTATATGCATCCAACCTTGCCACTAAATCGTCTGTTCTTCCTTGTAGACCGTCCATTCATATGATAAAAAGCTATTAAAATGTACTTACCATTTGCAGGCTTAACTGTTGCATCTCCTTTTCACTTGTTTTTTAGTGTAGCCTCTGCTGCCTGCCCTTTTTGCGTTACTCAAAATTATTTTAGTTTAATCCTTATAATCCTACCGGCTGCGCCAGGATGTTGTGAATCACCAAACATTAATCATTACTATTTTTAAGCAAACATATTAACTAAATTCATTAAGTAAACACCCTTACTATTTTTGTGTATTAAGTGAATATCACTAATGTGCTCTCAAATTACCATTTGTTCTAATTGGTTGATAAACCATAAATTTTATACTTACCTTTTGTGATGTCAGCATATTTAATTTATATTAGTTTGTAAGCAACACTATTCTTATTGGCTAATACGGCTAAAATTTTGTAAAGGTATTTTTAAGTAGTCAGCATAACTTTAGTATAAATAATAATAATAATAATAACTTTTAGTATAAATAATAGAAATAAGTTTAAGTATAGCGGAGTAGTTCTGGTGTGATAAGTAAATAAAGTAGCCTGCGATTCCTACGTGGACCCTCCAGGTCAGAAAACTAAATAAACTGTTTAATAATTATTAAGCTAATAATTCCTGCGAATCCCACGGGACCCTCCAGGATTATAACAACAACTGGTTTGTCACTCAATGATGTATTGCATGCTGGTCCGACCATACAGATTAAGCTTTTCAATACGCTTTTGCGATATCGCTGTTTTAAGTTTGTTCTTAGTGGGGACATTTGTAAAATGTACAAATGTGTCTGAGTTTCTTGCCCAGACAATTACATGCAATGTATACTATGGGGGACAAAAAAGAGGACGAGATTAAAATATATAAGCTAGACAGTCACGTACGGTACAAAGCCTGCCGCATTCCTAGCAATTCGATTAATGCATGAACTGGCAACTGAAGAAGGAAGCAGTTTTCCAATTGGTGAAAAAATTGTGAAACGGGATTTCTATGCAGACGATATGTTGTCCGGCGGTGATTCTATTGAAGAGGTTATAGAGATAAGGCATCAGGTTACTGCTTTGATACAGCGTGGTAATTTTTTGATAAGAAAATGGTGCTCTAACAATCCCGCAATTTTTAATGGTATACCACCGGAAGAGTGTGAGAAGTTTTTAAAATTTGACGATGGTACTAATATCATAAAAACACTCAGTCTCATTTGGGATCCTAATGACGACAACTTTATTTTCGCGTTCAACGCCGTTGATATTTCTAAGGTGGTCACAAAACGTTCTATTCTTTCATCAATTGCTCGTCTGTATGACCCACTTGTTTTAATTGGCCCGGTTATCACAAAGGCAAAAATTTTTATGCAGTGTTTATGGAAGCTGGAGCTAAAGTCGGACAAAAGTCTTCCCCAATCGTTACACTCTTCGTGGCTAAATTATATATCTCAATTTGATAATATTGAACACTTTAAGTTTCCTCGCTGTGTTTTGATCTCAAACTCAAAAGGGCAAATTCACGCATTTTGTGATGCTAGTTTATCTGCCTAAGGTGGATGTGTATATATGAGATCTGAATTGGAAAATGTTGCCAAATCATCACTACTGTGCTCTAAATCGAGAGTTGCTCCCTTAAAGGCTTCAACAGTACCAAAGTTGGAACTTGCCGCAGCCTACCTTTTAGCAGTACTCGTAGAAGTGGTTGTTAAAGCTCTGCCTTTTAGTTGTGACGTACATTGCTGGTCCGATTCTATGGTCGTGCCTTCGTGGCTCAACCAGCAACCTTCAAATTTCAACGATTTTGTATCCAATAGAGTTTCTCGTATACAAACAATTACAAACAAAATGATATGGCATTATGTTCCTACCAATCTGAACCCAGCCGACCTACTTTCAAGGGGTACTTCACCTAAGGAACTACTTAATTCAACTTTGTGGAAGAATGGACCCAGTTTTTTGTGCCTTGATTCATCATTGTGGCCTAATAATGAAAAGTTTTTAAATGACCTGCCTGAGCGACGTCGTAATATTTTGATACTGGCCTCGCTGTCGGACATGTCAATGAATTGTAAATACCATAACTCGTTCGCGGAAATGCAACGAGTATTTGCATATGTATTCAAATTCTTATATCCGAAATTGATAAGTCAAAATAAAGTACTTACTCCAAATGACATAACAAATGAAACATATCTCTTAATAAAAAATATACAGATAATTCATTTTGCAGCTGAGTATAAAGCCTTAAAGGAAAATCAAAACATCTCCTTATCCAGCAAGCTTCCTTCATTGATGCCTATAATTGATTTTGTTGGTTTGATTCGTGTTGGCGGTCGTCTTCGGCATTCGGCTCTTGATTTTAATGCACGACATCCTATTATTTTTTCTAAACATCACGTATTAACTTCGTCTCTGATAATGCACTTTCATAAAAGGCTTTTGCATGCTGGCCCACAGGCTTTATTGGCTTCTATTCAGCAGCAGTATTGGCCAATATGTGGTCGTAAATTAGTTAGCAGTATAATCTCAAAATGTCTAAGTGGCTTTAGAATGAAACCAATATTAACTCAAGACATTATGCGTAGCTTACCTACTGAACGAGTAACGCCAACCAAAGTCTTTAATACTACTGGAGTGAATTTTTGTGGCCCGTTTTATTACAAGTCTGAGGTGAGAAATCGTCCTCCTGTTAAATGTTACCTATCAATCTTCGTATGTTTTTCAACAAAGGCCACTCACATAGAGTTGGTTCAAGATTTATCTACATCAGCATTTTTGTTAGCTCTTCGTCGTTATATTGCAATTAGAGGAAAACCTATAACCATTTGGTCCGATAACGCAACAAATTTTGTTGGTGCTAAAAACGAGCTGGCTGACTTAAAACAATTATTTTTAAACGCAATCACACCTACAATCAATTCAACGGCAGTGTCTTGAAGATGAAATAGAATGGAAATTCATTCCGCCAAGGTCACCCCATTTCGGTGGCTTGTGGGAGGCTTCGATAAAATCGGCTAAACTGCACCTTTATCGTTGAGTAGGGATCAATAAATTAACATTTGATGAGCTACGCACTTTGGATTGCCAAATTTCTGCAATTTTAAATTCTCGCCCACTTTCTCCAATTTCAGAAAATTGTGACGACCTTGATTTTTTAACTTCTGGACATTTTTTGGTAGGTGGTCCTCTAGTTTCTATACTTGAGCCTGACATCACTCATATCGACACAGCCACCTCAGCAGATGGCAAAAGGTTACCTAAATGCAACAAATTTTTTGGAAAAAATGATGTAGTTCGTATCTATCTCTTTTGCAAGAGCGCACAAAGTGGCGTGAGCAAGGTAAAAACATAACCTATGGAGCAATGGTGATTTTGAAGGACGAAAGCCAGCCTCCATTAAAGTGGCAAATGGGCCGTATATCGGATGTGGTGCTTGGAGATGGTGGCGTAGCTCGAGTCGCAATTGTTCGAACGAATAATGGTTTGATTAAACGTGCTCTTACCAAACTTGCTGTTTTTCCTATAGAATCATCTGTTGAAGGCCCTCACCTTCCAACGGGGGGAGGATGTTAACCGCAGATGCGCTCCTGCATTATTTGAGTTGATTATTTATGCATTCATATGTACATGCATACATATCTACATATATACATGCCCATATATATTGCATTAAATTTAATTTATCTATATTTTGTTTCATATATTCAACTGTAAAGCGTACATAAATATGTATTTTCGGTAAACGGCTCTTATTTATCATAATGTAAATATGTACATATATAATTTTTTGAATTTATAATTTCATTCGACTTATTACTTTTGAAATAAAGGGTCAATACTTAATTTGTAAGCTAAAGATTTTTTATTTGCCTGCAAAAAAGATTGTAGACACAAAACAGCACTCTTACTTGTTTTTTTCTAATACCGGAGGGAAAATCATGGAAATGATTTTTTCAAATGCCGACGGGAAAATGATTTATTCTAATGCCAACGGCAATGCATAATAATTTTTTTCAAATGCTAATATAGGAGTTGCTAGACTGTAGCGGCCCTATATATAAGCAAAAATTGGCATGAAGTTAGCATAAGTGACGAAATTGAATTAGATGTCAAAGAGTTCTTCCATACAATTTGAGATAAAAAATGGTCGTATTACCTAATTTTAACCCACCTCCAAGTTCTAGCTTGATTTTTAATGTGAACTTTAATGGCAAAAGTCTGTAAGTTAATGTTCAATGTTACCACTTATGCTAACTTCATTTAAATTTTTGGTTATACATACGGACGTAGGAGTTTAAGTCTGATCGTGATTAAGGTGGGTAAGGTTGTTGACGTAATATGACTATCCATAATTCGGGTAGGTGAGAGTGTTGTGTTGTTGAGATTAATATTATATATTGTATATGTATGTATATATGTATGACCATAGGAATTTGTGAATGTATATACATATGTGAGGATTTCAGGCTGGTAGTGATTTGTGAGGGGCGGAGTGTTGTTAAAATTTTCTTGGATTTTTCTTAGATGAATTCTGCTATGCGTGTGTGTATATGAGTTTCTCGCGCTGTTATATGTAGGTAGAAATAAATTGTTTTCAATATGGACATTTGGTACTATAAAATACTATCATATATCTGAACTTCCCTAATCATAGTATGTTTTTATACTTACGATTGCTTTATATTTTCTCATAAATTTTTTCTCATAAATTTGTTTATTTAACTACATCCGCTTTCCTTGACTGGACGACTTTTCTACACCGAGAAAAACAACTTAAAATCAGTAAAAACCATGTTGAATTAATAAGAAACATTAACGGAGGTTTAGTCATATTATTAAGCTCATTAGTTTGTAGGTATCTCAATATACATTTTATATTATATGGAAAATTATTGAATTAATTTGAGGCATTCTTATTCTAAAGCAGCATAATTTCCTTGAGTGTAGATCATGCGAATTTATGCTTCATATATTTTCATGATATAGATATGTAAGTGTGATTGTTAAGATCTAATAAATACTTGAGCATTGATAAGAAATTCGATATGTATACATACATATCTACAAATTTATTTTATGTTTGCATATATGTATGTATTTATGTACATACAAATAAGTGTTTAACTCAATCTTTGAATAAATATGTTTTTCGTCATGTCATGTCTTTTGTTGTTGTTGTTGTTATTGCTGATGTTGTTGTGTATAGATGTGAAATATCTTCATGGTTTTTATATTTGAAATAAAAAAAAAAGTTGTTTTAAGTTTTATCTCCATTTATTTAATATTTGTGAGGATTTTCTGTTCCAAGAAGATACATTCTCTATATAGTAATAGTAACTGTAATATAAATATTAACTATATTTAATTTACATTTGTTTCAAGTTGATGCAACGTTAGTTAGAAATTTTTGGAGGTATACATTGGATTGCCTTTTAATAATTTTTTAATGCATGTTTTTTATTTTTTTTTATCTTCATATATGAACTAACAATAAGTATTCAAATCTTAAATCCAAAATATAATTAGAAGGCCCGACCAATGTCAGACATAACTTAGTGATAGTTATAAATAATACATAAGTAGTGATAAGCAAAAAAAAGTATTTTGAAGCAGCTTCATCCGGAGTGTTTAGTATTAGAGCTCTTGTATCTCTCTTTTATAAGCGGATGTGTCCATTAAAGTTCAAAATGTTACTAGCAAGCCGATCAGGATGTGACTCGAGTTTTGTTAGATATTTGCCTGCATATTTTGCAATTTCTTCAGTCACTAGTGGCATATTAAAATCACGATGTATATTTGAATTCTTAATGCGCCATGGAGCACATGTTATTAACCTTAAAATTTTGTATCTCTTGGTAAGGTAAATGTTACTTGAACACACTTTTGTTCATTTACCTTAATTTTGTTCATTTACCTTAATTTGAGTTCTCGTGGTACCTTCATAGCGAACAGTCGATTAGCGGAATTTTTTCTTACATACCAAACTAACAAAAAATTATACAAAAAAATATTCGTAGTACATATTATTCGTAATAGGTACATAGTGACTTTAATAAATAAGCTTTATTGCTTTGATAATATTTTTTACATAGTGGAAATAACAAATACAAAAAAAGCAAACAAAAAAATATAAACAGTGACATTGAGGAATACTCTATACGAGTAACTCAAAAACAGACAAACAATCATAAATTACAAAAGCAAAAAAAACCGTAAGCAAAAAAACACAAAAAGTGCCCTTGAGGAATACTCTGTATGAGTGCCTCAAATACAAAAAAATATGAAGTGAGTTCTAACGGCAGAAATGCCTATTTTACTGTGAGTTCTGAAGCTCTTAATGAAAATAATAGAAATAATAAATCTAATGAAAGTGTTTTTTTAACGACAAAACCAATTTTTCGTCAGCGATCAACTTCGCTTTGTCCAATGCCAAATAGTAGTGATTCATTAACATTGCAATTGCCTAGTACTTCTTCATATAAGTCAGTAATATCATCCCCTTCAGGCTCGTATTCGTCACTTAACAAAGTTATCACTACAGATAACAGTATTTCAAAACCCAAGGTGCAAGTCGGTATGGACAGATATATAACCGTGGTAAAGCGTGGGCGAAGCCCAAATTCTTCAAAACTTTCATCCGCTCCAAAAATGTCTAGGGATAACAGCGCATCCTCAATTAATCGCCAAAACCGTTTTAAAATTTTGCAAGATGAAAACGACAAACCCGAGGCATCGTCGAATAAAACATCCAAGCCGCCACCAATCTACTTGAGAGAGAAAAATTCAAATGCCCTTATTAAAAAATTAATTTCGGTCGTTGGTGAAAATAAATTCCACATTGTCCCAATAAAACGTGGCAACATCGATGAAACGAAAATTCAAATTTATGACGAAAAGGATTTCCGCAAAATGGTTTCTGAATTTGAAACAAATAAAACAAGCTTCTACACATACCAGCTTAAGAGCGCTAAAGGCCTGCAGATCGTATTGAAGGGCATAGATTCTTATGTTGTCCCTGAAGAAATTAAAGATGCACTAGTCCTCCAGGGATTTAAGGTAAAGAATGTATCAAACATATTTAACAAAGAAAAAGTACCCCAACCCCTATTTCGTGTTGAACTGGAGCCAAATGATATACAGTTGAAAAAAAACGAGACTCATCCTATTTATAGCCTTAAATACCTTTTGTACAGAAAAATCACAGTTGAAGAGCCACATAAGCGTGCAGGTCCCGTGCAGTGTCATAATTGCCAAGAATATGGCCATACAAAAGCTTACTGCAATTTACCTACAGTGTGTGTTATCTGCGGTGAATTGCACGGTACTGCAAGTTGTACCAAACCAAAAGATCAAGTGGAAAAAAAATGCAGTAATTGTGGAGGTAATCACACCGCTAACTACAGAAGATGTCCTGTGTACTCTTTCGTCAAGCAGGCTATGGTGCAAAAACCTAAATTAGCTCCAGCTCAACCATTAAACGCGTACTCCGCCGCTTTTGCTCAAGTGAGCCAACCAGTTACTTCACGTGTATCGTATGCCGATGCTGCTAAGGCTAGTTCTATCCCCACACAAAATATTTCACCGCCAAATAATTCAACGAATGCAAATTCAAGCTTTAACTTTAGTCGCCTTGAAGCTACTATTGAGAATCTGGTGCTAACTATAAACAACTTTACAACAAATATGACTACCATGATGCAAGAAATGCTGAGAATGCAGAATACTCTGCTTCAAGCATTAATTAACAAGCCATGAACACGTTAAAAATATGTTTCTGGAACGCAAACGGCATTCGCCAACATAAAAATGAACTTGAGCACTTCCTTACGGAAAAAAATATTGATATAATGTTGGTCTCTGAGACTCATTTGACTTCTAGAAGCCTCTTTAAAATGAATGGCTACACTTTATATGATACAAAGGACCCTAGAGGGAGAGCATGCGGTGGATCAGCAATTCTAATAAAGTCAAGACTCAAGCACTATATTCTTGACAACATTTGTGAAGAACATCTACAAGCAACAAATATCTGCATTGAAAATTTTTGTACAAATTTCGTGATATCTTCAATTTACTCCCCTCCCAGATTTTCAATCACTGAGGACCAATACGAGAAGTTCTACAAATCTCTTGGACCTTGTTTCGTAGCAGCTGGCGACTACAATGCTAAGCATACGTTCTGGGGTTCGCGTCTTACTACGCCTAGAGGTAGGGCGTTGTTCAACACAATATCAAAAATGGGATTGGATGTTATTTCGAGTGGGGAGCCTACTTACTGGCCTACTGACGTACGCAAAATTCCGGATATTATAGATTTCGGCGTCATAAAAAGTATCTCTAGGGAATTAATCCACGTTGAAGCTTCCCTAGATCTCTCGTCCGATCACTCTCCCACGATCGTTACAATCTGTAGCCCACTGAGAAGCGCTTTACCTCACCCATATGTCAAGATGATAAATCGTGTTAATTGGCTGGGATTCAAAAAATATCTTAGTAGTCATTGCACAGAAAATATTACGCTAAGATCACCCAATGATATTGAATCGAACATTGCAAATCTTAACGAGAATATTAAACAAGCTTCGGAACATGCCACTACCTCTCATCCGCATACTGTGTGCAATAAAATTTATTCTACAGACGTTGAACATCTCGTACGTGAAAAAAGAAGAGCTAGAAGGGAATGGCAACAGCACAGATCACCTCAACACAAAATCAGATTTAAAGAGTGCACTAAAAGACTCCAAGAGTTGCTTGCATCTGAAAAAACTGCATCTTTTAAAAATTATCTGGAAGGGCTTGATGTCACACCAGCATCTAATTACTCTTTGTGGCGTGCTGCTAAAAAGCTTAAAACACCCGTTGAGTTTAAGCCACCTCTGCGCACATCTACCGGAGGTTGGGCAAGAAGCGATACTGAAAAAGGTAAAATTTTTGTTGAGCATTTAAAATCCGTTTTTACACCAAATACATGTACCGGTGTTGCTGATTTGCCGAGTGTAGTTGCTCTACCCCCTCGACCCTTAAAATTTACGATGTGTGATGTACAAAAACTAATTGCCGAGCTCAACCCGAAAAAAGCTCCCGGTATGGATGGAATTAGTAACCAGATGCTGATTAAGTTACCTCGTACTGCAATTAGAATCCTGTTATTCATTTTTAATGCCATTTTACGACTGGAGTATTATCCAGACTGCTGGAAGCTTGCCAAGGTTAAAATGATTCCAAAGCCAGGTAAAGATCTTACCAAGGCTGAGTCATATAGGCCAATAAGTTTACTGTCAACAATGTCAAAGCTTTTTGAAAAGCTCCTCATGGCAAAATTGTCTTCAATTTTAACTGATAATGGGTGCATCCCGGACCATCAATTTGGTTTTAGAAGCCAGCATAGCACCATTGAGCAAACGCATAGATTGGTTCAATTTATCAGAAAAACATTTGAGGAAAAGAAGTATTGTTCTGCTCTGTTTATTGACGTTTCTCAGGCATTTGATAAAGTGTGGCATGAAGGCCTGATTTTGAAATTGAAGACATATTTACCAATAAACATTCTAAATCTTTTGGAAAGTTACATTGTTGCACGAAAATTTACAGTTGTGGAAGGACACTTTATGAGTATGCCTGAAACTATCTCATCCGGTGTGCCACAGGGGAGTATACTGGGGCCATTTTTATATTTGATTTATACTTGTGATATGCCTGTGAGCAGTAGTATCCACACTTCTACATTTGCCGACGATACCGCCTGCCTTAGTATGCACGAAACCCCTGATGAGGCATCCCGAAAACTCCAGGAACACATTAGCCAGATGGAACTATGGTTAAACTTATGGAGAATTAAGGTAAATGAACAAAAGTGTGTCCATATAACATTTACCTTACGAAGAGATACTTGTTCCCCCATTCGGATTAATAATCAAGTTGTTCCTCAACATTCACATGTGAAATATCTTGGTATACACCTCGATCGACGGCTTACATGGAAACATCACATTGACTATAAGTTAACTCAAATGAAACTAAAATTAACTCAGGTACATTGGCTGATTGGCAGAAATTCAACACTCAGCCTAGACTGCAAGCTTTTAATATACAAGTCGATTTTAAAGCCAATATGGTGTTACGGTATCCAGTTATGGGGCACTGCTTCAGCTTCCAATGTAGAGCGAATTCAACGAAGACAAAACAAAATTTTAAGGTTAATAACATCTGCTCCATGGTACATTAAGAATTCAAATATACATCGTGATTTAAATATGCCACTAGTGATTGAAGAAATTGCAAAATACGTAGGCAAATATCTAACGAAACTCGAGTCACATCCTAATCCGCTTGCTCGTAATATTTTGAACTTTACTGGACACATCCGCTTAAAAAAGAGAGATACAAGGGCTCTAATACTAAACAATCCGAATGAAGTTGCTTGAAATTTTTTATTTTTTTTTTTTTTTTGCTTATCACTACTTATGTATTATTTACAACTATCACTTAGTTAGGTCTGGCATTGGTCGGGCCTATTAATTATATGTTAGATTTAAGATTTGAATACTTATGGTTAGTTCATATATGAAGATACAATAAAAAAAAAATAAAAAAAAAAAAAAAAAAAAAAAAATTTACCTTAATTCTCCATAAGTTTAACCACAGTTCCATTTGACTAATGTGTTCCTGGAGTGGAGGCAGGTGAAATAGATACACAAGAACAAATAAGAGATACATTTAAACCTATATATAAAATAATACAAGTTTAAAGCCTGAAAAACCATCAGTCAAGATAGTGACAAGTACACCAAAGAAACTAGCAGAAGGAACAATATTTAATGATACCATCTTATTAAATGATGCTAATACTGTGAATGATGATACCGATGATGATGATGATGATTTGTACTCACTGACTTCCAATTCCAAAGACACTTATAGTAACGTATCAGTCTTGGAAGGAAGAAATAAATTAGATACAAACTATGGTCCATATGAAGATTTAAATAGTGAATGGAAATTTGGTGATAGTAACCTTAAACTGAATGAAGATAAAATACAAGTTGGTGGCCAAATATGGGCTCTAACACCAGGAGTATTTTCTCTAATGATTCATAAAATACCAAATATTATGATAAATTTGAACTCGAAATATATAAAAAGATTTTAATTATTACTAATGTATACATACAGAGTCATCATCGCTCACTGACGGAGAACGATGTTATCAGAAAATTGTTTCTAGAAACTGAAATCGACAAATTAAATGACAATTTAATAATATGGCTTAGGGCATCAATATTCTAGAATGTTTAAATGAGTTATAAAATTGAAAAAGACATTCTAAGAAGGAAATCATGTTTCGAAAGACATATTGAATTGAATTGATAATAAATAGATTGGAAAATTAACTAGATGTTAGTATAAATACTACAGAAAATATAAATTATTGATTGTTGTAGGCTGTAATTATCACGTTCTCAAACCTTATATGGTCCGTATCGTTACAAATAAAGGCTGCACTCTAAAAAACCAAGGTAATGGAAAATATTTTTGAACTGGCACGAATACCAAAAAACTTAAAAGCAGATGATGGTAAAGAATTTTTTAATAAACACTTTGGAAAACTCATTCACAAATATAGGATTTAACATTACTCAATACGAAAGCATCAATAGTACAATGATTTAATATATTATTAAAAGCAATGACGTGAAAAGAATTTATCATTAATGATTCCTATAAGTGGATTGATATATAAGGACTTACTTAGTGTATAAAATAGAAAAGTTCATCTCACTATTAAAATGTTTGCGATCAAAATTAACTCAACAAATGAGAAAAAACTGCTAAATGCAGTATACAGTAATTATAAGATGATAAAATACTTATATATAAAATTATATACAAATAAAATTAAAAAGGAAAAATCTAGTTTGTCTTGTTTTTGAAGAATTTATTAAGAATGATAGGTCTTAGGAAAGATAATATATGATAATGTATTGTAATTCTCTAAACTTGTTGATAAGTATGAAATATTGTGAAAACTTAAGTGTTCAAGATGGAGTAAAACACAGTGTAATATTCAGCAACACATCATATTATCAGTTTTCATAGTAGAAGATGTACATTTTCCATTTTGAAAGCTCTAAACAAAAAATTTTGTTAATTTCTATAGCTATCAGATCATTAGAAATTATAAACAAACTAAAGAAATTGGACTTTGGTTTCCATTCTTTAAGAATGTAGATTTGTATAAATAAGTATCAAACAAATTTGATGAATAAATATGGACTTGAACTAGAATATGATATACATATGTACATATATATGTATCTACTGTGTAAAAAATTCAAAAGTGTGAATTCGTCAATTCTAATAGTATAGATTTTTAATTGAAACACCACTACATCTCGGACTCTCGCATCACTATCGATAGAAGCATGCTTACGCATGCATGCTAGTAAAAATATATGAATAAAGCTGTTAGATGATGATGAAAAGCTCTTTTTAGGGTTCCGTACACCAAAGGTGAAAAAAGGAACCCTATTGTTTTCGCTACACTGTCCGTCTGTCCGTCACACGGTATTTTCTCAGGAACCATAAGAGCTACGGACCGCAAATTTAGACAGAGTATGTACAACCTTGGCCACTACAACAACAAATACATGAGAATTAGAAATTAAAGGGTGTTCCAAAACGAGCAAGGAAAAATGTTAAAATCACATTTTTATATAGACTGCAACAATTATCATTAAAATATTAAAAAATTTAAATTAAAGGGTAGTCAATCAGATAATGCAATTTTGACAACTTGCTATATCTTGGAAACCGTAGGAGGTAAACTCTTGAAATTTTCAAAAACGGTAAAACTAAAAAATCCGAAAAAGTTAAAATCGCCAAACCGAAAAAAATCGCCAAAACCTGAAAAAAATCGCCAAAAATTTAAAAAAAATCGCCAAATCGAAAAAAATTGACAAAATTAAAAAAAATTCTAGCACTAAAATAAATAGCCAAATTCGAAAAAATCGCCAAAATGAAAAAAAAAAACGCCGAAAACCGAAATAAATCGCCAAAACGCGAAAAATGCTCCAAAACCAAAATAATTGTTTATGTGAAAAAAAACGCCAAAATGAAAAAAAATCGCAAAAATAAAAAAAATCGCCAAATGAAACAAATCGCTAAAATTAAAAATAACTTCAAAAACCGAAAAAAATCCTCAAAACAAGAAAAAAAGTGCCAAAACTAAAGAAATCGTCAAAACCAAAAAAATCACCTATATGAAAAAACGCCAAAATTAAAAAAATCGCTAAAATAAAAAAATTGCCAAAATAAAAAAACCCCAAAATAATAAAAATAGCCAAAATTAAAAACTTCAAAAACAAACAAAAAATCGCCAAAACGAATTCAAATTCAAAAAAACCTTAAAAATAAAAAAAAAATTAAAACCGAAAAAACCCCAAAAATGCCAAAACTATATTGGCTAAAGTTTTTATTGAATTACATATCTCATGTCCGTACGGAACCCTTCATCTGCGGGTCAAAGTCGCACTTCACTGAATTTATTTAATAATGAAGTCGCAGACAGCAATTGTAT
Source organism: Tachina fera (assembly GCA_905220375.1). Taxonomy (NCBI): domain Eukaryota; kingdom Metazoa; phylum Arthropoda; class Insecta; order Diptera; family Tachinidae; genus Tachina; species Tachina fera. Next base: position 107,819,689 of record LR999963.1, read on the forward strand.
CTGGATCAATACAAGTCATGAATGATTTGTAGGGTATGATTGATGGTGATGAGGACCTTTTTAAGGTGAAAAATCATTATATCTGCATGCGATACAATCCAGCGTACGTTAACAAGAATTACTCCAAGGGTCAACCAGTAAACCTCATGTTGAAACACTTGAAGTAAAATTATCCCAAACATAGATATTCTAATGTTTCTGACACTTTATGCAAATACTTATGGTGAATTTCTTGTTGGTGGAGGTAAATGAGTTAGTTGAGATCGATTTCCTAGGATAGTTTATCATGAAACATGTATTCCCTTGTATATGAAGTAATTTCTACATACATACATACTTTCATATATTTATCTATATGTATACAGTTCAAGAAGTAAATCCAAATGTTTTGGACATATTATAATGAAAAATAAATAAAAATAAAGAGTGACTGACTAACTTATACGTACAGTCTGCTAACAGAGACACAAAGTACAATTAAATTAAAGATATAAAAAATATGAACACAATAAGCTAAACTTTAATAAAATGAGAAAAAATCGTATCTTATAGAATATCAAATAAAAGCTAAAGACGATCAGCCTTCATAAAATAAATATATATGGTATTAATGTAAAGTTAGTATCAGTATCAAGTAATAAAATTTGGACAATTAAATTTTTAAAATTGAATTATCCATACCCAGCTAAAAAAAATATATATGGTCCATATATTTATAATATATGAATATATATAAGTATATATGAATATGTATGAATTCATGTGCGGAAATATATGGGATTATACATGGCAAAACTATTATATACGAACTAATATATGGACTAATATATGAAATGTAATAACATATGAGCTCATATATGAAAATTTAATTATGAAGCTCTTCATATGTGGATTCATATATAAATATAAGATTTTATATATGGAGCCATATAAAAATGTATGCATAAATAATATCTAAGATCGTTTTTTGCATCAAAAAAAACTTGGAATTTTATCACTGCTGAATTGGAAATCCAGTAGAAAATACATACGTTATGCAAAGTTTATATGCGTACACCCAGAAAAAAAATTACACCATAGGTGCTCAAACTGATCACATTCGGTGTCAAAAGTGTATCAACAACGTTTGTGGGCAAGTTGTATACACCGTTGTCAATCTGACAACGAAATATTGACAACACAATGGTTGTCAAGTCGAACACAAATGTGGTCATATTGAAACCGAATTGTTGTCAAATTGACACCATATCGTTGCTGAAACGATACCGGTGTCAAGTTGACACCATACTGTTGTCAAGTTGAGACCACACCGTTGTCACTATGACACCATGCCGTTGTAACACCATTCGTTGTCAATAAATGTCCGTTCCTGCGCAATTCATTCCCATAAAAATATAAATTAAAATCCACGTTTTCTTTTTAAAAACTTGTTTTAATATAATTTAAATTTAATTAGATACACACATAGAACAATTTAAATTAACTTAACTCTAAAATAATCATATTTGACACCAAATGATCAAATGAACTATTAATATAATAACTGTATACGATTTTAATTATTTGTAAAAAGTTAATAAGAGATGCACCATTAGCTGAGTTTGAATCTTTCCTGGCAAAGTGCTTTTCTCTGAATTCCACATGTATGTAGCCCTAATGCTTCAAATTTTCTTTTTTTAATATGTTTGATTTACTTACCATTTAAATATTCAAGAATGGATTCCATATTTATCCTTTTCAAGAATTTCTTAAGTTCATTCATCCTCAGTGTCTTCAACATCATCGGTGAGTGGAATACATGTGTCACTGATAACCATGAAATCTCAATTAACCTTCAAAAACACACAAGTAATAAGAAAAACATATCCGACATCAAACTTGTAAGAATTGACGACAAAGCGTTGTGGGTAGTGCACGTTATATATTAACATTTATAGATGATCGATCTCGATATACCTTCGTATATTTTCTAATGAGCAAAAGTCAAGCATTTGAAATTTTTAAAGAATTTAAGGTTTTTGTTGAACACCAAACAGAAAAGCAAATAAAAATACTACGTTCAGATAATGGTACCGAGTTCGTCAACAACGCTTTTGATAGTTTTTTGAAGTTGAATGGAATTGTATGGCAACTTACTGTACCCTATACACCCCAACAGAATGGCGTAGCAGAGCGCTTAAATAGAACGTTGGTTGAAATGGTCAGAACAATGCTGGTGTCCTCAGGTGTTGATGAGTGTTTATGGGCAGAAGCAGTGAATACCGCCGCTTATATTAGAAATAGATCACCAACAAAAGCTCTTGACAATTCTACACCTTACGAAATATGGTACAATCGAAAGCCAACAGTACAACATTTCAAAATATTTGGCTCGTTGGCCATCGCTTTAGATAAAACTCATCACCATAAGTTCCAACCAAAGGGAAAAGAATTTACCATGGTTGGATATTCAGAGACGTCAAAGGGGTATCGTCTATTCGAAAAATTAACCCGAAAAATTACAATAAGCCGTGACGTTTATTTTATTGAAGACAATCAAACAGATGTGAATGATGGCAGTCTACAAGGTAAGGTCAACAAAGAAATGCTCAGCATAGAAATACAACATAATACTGCACCGTCTAATAATGAAGTATCTGGAGACGTCGATGACAACATATTAAGTGAAAGTGAATTCCAGTCTGCTGAAGAAAATTACCTCAATTCTGATGCTGAAATGGAAGGAAAAATTCTTGTTGGTTTTCATACAACAAATGAAACTTTACGTAGAGGAAGACCCAAAAGGATACGAACAGGTCGACCAGGAAGGCCAAGAAAATGATACAACACTTTAAATATGATGTGTGGGAATCAATGCCATCAACAGTAAAAGATGCCTTATCAGATGATTACTCCGAATATTGGTGGAACGAAATGCAAGAAGAATATAAGGCGCTAATTAATAATAATACTTGGGAATTAACAGAGTTACCTGACTCCCAAAAAGCTGTTGGCTGCAAATGGGTATTTGCATTGAAGAAAAATAACGAAGGTAACATTGAACGTTTGTTGTCAGACTGTAGGAGTTTAAGTCTGATCGTGATTTAGGTGGGTGGGGTTGTTGACGTAATATGTAACCGTAGCAATTTATGGGTGTAGCTCTTTGTCTGTCTGTGGTAACTTGTGTGAGGCTGTGAAAGGGGGCGGGGTTCCGATGAGGTAGATCGATTACATCTCAGGATACAACGAAAAGGGAACAGTGCAACTAATAAGAAGGAAGACAAAGACAACACAAATGCCAACTACTCTATTGTTTTATTTTAGTTTTACTGTGATATTAAGATCGGTGTCGTTGATTTCATGTTATATGTTTTATATATGACGTTTGTTTTCGAGCTTTTGGGTTTTATGTAGTGCTGATTATGTAAAATACAAACTATGAAAAACAAATTTAATTTTCAGAATATTATCATATGTAAGTAACGATTGTCCTTAATCACAATTGTGATTACAATGTATGTATGTTGTATGTATCATAAAACAAAAGCAATTGTGTAATGATTAGTTTCAAATATTGTTATTTTTATATATTTTTTCTGTTCCAAGGTTACCAGATTAACAAATAAAAACATCCGTGATAAAGTTGGGATTTTCCAACGAAACGTCGGATGATATAATTAATAAAATAAATAATCGCTTATTTTAATTCACTGACCTTAAAAGCCCATTTATAAAAAAGTAGTTAAGCTTAATATAGACAAAGTTCAATATAAATAAAAACTGAATATTTAATATCATCGGAGGGCCCGCCGACTATAGAAACTATCATAATGTGGGATATAGAGCATAATTTTTTCACACACATGAAACTCAAGTACAATATAGAGACATGCATACTACTGACAAAATATTGCAAAAGAATTAATAAATTAGCGAAACAACACGAAAGACTTATATATTTACTACAATGTAGGGAAAATGGAATAATACCGACACATTTGACTAATTCCACCCAAAACGCAAAACAACTTTTCACTTCTTCTACTATTTCTAGAGAACTAAACAAGATTGAACAAAATTTCCACATAAAAATTCTCAATTTAGAAATAAAAGAGATCCACATAAATATTAATGAAATAAAAAGGACAAAGAGCGATATGGAGAATAATTTAAGATTTAAAATTAGCGTCGAAGATTTCGATAAATTTATTGAAAGTCAGAGAGAAAGGTATAAGAAAATTACATCGGCTTATAAAGAAACGCTTCTGGGGAAAATGAAAAAGCTTCAATTGATACAGCTAGAGAAGTACAACCTGACATACAATCCAGATCGGATAGTTAATATGACGAACGTTTACTCAGCGAAGACAGCAAGTGGTTATTCTCACAGGGAGCTAAGTTTACTCTTCCTGCAAATAAAACTAATTTTTCGGCAATCGATCTAATTGCGGACATTGAACAATAGGTATAAACTTTGGACGACGATAGAGAAAAGGAAATAGCCAGATCAAGAATAGCTAACAGAATTTTAACATACAAGATAACATCTAAAAATAATCTGAAAGACAAATTTATACTCAATATTTTAGAAAAACCAAAAAGTTTTCAGGAAAAACAAAAAGACATAATAATAACAAAAGCAGATAAAGGTAACAAGACAGTTATTATGTGTAAAGAAACTTACAACAGAGGAATGCAGAAACTATTAGAAGACCGGACAACCTATAAGGAAACGAGATTTGATCCTACCCAAAAACTTCAAAGAGAAAATGACAGAATAATACTGGATCTTTAAAAAACAAAATTTTATAACAAAGCATGAACAGATTAAATTGACGTAAGATTTTGCTACAGCACCTCGATTGTATGGTTTACCAAAAATCCACAAACTAGATATACCATTGAGACCAATTTCAGCATCAATTGAAGTACCATGCTACAACCTTTCAAAATATATTGGCAACATGGTGAAACATCTGATAAAAGAAAAATAGAATATTAAAAACTCTCTGGAATTAAAGAAGAATCTTCAGGACATAATAGTTGATGATGATGAAATTTTAATATCATTGGACGTCTTATCACTCTTCACTAATATCCCAATCCATCTGGCTATAATAAAACAATGGACTGTATTAGAAAAAATTACAAAAATTCCGAAAAAACTATTTTTAAAAATATTACAATTCTGCCTTCATGAAAATAACTATTTTATTTATGATGGGAAAGTTTACAACCAAATATATGGTATGGTAATGGGGAACCCACTATAGCTGATATAGTTTTAGATAAATTACTAGAGACAACAATAGAAGAACTAAAGGAAAAGAACATCAACATAAAATATATAAAAAAATACGTGGATAATTTATTTGCGGTAATAAGGAAAAGCGACGAAGAAATTATACTAAACATTTTCAATAGTTATCATACCGAGATAAAATTCACAATCGAAAAACAAGAAAATAACTGCATACCATATTTAGATTTCAAAATATATAGAAAAGACAACAGAATTATAACTGATTGGTACACAAAATCTATTGCATCCGGGCGCTTTTTAAATTTTCATTCAGCACAACCTATGCAACAAAAAACAAATACTGCCTTGAATTTAATTAAGAAGGTATTAGAAATTAGTGATAAGCAATTTAAAAAAAAATATACAAAAAATAAGACAAATACTTTTAAATAACAGCTACCCGTTATATTTAATAAGCAACTTAATAGAAAAAGCAAAACATGGGAGTAGTAGTGAATTACCAATCCTGGCGCCGATTAAAATTGTTAAATTGTGGCTGAAATTGTTAAATTGTGGCTGAAATTGTTAAATTTGGGTAATTAAAATTTGAAAATTCTTAAATTCTTGGAAATTTGTGAAATTTGATACCTACGAGGGTGGTTCAATAAGTCCGTCCAAATTTTTGTTTACATAAGGAGTTTTTTGTTTACATTAACTTTGTGGGAACGGGTGTTTTTTTTGGGGTAATATTAATTGTGGGAACGGGTGATTTTTTTTGTGGGTGTGGTTAAGGGGTTTTATAAGATTAAGATTTCTCAAGTGTATATGCCGACGGGAAAATCATGCAAATGATTTTTCCTAATACCAGTGGGGGAAATAGTGATTATTAATTTTTCCTAATGCCTACGGCAATGCATGATAATTTTTCCTAATGGCTACGGCAATGCATTATAATTTTTCCTAATGCCTACGGCAATGCATGATAATTTTTCCTAATGCCTACGGTAATACATGATAATTTTTCCTAATGCCTACGGCAATGCATGATTATTATTTTTTTTGAAATGCCTACGGCAATACATGAGTATTATTTTTTTCAAATGCCTACGGCAATACATGAGTATAATTTTTTTCAAATGCCGACGGCAATACATGAGTATTATTTTTTTCAAATGCCGACGGCAATACATGAGTATTATTTTTTTCAAATGCCGACGGCAAAACATGATTATTATTTTCTAGTACCAAAGGTAAAATTGCCAGTGTTGCCAGACTATAGAAATTCGTTATCTTAATACTACATCAGTAATATCAGAGAAAATAGATTTGATGACTACTACGCGATTCTCATGTGAATCGGGAGAATGTGTGTATGATTTCCTCACACTAATAAATTTTTTATAAATAAAATAATTAAATAAATTAATAAACAATTAATTTAATTATTTTATTTATTTATAAAATGTTCTCTTGTATATGAACACCCTATACTTGTGTGTGGATGATCCAGCTTGTTTGTCGCTGGTATTTATTTATTTGTTTAAGAAATATAATTGTATGTATGTATGTATGTATGTATGTATGTTTGTATGTGTATTTGTATGTATGTATATGTGTATTTGTATGTATGTATGTATGTATATGTGTACTTGTATGCATGACTGAGGATGCTTGTGCGTAAAATATTTTGTAGAATACATTTATATTTTGCAACATAATCATTTTCTTTGTCTACGATTATTTTAAAGCAGCAAAGTTTCAATTAAGTACAGTCATCAGCAGAGAAACAAAAAGTAAATATGCTGCAAGGATACTGCTACTGATTTTTGTATAAATACGCCAACTTTTCTAACCATCACAAAATTGCCAGTGTTGCCAGACTATAGAAATTCGTTATCGTAATACTATATCAGTAATATCAGAGAAAATAGATTTGATGAGTACTACGCGATTCTCATATGAATCGGCGGAATATGTGTATGATTTCCTCACGCTAATAAATTGTTTATAAATAAAATAATTAAATAAATTAATAAACAATTAATTTATTTAATTATTTTATTAATTTATAAAATGTTCTCTTGTATATGAACACCCTATACTTGTGTGTGGATGATCCAGCTAGTTTGTCGCTGGTATTTATTTATTTGTTTAAGAAATATAATTGTATGTATGTATGTATGTATGTATGTTTGTACGTGTATTTGTATGTATGTATATGTGTATTTGTATGTATGAGTGAGGATGCTTGTGCGTAAAATATTTTGTAGAATACATTTATATTTTGCAACGTAATCATATGCAATAAAGTTAACTCTCCTCCTCCTTACTTCCTTCTCTTTCATTTATGTAGTTTGTATTTGAAATAAGAAAACACTTGTACATTCTTTTATTTGGTATACATTTATTGTTTAAAATTTTTTTAAGTTTTATAATAATACATACATATGTAAATTCATATTTTAAGAAGTAAAAAAGTTCATTTAAAGCAAGACATTTCTTTTGTTGGTAAAATAGCATTTTTTAATGCGCAAACACCAAAATTATGATAACTACAATAAAGATATTCTGGATGCTTGATTTCCATTTGCTTAAAGTTGATGCAGCCTATATCCTCAACGTTAAAAATTTTTCGGTGTAACATTTTTTCCAACCATCGTCTTTTTTCTTCACCTTTTACATAAATTGTTGTACATCTTGCGTTGGCTTTTAAAAAATTGCAAACGCTTTGAAATGAAACTGATCCAGCAGTCCAGTTTAGGTGATGATAGTTTTTTGTTAGCCACTTTGCTTCTCTTTGCTTTTTTATTGATAACCATTTAAAATCAAATGGGGATTTTATAATGAAATGGTTATATTCATAATTGTTGAAAACAATCGCTACTTCTTTTGCGATGAAATCATTTGAATTACTCTTGAAACTTTGTACGTCTATACAAATTATGTTGTTATCCATATTACTCAATTTATAAGACTTTTCGAACTTGTCCTTTGATAGGTATATATTCTATTATACGATCATGAATAAGAATGCAGTAAGCTGTTGTTTTTGCTGCAATATTAGTTGCTGTTTCAAATTCTATTTTTATATCAATCGGTCCATTATTGAGTGATTCATTCTGATGACTGACATCTACTACAATAATAGGAGCTTTTGTCTTAAACTCTGGTGCAGTTAGAAGCGGTTGAGATTCTTTCATATAATAACTTTGTTGAAATCTTATATACATATCATATAGAATTGCATATCGTTCATTTTTAAACTTTATGTTAAGATCATCATATGGATATGAGACTGAATTTAAATGTACTTTTAAATTAGTCAAATCACAATGAACAAACTTATTTTCTTGTTGAAAAGCAATCAATACAAAACGTGGGCGTTCTCTATTTGCAGCCAGTTTAACATTCCAAATATGGCTAGTTCCTATGTTTAATTGTGGATTAATATGACAATCCCAACTGCGAAATGCCATAGGTATAGAAGCACCATTATTTATCATATTCAATTTGCTAAAGTCCGATAATTGTACATGTGGGATTCTCCATGAGATGAGTGAAATTGTAAGTTTAGCTTTTTCAGTAGAAACACTCGAGCGCACAAGATCTTCATCGTTCTTATTGCGCAAGAGTATCAATTCATGTTTTCCATTTAGTATAACTTTGTTGTAGTCTTCAGCGAATCCTAGAAGCATTTTTAGAGGTACATAGAAATTGAAAAATCCATTTACAAGAGTGACATCGTCAATTTTGTTCCATCCAGCATTTTGCATCACGTTGCTTTCAGTTGGTGACATAGAAACCAAATTTTTTATGGTGCTTGTGGCTCCTAAATATCTTGTATGATCAATTTCAATTCCATTGAGCTCATAGCGAATTTCATCAAACAGATATGCCACAAAGTTGTTTTTTAGTATAAAGTTTTTTGAAGATGACGAAGATTTTGTCGTATTATCATCAGCAACAAACCCTTCCACATAAATGTAGCTCTCACTGGGTAGCACGTACAAATCTTGATTTTGTATTGAAATTCTAATTTCATCATTATTGTTGTAAGACTGTAAGTATGGTACATATGTATGATAGTTCTTTTTGATTATATTTTCATCAGACAAAGGTTTATCTAAGACATCTATTATTGAGCTCATTTTGTTTTTAATTTCAAATTCAATGACTTCAAAAAATTTTTGTTTGATGTTGTTAGAGCTTTTTGTTGAGCTGTTCACTTTAATGTTGTTGTTGTTTTTGCTGCTATATTTTTCAATGTATTTGTGTTGTATATTAGCATTATTTAGTTGACCTTAATTGTATTCGTATTGTAATTTCCTCTCCTCGGAAATTAATTAAATCACCGTGTTGATCAAGTACGCGCAGCGCTAGTGAACTTATCTCTCTGGTGTTCACAGGTAAATAGATGAGATTTCTTGGAACCTCATCTATTTTATAGCCTGGAGGCACATTTATCGGAAATTCATGAAGTGTATGCGATTTGGAGTTATTCATATATGTGTTAATAGCGATACTACTTTCAATTCGCAAGAGAACTTTAAAAATATTAACTGGAAGATCTGAGTAATAATATTTGTTTGGTGTTAGGATTTTGCTATTGAATCCTAAAAGTTTTCCAATTGTGTTGTCCTTATTAAAATATAAAGGATCTTTGGAACTATTAACTTTAACTTGCATTGTGTTGTTATTGGCTTCAATAAAAATCTTATTTGCTGGGCAAAGTCGATTGTATTGCTCTTCTATAAAATCAACTATATCATTTAATTCGTAAGATCCAATTGGTATTTCAATTTTATGTTCCCCTATATGAAACATATTGTTGTAAGTGTCTACATTTGGAATACTGTTGTATGAATGAAAATCAGTTAGAGCACACTCATATGCATCATGTAATTCAATAGGAGGAAAGTAACTAGCAGATAATTCTGATGAGTTAGAGCTCAGAGTAAGTGTTATTGACATTATAACAGACTGATTACAATTAAATAAAGTTTAGTACACAGTATGGTTTATAAGCCTAATTTACATATTTATTTCATTTTCTTATTTTAAAATTAACATTAGTTTCTTAATATTAATGCTATTATTGTTCTTGATATGATGCTGTTGGTGATTTAGTTTTTCTTCCAACTATAATATTTCATCTTTACTTATCCAAGAATTGTGTTGATCGGAAAATCCTACCCATTTAACATATACTTCCTTCGCTTTAGTTTTGAGAACCTTTTCAACTAAATGTGTATTTGGAAATCTAGTTTTTGAAAGTTCATCAGTATAGAATTCACCTTTAATAGGATTACCAAGATAATCTTCTAATATGTATGTTGCAGGATTTGTATTTTGAACTTTGGTAATTGTGAATATTTCTGTGGTCCAATTTGGAGTATAACCTTTTTCAAAGATATGCTTATATTTGCTTATGCGAACATGATCTCCTACATTAAATTTCGACATTTTATATTATTATTATTATATCTTCAAATGACTGTATACTGTATTAAGCAGCTTTTGCTAATTTGTTGAGTTGACTTTAATAGGAGACATTTTAATTGTACGATGAAATTTTTTATTGTATGCATTAACTAAATCTTTGTGTATATCAATCCACTTATATGAACCATTATAGCTAAATTCTTTCCACATCATTCCTTTCAATGTTCTATTAAATCGTTCTACAATTGATGCTTTCATACTGCTATATGTTGAGTAGTGATTAATATCGTATTTATGCATTAATTTTTCAAAGTTTTTGTTGAAAAATTCTTTACCATCATCTGTTTGTAAGTTTTTTGGTACTCGCCCCAATTCAATAATATCTGTCATTGCCTTGGTTGTTTCGAGTGCAGTTTTTGTTTTTAGCGGTACTGCCCATGCAAATTTTGAAAATGTGTCGATTACAGTAAACGAAAATCTATAATTTTTATTTTCTTTAGAATAGTTCCCCATTTCAACTAAATCAGCTTGCCAAAGATCATCAATTCCTTTCATTACAACTCTGCGACGCACAAAATGTTTTCGTGCTTGCTTATGGAGTTCGTTTACTAAATTTCTTTTTGAAGACATAAAGTTGTTTTTAAAGATTTTTTGGAGAGTGTTGTGATCTACTTGAAGGACTTTCAGCTATTGATACAAACATGTAATTTTCCAATCTATAAATTTTCTCATTAAGCTGCTCAATTTGTTCTTCAAAGGATGTTTTCATTTTATGGATATCTTTTTGAATTTTATAATTTTCTTCTATATCTAATTTTATTTCACGTTGTAGTTCTTCGATTTGCATTTGAAGATCTTCTTGAATTACAGTATTGTCTGCCTTAAAGTATGTTAATAATTTCTCTTCTAGTTTTTCGATTTGAGTTTGCAGAAACAATTTATTGATAACATCGTTTTCCTCCAGAGCTGCTGCAACATTTTTGATCCTTTTGTTTTGGACATCAATGTTGTTGTTCGTATCCACAAATAACCCCAACAGTTTAGGTGCATTTTTCAAAGAAATTATGTTGCTAGTATCGTTTAAGTAGTGTCCAAATTTATCAACAGACATGCTTTATATACTTTATTAAAGTTAATGTATTATATTCGCTTCACGTAGCTCTTCAATAATTGATACAATCTCCTTATTGTGATTAGTATGACCTGCACCTTGTGATGCAAGCAGTAGTCGAAGTCGATCTACTAACTCATTGGGATCATCCCAGTATATATAGTTGGGCTTATGAATATTAAATTCCATCATTCCATCACCTAAATAGCTACCTTTTGGCTTAGATCCTGTTGATTGGGGTAAATTCTTCTGGTTTTTCTCGTCAATAAATTTCTTAATAATATGTTTATATTTATATCCTCTAGTACCCTTTATTTGACCATCAGGTGTATAGTCTCTTCTATATGCATTAGTAGTAATTAAAATCTTTTTATAGATTTCGAGTTCAAATTTATCATAATTTTTTGGTATTTTATGAAACATTAGAGAAAATAGCCCTGGTGTTAGGGCCCATATTTGACCACCAACTTGTATTTTATCTTCATTAAGTTTGAGCGTACTATCACCAAATTTCCATTCATTATTGAAATCTTTATGTGGACCATAGTTTGTATCTAGTTCATTTCTTCCTTCCAAGACTGATAAGTCAGTATAAGTATCTTCTGTATTGGAAGTCTGTGAGTAAAAATCATCATCATCATCGTCGTCATCATCATTTACAGTATTAGCATCATTTAATGAGATGGTATTATCAAATATTGTTCCTTCAGCTAGTTTCTTTGGTGTACTTGACTCTATCTTGACTGATGTTTTTTCAGGCTTAAGACTTGTATTATTTTCAACTTCCACCTTCATTTTACTTTCTTCTTTCATGGGAATTCTTTTAATTTTTTTAGAACTATTTATGAATTCTTTGAGTGGTTCTGTTATAGGTTTAAATGTATCTCTTAGTTGTTCATGTGTATCTATTTCACCAGTTTTTATACTACGAAGCTTTTTCTTTAAGACATTTCTTGTCGACACCAATTGTTTTAAAATTTTCTCATCCATACTTAATAATAGTAAATAACAGGTATCAGCTATTGGATCAGGTATCAGCTTTTTAGGACCTGGTCTGGTTATCAGATCAGCTTTTTAGGACCTGGTCTGGTTATCAGATCAGCTTTTCAGGACCTGGTCTGGTTATCAGATCAGCTTTTCAGGACCTGGTCTGGTTATCAGATCAGCTTTTTAGGACCTGGTCTGGTTATCAGATCAGCTTTTTAGGACCTGGTCTGGTTATCAGATCAGCTTTTCAGGACCTGGTCTGGTTATCAGATCAGCTTTTCAGGACCTGGTCTGGTTATCAGATCAGCTTTTTAGGACCTGGTCTGGTTATCAGATCAGCTTTTTAGGACCTGGTCTGGTTATCAGATCAGCTTTTCAGGACCTGGTCTGGTTATCAGATCAGCTTCTTAGCACCTGGTCTGGTTTTCAGATCAGTTTATCAGGTAGCAGCTCAGCTTATAGCAAATAGATGTATGAAGTTTAAAGTTAGATTAATAACTAAAGTGAATGTTTATCAAGAGTAGTTTATATAGTAATGAAATAGTCAAATTGCTTTCTGTAGCGACCATTATTTAATTCATTATCTTTGCTTATCACCAAAAATCCATATTTATCCTTCCAACACTCTCGACAAATTTCTTGGAACTTTTCATAACTCATATCGCTGCCAACATGACCCCTATAAACATGCTTCATATTCGCCTCATCTTGCTTAAACATTATAATAACATTTGCATTGTCTCTTATTAAATGCTTGGGAATTCTAGTGTAAGTTTGACACAAGTAGAATGAATCAACATCCCTATGTCGCCCCATACAAAAATATGTTCGTATATTATTCTGCTTTTCACATGCAACATCATCAAATATCATAATTGAATTAGTTTTAGCTTCGTCAGGTGGAATAACTGATTCATTATCTGTAAATGTATAATATCCCATTCCTTTAATTGGTGAAATTAGTTTCTTCAGATATTCATATTTGGGCTGATATAAAGATTTTGAGTATTAATAGATGTTTTCAAACTTGAGTCCATTAGGACTTTCTAGTAAGCCAATCATAACATTAGTCTTTCCACAATTTGATGGTCCTACTATTAGAGCACGAATAGAATTTGGTAAGAGGGGGCTGTGCTTTATTTTTGAAGTAATGTTCGATGATTGATCAATATTACGAACTAAAATATTTTTATGTTGTTTCACTAACTGCATTTTTGTAACTAAATGCATTTCATAATTGTTACCTCTTATTATAGAAAAAATTAGATAATATGGTTATACGATATCAGAAAAAGTTTAGTCATAAAAACACCTTCGTTGGAGGAGGTAAAGTAGATAAAATAATAAACGCTCTACCTGTTGAACTTCATCTTCCTGGATATCAGTACTGTGGACCTGGAACAAAACTACAAAAACGTTTAAATCGAGGTGACAAAGGAATTAATTTATTGGACTCTGCTTGTAAAAATCACGATATTGCATATTCAAAAAATAAGGATTTAAGTACTAGACATAAAGCTGATACAATACTAGAAAATTCAGCTTGGAATCGAGTTTTATCAAAAGATAGTAGTCTTGCTGAAAAATCATTTGCATATATGGTTACTAACGCAATGAAAGCCAAAACAAAATTTGGTATGGGTGTGGAGAAAAAGAAAAATGTTGGAAAGAACAAGCTAAATGATAAAAAACTGTTTAGAACATCAATTAGAGCTGCAACAAAAATACTAAATAAGGAAAAGCCATTAGATATTAACTCAGCTATTAAAATTGCACAAAAAACTATCAACAAATCATTAAAAGGAAAAAAATCTCAAATTATAGTACCACGTGTAATACGTGTCCCAAAAATTGGTGGATTTTTGCCTCTAACACCGATTTTAACTGCTCTGGGTGCAATTGGTAGTCTAACAACTGGAGGTGCTACCATAGCTAAAGCTGTAAATGCAACAAAGAATGCCAAAAATCAACTTGATGAAGCAACTAGACATAATAGAGCGATGGAATCTATAGCAGTTGGCAAAGGACTTTACTTGAAACCATATAAAAAAGGTTATGGCTTAGTTCACAAAGAAGAATCAAAAAACTCTTAGAGATGCTGCCCAACAGACCACTATCTGATGTGGACCTAAACCGTTTCTCTATAAATATTCCATATTTTAGAGGAGTTTTCATGTTGAATACTCTACCAAAACGAACAAAGAAAATTGAATGTGGAATAATCAACTTAGATGTATCAACAGGACCTGGTACACATTGGGTAGCATATTATAAAAACAACAATGAAAAAGAATATTTCGATAGCTTTGGAAACTTACAACCTCCTTCAGAAGTAGTCAAATATCTTGGTACAAATGTAAAATACAACTATAACCAACATCAGAATTTTAATACATTTACCTGTGGTCACTTATGTCTTAAATTTCTTTATGAAATAACTGAAAATATTAAATAAAAACACAAACATTTATATCATAAAAAACTCTTTAATGTCTTTTTATTTATAATTTAAAATACATAGCTAATATATTTTATTGCCAAATAGGAAATTGGGAATTTTGAATTAGAAATTCACTCAGCTCACTCTCAACGATTAGATTTTCTTCACCTTCTCTGCTTAAGCAATAAGATCCACTGGACAGATCTTTACATTGTCTTGGTTGTTTCTCTTTATGAAATTTAATGGAATTTAATAATATTGTGAAATTCAATTTCTCTTGTACAGAACTTCTCAAAGAAAACAAGACTGAGCATGCTTAAATGATATGAAAACCAGACTGTGCATGTTTAAGCGATATGAAAACAAGAATTTGCAAATAAGCAAAAACAAAAAATTTTTTGATCCAACGAAGTAAAACCAGTAAAGAAATAAACACCAGTCACATATTTCATTCTTTTTTCAATATTTTATTTCAAATTTTTTCTTAAAAATTTATTTACATTTGTACAATCATTTTTCTTGATAAATAAATAAATAGGATTTTATAATTATAATTATATAATTTTAACAATAATAAATAGGATTTCATATACATCAATTTTTCTTTTAATAAATAGGATTTTATTAACAATAATTTTTCTTTTAATAAATAGGATTTTATTTACAATAATTTTTCTTTTAATAAATAGGATTTTATTTACAATAATTTTTCTTAATAACAAAGATTTTATATACAATTTAATAATTTAAAACTAATTAACTAAAAATTAATTAATTTTAATCATTTTCTTGCATTCTAGCAATCTCATCTAGCAACATGTCAAGTTCGTATTCAGGGTTAGTTTCCTTAATACGAAAATGATACCATGCATATGTGTTAATGTTATTTGATCTAATTTTTCTCTTATCGTCTCCATAACTTAATACTACCTTATTTAATTCACTAGTATATATTTGATGTAGCTTAGATTTAAATGTTAACATACTATCATATACATTGGTCTTATTAAATAAACAATTTTTATAAGTAGCTAAACTATATTTATCTAATATGGCTCTCTTTACCCCCTTCGATTTCTTTACATCATTTTGATCTTGAACACTAAATGAATACATTTTAGATCGCAACCCGACAAATTCTTTCATTATTTTTCCACAATTTTCATCTTTCATCATACCCAGCACCTTTTTATTAACTAGAGGAAAATTATAAATGTTGTCTGTAGGATAGTCCGATGTATCAAATTGTTCTTGTATGTCATTTTTTATGTCAGCATAAAAGTCGTCTGTCTTTATTGAATATATAAAAGAGTCCGTGTCCATATAGTTTAAGGAGAGTTTTGTCTTAAACTTAGGTTGCATGTACCCGTAATGGAAATTATACATTTTCCATTTGGACAGCTCGAGTACACAAAATCCTAAGTAAATTGGTTTATTGTAGCAGGTTTTGACTCTTGTCATTTCGATTGCTACAAGGTCCTCGGAAAATATAGATAAACTATGAAAATTTGGTTTTGATATCCAATCTTGGGCCCCCAAATGATTCCGATTCGTTTTCTCCCAACTATTGACAATTTTAACATCTCTCCTCTTGTCCACATTTTCCATGGTTTTACCATACACTGCATTATTGAGTAGTTTGAAAAAATTTTTTTCAAAAGCATTTTTAGCAGTGGCTCTATGTCTGGTATTTAAGTCAATGTAGCCTTTTAACCATGGAGATTGTTTAAATGCTAGAATACGATGAGTTTTCTTTAAAACTAAGCCATATTCTAAGCACTGTTTTAGAACTCTAAAGTGTATCACATATGATTGCTTTGTAGAGAAATCGGTTATCAACTTGTTGTACTTCGCTTGCATAGGTTTCTTATTTTCAGCGCAAAAAGGAAGATCATTATGCAAGTCGTGTAAATGAGAGGGATAATCCAACGTGACCTCATATACATAACCGTCTGTTCCATTATCAGCTATGCTGTTTGGATCCAGATTCAGCTCGTCTTGCGATAACCATCTGAACCCAGCATGAGGAAGATATTCCGACATTGCCCAACCGTAAAGGTTATTTGCGTCTAAGTAGACAAGAAATTCTGATGGTTTTGATACATCGAAATCTTCCAAATATTTGTTATTCGCTTTCGAATATCTTTGGCTACACTGTACAATCCCCCCACGTATACCTTTTTTCATAAAATTGTACATGTCAATGTCTGTCAATAACTCTAATTCAATTTTTGTATATTTGAGCATTGCATCCCAGGAAAGGCCAGGTGCTGTATAATACTGGCATGGATCGAGCTCATAAATACCCTTACAAACTTTTCTAAAATTCTCAAAAATATCTGTCAGTAAGAGGACATCTGTTTTTAAGTAAAGCTCCATGTAGTCTTTCATAGTTTTGCAACCAAAAGTATTCCATACCTCTACAGCATGTGAGTATTCCTCTAAAGAACACTCTTTATTGTTCAACTTATTAAAGAAATCACTGCGTGAAGGGAGCTGATACTCATCTAATTTTTGAAATGAATTTAGGTACTCATAGGGGAAAATACCTTTTTTCTTAATAAGCTGAAACTCGTTTTCTGACTGAAATAATGACCTTATAGTGCTGAAATCATTATCCGACAAATTGCAGGCTAATGATTCCAAACTCTCAGCCATAAAACGTATTGTATCAAGAAATCTTATTTCAAGCTTATGACCATCACTCATTTCTGAAAATTGGGAGAGGGATATATAAAGCTCCTTATTGAGAGGGAGTACTTTCAGCTGCATTGAAATTTCACCTAGTTCTTTAATAAAAAGATGTGAGTCATAGTTTGAATAATTATGAAAGTAAACTGGTATAAACTTGGGAATTTGATAATTTAAATTACACTTATTGTGGGCTGCACCTCTATATTTACCACTAATGTGGCAATGATCTCTAACGCGATCTTTACCTAAAAATTTTTGACAAATATGACAATTTACCGCACTATAAAAACTATACACATCAGAAGGGGATAAAGTATCCATTTGCCTATTATTAACTAAATAATTATTGTAAATATCCTCACAATCTTTAACTAAATATGATACAAATTTTTTGGAGGCATCTTCCCCAGTATAAACCCTTAACTTATCTAACTTACTGTTATGGAGACACTTAATGTAATAACTAAATGCACAAGGAGTGTGCTTTTTAATTAAACTAGTTTTATCACTTACATTATTACTTATATCTTCCAGGATGCACTCAAAGTCAGCATAAACCACAAAGGGGACATCCATTTTCCTTTGATGCCCCTTAAAGCTGAGAATTGCATCCGGACCTGATGGCATACTTGTCACAATTTTACCGCATTCAGTCTTATGATGACTTATTCCACTCTCGCTATGAGTGTACTGCAGACAGGTGTTGCAGAAATGTAATTTGTGTCCATCCTTCGTTATCTGACTTCGTAAAAGTCTGTGAATGATAAAAAAATTGATAAAAATTTATTAGTAAAATCTATCTATTATAAAATAAATAAAACAAGTATATGTATCATTAAATTAAAGTGTAGTATAATTTTTTAACTTACTTTGATATGTCCTTTATCAAAATATAGTGATGAACTTCACCATTCTCCAAAAGAAGCAAGTTTACATGAGTAATTTTCTCTTCCTTAGTCACATAATAGGGACCAATGATTTCATTTGCCTCCTCATCATACCCAAATACGTTAACGCTTATTGCAGGATTGTTCACCTCAAACACGTTAATTTTTTTTAGAGCTAATGGGAAGCTTAAATTTTTGAAATTTAGCACTTCACCATTTCGCGTAAAAATAATGTCTGCAGAAATGTCCTGAATACCATAAGAACTGCAACGTTCTTGATTGTATGTTGTGGTATTCATGGCAGCAATCAAACACCACTTGAAGCAGTATTCATCATCGTTTTGTATACTGATGCAAGCTTTTTTTCTTCCTAGTTTTTGAGGTGTGGATATCCAACTTGATCCTTTGACGAGCGACGATTTGTTGATGTTGATTTCTGCTCGGACTATGCGTGATAAAGTCCAACCAGAATCGCGCTCTTCAAATTCGGACATTTTGGTTGAAATCTCCTCAATCTCTTTACGGAATATTTCTGTTATGTTGTCTGCCTTCGTCACCAAACTCATTTTAGCTACATGTGTTATAACACACAACTCCAAATCTTCTTCAACAATTTTGATATACTCCGCCACAATACTCACATGAAATTTAATGATTGTATGCTTACACAAACTCATGTGAAGTCTTTCAATAAAAATATTTATGTTTTCCTTCATAAACTCTTCCAGAAGAAGTTGGTCCTTTCTATTTAAAATAGCATATGAGGCGATATGATTTTTGAAGGCTTTGGATATTTTGAAACATTTCACATTCTCTGCTACTTCTTCTGTCCTAGAATGTGAAGCCCTCATTGGAGTTGGCAGAGTTTCTTCTCTTCTTTCTTCTTCTTCTCTATCACTTTCCGGTAAACTTATGTCCATAGCATCGTTGTACAAATTTCCTCCATGGATATCCACACCTTGTTGTTGAGCTTGTTGTTGATGCTGCTCTTGTTGATGATAATTAAGAGGTTGCCATTGCATCAAATTGGAATACTGCTGGTGTGACGGGATTATAATTATAAGTCGGGTACTCATATTGCATTGGCACTCCTAATCCCAAAAACTGATTATTCCATGGCATACCGTATTGTTGATAATTCAATGGCACTTGATATTGGGGGTAATGTAGAGAAGGATGTTGCTGATGATGAGACATATTTAGGTGCTGTTGATAATTTGCATGAGATGTCTGCGGTTGTTCTAGATTTCTGTTCCGGCTTACGACCACTTGATCCTGCACACTATGATTTTTGACATGATCCAAAAAGGACTTTTGGTATTTATATACCTTATGGCATATTTCACACTGATAACCTGAAGAACTCATTTTTAATTATTTTATTGTTATTATTTCACTTTAACACAATTTCTGTTGATGGTTGTAAATACAATGAAGTACTGATGTGATGGTTAGAAAAGTTGGCGTATTTATAAAAAACCAGTAGCAGTATCCTTGCAGCATATTTACTTTTTGTTTCTCTGCTGATGACTGTACTTAATTGAAACTTTGCTGCTTTAAAATAATCGTAGACAAAGAAAATGATTATGTTGCAAAATATAAATGTATTCTACAAAATATTTTACGCACAAGCATCCTCAGTCATGCATACAAGTACACATATACATACATACATACATACAAATACACATATACATACATACAAATACACATACAAACATACATACATACATACATACATACATACATACATACATACAATTATATTTCTTAAACAAATAAATAAATACCAGCGACAAACAAGCTGGATCATCCACACACAAGTATAGGGTGTTCATATACAAGAGAACATTTTATAAATAAATAAAATAATTAAATTAATTGTTTATTAATTTATTTAATTATTTTATTTATAAAAAATTTATTAGTGTGAGGAAATCATACACACATTCTCCCGATTCACATGAGAATCGCGTAGTAGTCATCAAATCTATTTTCTCTGATATTACTGATGTAGTATTAAGATAACGAATTTCTATAGTCTGGCAACACTGGCAATTTTACCTTTGGTACTAGAAAATAATAATCATGTTTTGCCGTCGGCATTTGAAAAAAATAATACTCATGTATTGCCGTCGGCATTTGAAAAAAATAATACTCATGTATTGCCGTCGGCATTTGAAAAAAATTATACTCATGTATTGCCGTAGGCATTTGAAAAAAATAATACTCATGTATTGCCGTAGGCATTTCAAAAAAAATAATAATCATGCATTGCCGTAGGCATTAGGAAAAATTATCATGTATTACCGTAGGCATTAGGAAAAATTATCATGCATTGCCGTAGGCATTAGGAAAAATTATAATGCATTGCCGTAGCCATTAGGAAAAATTATCATGCATTGCCGTAGGCATTAGGAAAAATTAATAATCACTATTTCCCCCACTGGTATTAGGAAAAATCATTTTCATGATTTTCCCGTCGGCATATACACTTGAGAAATCTTAATCTTATAAAACCCCTTAACCACACCCACAAAAAAAATCACCCGTTCCCACAATTAATATTACCCAAAAAAAACACCCGTTCACACAAAGTTAATGTAAACAAAAAACTCCTTATGTAAACAAAAATTTGGACGGACTTATTGAACCACCCTCGTAGGTATCAAATTTCACAAATTTCCAAGAATTTAAGAATTTTCAAATTTTAATTACCCAAATTTAACAATTTCAGCCACAATTTAACAATTTCAGCCACAATTTAACAATTTTAATCGGCGCCAGGATTGGTAATTCACTACTACTCATGGGGATAAAAATAAGGAAAAGACAAATTCATCTGGCAACACCAAATTTTATAGCCTTGTATACATTCCTAAGCTTACAGAAAATAAATAAATGAGAACACTAATAAACAACAAAGAAGTTATACTGGCATATAGAACAAACAAAACAATAAATAATTTATTCACAAAAACAAAAGTTGACAAAAAATATCAAAGTAATCTTGTGTACCAAATTAAATGATTAGGAAATTCATCAGACAACTGTGGTAAAGTATATGTACAATAGGAACAACAAAGAGGAGCTTAAGCATAAGAACAAGTGAACATGAAACAGATATTAAAAAACTAAAACATTCAACCGCACTATCACAACACTGTACGGAGAACAATCATAGAGCTGACTTGACGAATGTCAAAATACTGGACAAAGCGAACAGTCGAATAGCGGAATTTTTTCTTACATAACCAGGAAACATAAAGTTATACAAAAAATATTCGTAGTACATATTATTCGTAATAGGTACATACATACTGACTTTAATAAATAAGCTTTATTGCTTTGATAATATTTTTTACATAGTGGAAATAACAAATACAAAAAAAAACAGACAAAAACAGACAAACAATCATAAATTACAAAAACAAAAAAACCGTAAACAAAAAACAAAAAAAGTGGCCTTGAGGAATACTCTATATGAGTTCCTCAAATACAAAAAAATATGAAGTGAGTTCTTACGGCAGAAATGCCTATTTTACTGTGAGTTCTGAAGCTCTTAATGAAAAAAATAAAAATAATAAATCTAATGAAAGTGTTTTTAACGGCAAAGCCAATTTTTCGTCAGCGATCAACTTCATTAACATTGATTCATTAATATTACAATTGCCTAGTACTTATTCATATAAGTCAGTAATATCATCCCCTTCAGGCTCGTATTCATCACTTAACAAAGTTATCACTAGAGATAACTGTAGCTCAAAACCCAAAGTGCAAGTCGGTATGGACAGATATATAAACGTGGTAAGCCGTGGGCGAAGCCCGAATTCTTCAAAAAATTCATCCGCTCCAAAGATGTCTAGGGATAACAGAGCATCCTCAACTAATCGCCAAAACCGTTTTAACATTTTAAAAGATGAGAACGACAAACCCGATGTATCCTCGAATAGTTAGTTTCGGTCATTGGTAAAAATAAATTCCACATTGTCCCAATAAAACGTGGCAACATCGATGAAACGAAAATTCAAATCTATGGCAAAAACGATTTCCGCAAAATGGTTTCTGAATTTGAAACAAATAAAAGAAGCTTCTACACATACCAGCTTAAGAGCGCTAAAGCCCTGCAGATCGTATTGAAGGGCATAGATTCTTATGTTGTCCCTCAAGAAATAAAAGATGCACTCGTCCTCCAGGGATTTAAGGTAAAGAATGTATCTAACATAATGAACAGAGAAAGGTACCCCAACCCCTATTTCGTGTTGACCTGGAGCCGAATGATATACACTTGAAAAAAAACGAGACTCATCCTATTTATAGCCTAAAATACCTTTTATACAGAAAAATTACAGTTGAAGAGCCACATAAGCGTTCAGGTCCCGTGCAGTGTCATAATTGCCAAGAATATGGCCATACTAAAGCTTACTGCATTTTACCTACAGTGTGTGTTATCTGCGGTAAATTGCACGGTACTGCTCGTTGTACTAAACCAAAAGATCAAGCGGAAAAAAATGCACTAATTGTGGAGGTAATCACACCGCTAACTACAGAGGATGTCCTGTGTACTCTTTCGTCAAGCAGGCTATGGTGCAAAAACCTAAATTAGCTGCAGCTCAACCATTAAACGCGTACTCCGCCACTTTTGCTCAAGTGAGCCAACCAGTTAATTCACGTGTATCGGATGCCGATGCTGCTACGGATAGTTCTATTCCCACACAAAATGTTTCGCCGCCAAATAATTCAACGAATACAAACTCAAGCTTTAACTTAAGTCGCCTTGAAGCTACTATTGAGAATCTGGTGGTAACTATAAACAACTTTACAACAAATATGACTAGCATGATGCAAGAAATGCTGCAAATGCAGAATACACTGCTTCAAGTATTACTTAACAAGTCATGAACACGTTAAAAATATGTATCTGGTACGCAAACGGCATTTGCCAACATAAAAATGAAATTGAGCACTTCCTTACGGAAAAAATATTGATATACTGTTGGTCTCTGAGACTCATTTGACTTCTAGAAGCCTCTTTAAAATGAATGGCTACACTTTATATGATACAAAGGACCCTAGAGGGAGAGCATGCGGTGGATCAGCAATTCTAATAAAGTCAAGACTCAAGCACTATATTCTTGACAACATTTGTGAAGAACATCTACAAGCAACAAATATCTGCATTGAAAATTTTTGTACAAATTTCGTGATATCTTCAATTTACTCCCCTCCCAGATTTTCAATCACTGAGAACCAATACGAGAAATTCTACAAAACTCTTGGACCTTGTTTCGTAGCAGCTGGCGACTACAATGCTAAGCTTACGTTGTGGGTTCGCGGGTTATTACGCCTAGATGTAGGGCGTTGTTCAACACAATTTCAAAAATGAGCTTGGATGTTATTTCCAGTGGGGACTCTACTTACTGGCACACTGACGTAGGAAAAATTCCGGATGCTATAGATTTCGGCGTCATAAAAAGTATTTCTAGGGAATTAATTCACGTTGATGCTTCCCTAGATCTCTCGTCGGATCACTCTCCCACGATCGTTACAATCTGTAGCCCACTGAGAAGCGCTTTGCCTCACCCATATGTCAAGATAATAAATCGTGTTCATTGGCTGGGATTGAAAAAATATCTTAGTAGTCGTTGCACGGAAAATATTGCGCTAAGAACACCCAATGATATTGAATCTAACATTGCCAATCTTAAAGAGAATATTAAACAAGCTTCTGAACATGACACTACTTCCCATCGGCATACTTGGTTCAATAAAATTTATTCTATAGACGTTGAACATCTCGTACGTGAAAAAAGAAGAGCTAGAAGGGAATGACAACAGCACAGATCACCTTAACACAAAATCAGATTTAAAGAGTGCACTAAACGACTCCAAGAGTTGCTTGCATCTGAAAAAAATTCATCTTTTAAAAATTATCTGGAAGGTCTTGATGTCATACCAGCATCTAATTTCTTTCTCTAATCTCTTTGTGGCGAGCTGCTAAAAAGCTTAAAACACCCGTTGAGTTTAAGCCACCTCTGCGCACATCTATCGGAGGTTGGGCAAGATGCGATACTGAAAATGGTAACATATTTGCTGAGCATTTAAAATCCGTATTTACACCAAACATATGTACCTATGTTGCTGATTTGCCTAGTGTAGTTGCTCAACCCCCTCGACCCTTAAAATTTTTAATGCGTGATGTACAAAAACTAATTGCTGAACTCAACCCGAAAAAAGCTCCCGGTATGGATGGAATTAGTAACCAAATGCTGACTAAGTTACCTCGTACTGCAAATAGAATCCTGTTATTAATTTTCAATGCCATTTTATGACTGGAGTATTATCCACACTTTTGGAAGCTTGCCAAGGTTAAAATGATTTCAAAGCCAGGTAAAGATCTTACCAAGGCTGAGTCATATAGGCCAATAAGTTTATTGTCAACAATGTCAAAGCTTTTTGAAAAGCTACTAATGAAAAAATTGTCTTCAATTTTAACTGACAATGGTTTAATCCCGGACCACCAATTTGGTTTTAGAAGCCAGCATAGCACCATTGAACAAACTAATAGATTGGTTCTATTTATCAGAAAAACATTTGAGGAAAAGAAGTGTTGTTCTGCCCTGTTTATTGACATTTGTCATTCATTTGATAAAGTGTGGCATAAAGACCTGATTTTGAAATTGAAGACATACTTACCAATAAACATTCTAAATCTTTTGGAAAGTTACATTCTTGTATGCAAATTTACAGTTGTGGAAGGATACTTTATGAGTATGCCTGAAACTATATCATGCGGTGTGCCACAGGGGAGTATACTGGGGCCATTTTTATATTTGATTTATACTTTTGATATGCCTGTGAGCAGTAGTATCCACACTTCTACATTTGCCGATGATACAGCCTGCCTTAGTATGCACGAAAACTCTGATGAGGAACACATAAGCCAGATGGAACTATGGTTAAACTTATGAAGAATTAAGGTAAATGAACAAAAGTTAGTTCAAGTAAAATTTACCTTACGAAGAGATACTTGTTCCCCCATTCGGAACACCTCTATTGATGGCTTACATGAAAACATTACATTGACTATAAGTTAACTCAAATGAAACTAAAATTAACTCAGGTACATTGGCTGATTGGCAGAAATTCAACACTCAGCCTACCCTGCAAACTTTTAATATACAAGTCGCTTTTAAAACCAATACGGTGTTACGGTATCCAGTTATGGGGCACTGCTTCTGCTTCCAATGTAGAGAGAATTCAACGAAGACAAAACAAAATTTTAAGGTTAATAACATCTGCTCCATGGTACATTAAGAATTCAAATATACATCGTGATTTAAATATGCCACTAGTGACTGAAGAAATTGCAAAATACGCAGGCAAATATCTAACAAAACTCGAGTCACATCCTAATCCGCTTGCTCGTAATATTTTGAACTTTACTGGACACATCCGTTTAAAAAAGAGAGATACAAGGGCTCTAGTACTAAACAATCCGAATGAAGCTGTTTGAAATTTGTTTTTTGTTTATCACTACCCAGCTGAAAAAATATGTATGGAGCATATATGATATCCCATATATGGTTCGGATCCGAAAAATGAGGGTATATGGGCATATATGATTATATATATTAATACATTTTCATGCATGTATGTATAAATTTCCTCCACAGTATGCAAAATTCATACTCATACACTCTTGATTCAGAAAAGCGTACTGCTGTGATATAAATTAAATTACTAAAATTAATTTTTTTTAGACTTGAGAGAGATGTTGTATTTAAAGAAACATTTGTTTGGACAAATAATTCAAAACGAACTAAAAGTCATTTCATTCATCATAAGGTGAATCAATTATTTAAAAAACAGACATTTAGCTTAAGAAATCAGATTAAAAATTTTTCTTTTTTAAACGTTGAGGGTACGCATATAAACTTTGCATACCGTATGTATTTTCTAATGGATTTCCAATTCAGCAGTGATAGAATTCCAAGCTTTTTTGATTGCATAAACGATCTTATGTGAGATATCATGTATGCATACATTCTTATATGGCTCCATATATAAAATCTTATATTTATATATGGATCCACATATGAAGAGATTTATAATTAAATTTTCATATATGAGTTCATATATTATAATACATTTCATATATTAGTCCATATATTAGTTCATATATAATAGTTTTGCCATGTATAATTCCATATATTTCCATACATGCAATCATACATATTCATATATAGTTATATACATTCATATATTAAAAATATATGGACCATATATAATTTTTTTAGCTGGGTACTTATATATTATTTACAACTATCACCTAGTTATGTCTGACATTGGTCGGGCCTATTAATTATATGTTAGATTTAAGATTTGAATAATTATTGTTAGTTCATATATGAAGATACAATAAATAAAAAAAAACATGTATAAAAAAACTTGAGAGCCTCAGGATACAACAAAAAGGGAACAGTGCAGTTAATAAGTAGGAAGACAAAGACAACACAAATGCCAACTACTCTCTTGTTTTATATTAGTTTTACTTTGATATTAATATTAAGAACGGTGACGTTGATTTCATGTTATATGTTTTGTATATGCCGTTTGTTTTCGAGCTTTTGTGTTTTATGTAGTGCTGATTATGTAAAATACAAACTATAAAAATTTTCAGAATATTATCATATGTAAGTAACGATTGTCCTTAATCATAATTGTGATTACAATGTATGTTGTATGTATCATAAAACAAAAACAATTGTGTAATGATAAGTTTCTAAAATTGTTGTTTTTATATATTTTTTCTGTTCCAAGGTTACCAGATTAACAAATAAAAACATCCCTGATGAAGTTGGGACTTTCCAACGAAACGTCGGATGAAATAATTAATAAAATAAATAATCGCTTATTTTAATTCACTGACCTTAAAAGCCCATTTATAAAAATAGCGTTATTATCAAAAATAAACTCTAAAACCCCTAAGTGCAAATGAAAAAATTCCTAACACAAAATTGTAACTTACGTTTCTCGGTAAAGAAAAGGTAACAAACACCAGAGATAAAAGTACTGTAATTTTTATCCTGACAAAAACATAAATGTGAAAAAGGTCAAGTTCCTTTCCAAAATTTCGGGCATCAAAATTAGTGAGATAAAAATTTTGACCCCGCTAATTTTTCTAAAATCTTCTTAGATGAAGTACTTTTGAAAACGCAAAATTAAATGCTAGTGAAATGTGCATGCAAAGTTTGAATAGAGTAGCTTGTGTTTTAAGTTTTTCTAGTTGGTAACTTACCTAAACCTATTTTTTTTTAAAAAATTTCAGTTCTTTACCGTATAATTTATGCTCGCTTTTTATAAACGTGGCCCTACATCCCTAATTTAACAATCGGTGCTTTCGGATTTTTAATGTTCGTAACTCACCCCTTAACTTAACTTTCTAATATTGAGATTAAACTGCGTATCTATGTCCCTTGATAAAAACTTGCAGGCTTTTAGATCTTTCTTGGTAATATCTGATTTAGATTTATTTGTGTATCGAACTTAAGCTCTGTAGTGCAAATTCTAGCTAAAATCATTACTATTGTTTAACTAATACTTCATATTCATATTGCATTGTTCAGCTTAAGTTCTTAATATGAGTAAAGAATGGTAACCCTATCAAACAATTAAATTTAATTATCGGCAGCTCTGCTATAATATATTGGTTTGCTTACATTTGATGCATTATTTCTTAAAAATGGATAAAACAGTGCCCGCTAATCTAACTTTACCGTGCAATATATTGAATTAGTGATGAAATTGGTTCAGAAAAACCAAACTATAATAGAAAATAAAGTAAAAATAATGTGTGACAGCTAAATACAAGGAAGATGTTTGATAGCGTATGTGTGAAATGTGTATAAGAACGCTCCCAATACAACAATACTAATAAAGTTTACAACGAATCAGCTGTTGTCTAACTATTTGTTAACCAATAACATTTTGCGGCTTAGCTAATGGTAAAGAAAGAGCTTTGAATCAAATATTATTGGTTAAACTATTGCTATTAGTTAACTAATGACTGTAAATTTGGGCCTGAAACGTTTTAAATTTGCTTTTTTACTTCTGAGCTTTATAAGCATAGACTAGCCCGCCTAGTCAAAATCTTCGGGCTTTCAGTTTTTTCTAGTTAGGTGCTAACATAGGCCTAATTGTTTATAAAATTTCAGTCACTAGCGTAAATTAAAATTTTTTTATTCTTATGGGCGTGATACCACCCTTTTTTTCAATCTCAAGATTTTCTTTGGCCAGTATTTTTCTTTCTTGTCGAGTTTCGTTGGAGACGGATAGTAATAAATACATAAATAAGTAATATATTTAAATATGCTGATCCGAAGTACATGAAATAGGAGGCTTAACCTTTAACTGACGAGGTGAAATTTTGGGACATAGTTTACGACGTGGTGGTAAATTTTACCACTCTTAATTTTACTAAAAAAAAATTAGTAAAAAATATTTTTTGATAATTATTTGTTTTTGAAAAATAAGCTACTATATTAAATTAATATAGTAATGTACATGTCTATGTGTGTCAATAATTCTAATTCAATTTTTGTATATTTTAGCATTGCATTCCAGGAAAGGCCAGGTGCTGTATAATATTGGCATTGATCGAGCACATAAATACCCTTGCAAACTTTTCTAAAGTTCTCGAAAATATCTGTCAGTAAGAGGACATCTGTTTTTAAGTAAAGTTCCATGTAGTCTTTCATAGTTTTGCAACCAAAAGTATTTCATACCTCTACAGCATGAGAGTATTCCTCTAAAGAACACTATTTATTGTTTAACTTATTAAAGAAATCACTGCGTGAAGGGAGCTGACACTCATCTAATTTTTGAAATGAATTTAGGTACTCATAGCGGAAAATACATTTTTTCTTAATAAGCTGAAATTCTTTTTCTGACTGAAATAATGACCTTATAGTGCTGAAATCATTATCCGACAAATTGCATGCTAATGATTCCAAACTCTCAGCCATAAAACGTATTGTATCAAGAAATCTTATTTCAAGCTTATGACCATCACTCATTTCTGAAAATTGGGAGAGGGATATATAAAGCTCATTATTGAGAGGTAGTACTTTCACCTGCATTGAAATTTCACCTAGTTCTTTAATAAAAAGATGTGAGTCATAATTTGAATAATTATGAAAGTAAACTGGTATAAACTTGGGAATTTGGTAATTTATATTACACTTATTGTGGGCTGCACCTCTATATTTACCACTAATGTGGCAATGATCTCTAACGCGATCTTTACCTAAAAATTTTTGACAAATATGACAATTTACCGCACTATAAAAATTATACGCATCAGAAGGGGATAAAGTATCCATTTGCCTATTATTTACTAAATAATCATTATAAATATCCTCACAATCTTTAACTAAATATGACACGAATTTTTTTGAGGTATCTTTTCCAGTATAAACCCATAACTTATCTAACTTACTGCTATGGAGACTTAATAATAATATAATAGCTAAATGCACAAGGAGTGTGCTTTTTGACTAGACTAGTTTTATTACTTACGTTATCACTAATATCTTCCAGGATGCATTCCGCGTAAACCACAAAGGGGACATCCATTTTCCTTTGATGTGCCTTAAAGCTGAGAATTGCATCCGGACCTGATGGCATACTTGTAACGATTTTGCGCATTCAGCCTTATGATTATGCATAACGTTTTCCCTGTGAGAGTACTGCAGACAGGTGTTGCAGAAATGTAGTTTGTGTTCATTCTGCGTTAGCTGATTTCCCAAAAGTCTGTGAATAATAAAAAAAAAATTTATAAAAATTTATAAGTAAAATGTATCTATTATAAAATATATAAAACAGGTATATGTATCATTAAATTAAAGTGTTGTTAAATGTTCTAACTTACCTTGATGTGTCCTTTATCAAAATATAGTGATGAACTTCACCATTCTCCAAAAGAAGCAAGTTTACATGGTTAATTTTCTCGTCCTTAGTCACATAATAGGGACCAATGATTTGATTTGCCCCCTCATCATACCCAAATATGTTAATGCTTATTGTAGGATTGTTCACCTCAAACACCTTAATTTTGTTTACAGCTAATGGGAAGCTTAAATTTTTGAAATTTAACGCTACACCATTTCGCGTAGAAATAATGTCTGCTGAAATCTCCTGAATATCATAAGAACTGCAACGTTTTGGGTGATCGTATGTTGTGGTATCCATGGCAGCAATCAAACACCACTTGAGGCAGTATTCATCATCATTTTCAATATTGATGCAAGATTTTTTTTAATAGTTTTTGAGGTGTGGATATCCAACTTGATCCTTTGACGAGCGACGATTTGTTGATGTTGATTTCTGCTCGGACTATGCGTGATAAAGTCCAACTAGAATCGCGCTCTTCAAATTCGGACATTTTGGTTGAAATCTCCTCAATCTGTTTACGGAATATTTCTTTTATGTTGTCTGCCTGCGTCACCAAACTCATTTTAGCTACATGTGTTATAACACCCAACTCCAAATCTTCTTCAACAATTTTGATATACTTCGCCACAATACTCACAAGAAATTTAATAGTTGTATGCTTACACAAAGTCATGTGAAGTCTCTCAATAAAAATATTTATGTTTTCCTTAATAAACTCTTCCAGAAGAAGTTGGTCCTTTCTGTTTAGAATAGCATATGTGGCGATATGATTTTTGAAGGCTTTCGATATTTTGAAACATCTCACACTCTCTGCTACTTCTTTTGTCCTAGAATGTGAAGATCTCATTGGAGTTGGCAGAGTTTATTCTCTGCTTTCTTTTTCTTCTCCATCACTTTCCGGTAAACTTATGTCCATAGCATCGTTGTACAAATTCCCTCCATGGATATCCACACCTTGTTGTTGAGCTTGTTGTTGCTGCTGCTCTTGTTGATGATAATTAAGAGGTTGCCATTGCAACAAATTGGAATACTGCTGCATTTGATTATCTGGTGTGACGGGATTATAATTGTAACTTGGGTACTCATATTGCATTGGCACTCCTAATCTCAAAAACTCATTATTCCATGGCATACCGTATTGTTGATAATTCATTGGTACTTGATATTGGGGGTAATGTAAAGAAGGATGTTGCTGATGATGAGACATATTTAGGTTCTGTTGATAATTTTCAAGAGATGTCTGCGGTTGTTCTTGATTTCTGTCCCGGCTTACGAGCACTTGATCCTGCACACTACGATTTTTGACATGATCCAAAAAGGACTTTTGGTATTTATATACATTATGGCATCTTTCACACTGATAACATGAAGAACTAATTTTTAATTATTTTATTATTATTATTTCAATTTAACACAATTTCTGATGATGGTTGTAAATACAATAAAGTACTGATGCGATGCTTAGAAAAGTTGGCGTATTTATACAAAAATTAGTAGCAGTATCCTCGCAGCATATTTACTTTTTGGTTCTCTGCTGTTGACTGTACTTTGCTGCTTTAAAATAATCGTAGACAAAGAAAATGATTACGTTGCAAAATATAAATGTATTCTACACTGTTGCCAATTCAGCTATTTTCTCGTCAAATCTAGCGATTTTTAAGTTCATTTTGCGGAAAAAATTATGATTTAGCTATTAGCGGGAATTCTAGCGATTTTTTGTCGATCATAATTCGCTTTAAAATGTGAGCTTCTTTAGAAGCGGTGAACGTATATGAAGCAAACTATGAGCTAATGTAATGTCCATCCTAACATCCGTCTTGAATACGTTTATATTATTAACCCTTTAGATAACTGTTATGTTTGCATGTTTTATTAGACTTAAAAAATGTAGTACTCCAAAACGGGAACTCACAATACAAAAACCAGCAGGTTTGTCAGCACTACTTTTACTCTATAATTTAAAGAGATTTTTAACTGGAGAAGTCCCGAAGTGAATTACATATGTTTTTGTACATACCAGAACCAACACAAACAAAACTGGTCAGGTTTATCTGTGCAGGCCTATAATATGTATATCTTTTTTTTAATAAAATAAGCCTTTTATTAACCTATTACATTACTTTTATTTGGTATTTTGTAAAATTTGTAGGAAAATTTGTAAAGTACGAAAGAAGTTAATAAGTTACCGAAAAATATTTGAAACAACCTGAAAATAAATGTATATTTTTTTAGCTATTTATCGCTAAATTTTCAAGTAATTTTGAAATTTAGCTATTTTCTAGTTATTTCCTTGTCTACTTTAGCGATATTTCTTGGAAAAAAATTGGCAACAGTGGTATTCTACAAAATATTTTAGTCACATACAAATATACATACATACATACATACATACAATTATATTTCTTAAACAAATAAATAAATACCAGCGACAAACAAGCTGTATCATCCACACACAAGTATAGGGTGTTCATATACAAGAGAACATTTTATACATAAATAAAATAATTAAATTAATTGTTTATTAATTTATTTAATTATTTTATTTATAAACAATTTATTAGCTTGAGGAAATCATACAAACACACTCTCCCGATTCATATGAGAATCGCGTAATAGTCATCAAATCTATTTTCTCTGATATTACTGATATAGTATTACGATAACAAATTTCTATAGTCTGGCAACACTGGCCATTTTCCCTTTGGTACTAGAAAATAAAAAAATAAAAATGTGTTTTGCCGTCGGCATTTGAAAAAAATAAAAATGTGTTTTGCCGTCGGCATTAGGAAAAATTATCATGCATTGCCGTAGGCATTAGGAAAAATTAATAATCACTATTTCACCATTGGTATTAGGATAAATCATTTTCATGATTTTCCCGTCGGTATATACACTTGTGAAATCTTAATCTTATAAAACCCCTTAAACCACACCCACAAAAAAATCACCCGTTATCACAATTAATATAACTAAAAAAAATCACCCGTTCCCACAAAATTAATGTAAACAAAATACTCCAAAAAAATTTGGACGGACTTATTGAACCACCCTCGCAGGTATCAAATTTCACAAAGTTCCAAGAATTTAAGAATTTTCAAATTTTAATTACCCAAATTTAACAATTTCACCCACAGTTTAACAATTTCAGCCAAAAATTTTGCAAGTTTAATTGACGACGAACCGGCAGTTCACTACTACTTATAGATATTACTGCTCAAAGGCATATCACAAGTTTAAATCAAATACAAAACTAGCCCCAGTATGCTCCTTTGTGGCACACCGGATGATATAGAGTCAAGCACAATCATGAATTCTCCTTCCAGTACCGTGAACTTCCGGGCAGTGATGTAACTTTCTAATAAATTTAAAAAATTTATTTGTAGATATGATTTTAATTTTTAAATTAGGCCTTCATGACACACTTTATCAAATGCCTGCGAAACGTTAATAAACAGTGCAGAACAGTACTTCTTTTCATCAAATGTTCTTCTTATACGTTGAACTAATCCAAAACCAAACCAATTAGTATTGGGACAGTTTTGACATGAGCAGGTTTTCGAAAAGTTTTGACATTGTTGATAGCATACTTATTGGCCTGTATGATTCTGCCTTGGTAAGATCTTTGCCCGGCTTTGGAATCATTTTAACTTTTGCAAGCTTCCAGCTGTGGGGATAATACTCTAGTTGTAAAATGGCATTAAAAATGAATAACATGATTCTAATTGCAATACGAGGTAATTTTATTAGCACGTGGTTACTAATTCCATCAATACCAGGTGCTTTCTTCAGGTTGAGTTCAGCAATTAGATTTTGTACATCACACATTTTAAGTTTTATGGGTAGAGGGGGTAGCGCAACTACACTCGGAAAATCAACACCAGTACATGTGTTTGGGGTAAATACGGATTTTAAATGCTTTGCAAACAAGTTACTTTTTTCAATATCACTCCTGGCCCAAAACTCCGGTAGAAGTGCGCAGAGGTGGTATAAAATCAACGGGTGTTTTAATTTTTTTCGCAGCGCGCCACAAAGAATAATTAGATGCTGGTGTGACATCGAGATTTTCCTGATAGTTTTTAAGAGATGCAGTTTTTTCATATGCAAGCAGCTCTTGGAGTCTTTTAGTGCACTCTTTTAATATAATTTTATTTTGGGGTGATCTGTGGTGTTGCCATTCTCTTCTACCTCTTCTTTTTTCACATACGAGATGTTCAATATTTGTAGAATATATTTTATTAAACCCAGTCTGCGGATGGGAGGAAGTGGCATATACAGCAGCCTGCTTAATATTTTCGTTAAGATTAGCAATATTAGATTCAATATCATCATGAATTCTTAGCTTAATGTTTTCAGTGCAATGACTACTAAGATTTTTTTTGAATCGCAGCCAATTAACATGACTGACCATTTTCACATATGGGTGAGGTAGAGCACTTCTCAGTGGGCTACAGATTGTAACGATCGTGGGAGAGTGATCGGACGATAGATCTAGGGAAGCTTCAACGTGAATTAATTCCATAGACATTTTTCATGACGCCAAAATCTATAACATCCGGAATTTTATGGATGTCAGTGGGCCAGTAAGTGGGCTCCCCACTCGAAATGACGTCCAAGCCCATTTTTGAAATTGCGTTGAACAACGCTCTTCCTCTAGGTGTCATAAGACGCGAACCCAAATAGAAATATTGGAAATAAATTATCTGCTATATATAAAAAGGAAGTAGTAGCAGAGAACTATAACACAGCAATAAATACAAAAATATGGAGAATAGTTCATAAAAGCAACATAAGACAAACTTAAGTACTTTACAATATTCTGTTATTTCAGGACTATGATGTGGACATTACTAATCACTTGGATACTGGTACCAGTAGTACATGCGCAACAATTGGACGTACATGACCTGACGAATAATAACGGATATATACCCATAAAAACAGGGGAATTAAAGACAAGACTACGACAAGATTCTTCATTTCATAAATTTGAAATTCTATGATAACAGTTTGTCTCTGTAACCTCTGACAACCTTAATACTTTGAAAACCATAACTTTCGAGGATAAACGACTGTTAGAAACAATTGACAAGGACTTTATTTTATTACAAGCCAAAGTAAACAGTTTACAGATACATTCCAAATCAAAAAGAGGACTAGTTAATATATTAGGGAAGGGATTGAAATACCTCGCAGGTTCTATGGACAGTGACGATGAAAAAGTAATTTACGAAGCTATAACTCAAATACAGGACAATGAACGAATTACAAACAACACGCTTAACGAACTAGTACATGCTAATAATTTTATAACAGACCAGATTAATAATGTTACTCAGCCCATAACCAACCAACAGGTACATATTAGTAGCTACATAAACAATTTTAAACGAGGATCAATGAACAGGATACAAACACTCGAAGACGAAGTTAGATTTATTGAACAATCCTATCGAATAGACAAAGATATATCATTTTTAAGTAACCACATTGACGACTTAGGACATATAATATTTTCGAGTAAATTAGGTATGGTCCCCACCGACATTCTGACTAAAAAAAGAAATTGATTTGATAACTGACTTTGACAGCTATAACAATATGAAAGTAGTGGCGATTTTTGACGACAATAACATTATACTAACTTTTCTTATTCCCCAATTTTCCACCAATATCCTTTCCAAAATAAAGCTCGAAGCCCGGCCTAACGCCATGAACAAATCAATTATTCTTAGAAAATACGAAATATTAATTGATAATGATAACACTATTTATGATATAAAAGTAAAAGAAATCCTACAGAAAAGTCTACTTAAATTAGAAGATAAATGTATAGAAAACATCCTAACATACCAAGAAACACATTGTGCATTAGAAACATTAAAAGAACTAATGGTAATAGAAATTATGCCAGGAGTAATAATTTTAAAGAATTTTAATGAAAAAATTACCCATAATTGCAATAAGTTAGATATAAGAGAAAATGGGACATTTCTTATAAAGTTTGAAAATTGCAGAGTTAATATATGCAACATTACATACAATAATGTCCATATAAAAATTCATGAAACATTTATTTTGCCTAATCTGATCACAAAAATCAAAGAAAAAAGGAATGTAACTAAACTTGATCTAAAATTAGAAAGTCCTTATGTAAAACAATTAAACCATGAAAATAATATCGAACTACTAATGGGTAAAAATAAAAAAATTAATGTTATTAGTATAAGTACAGACGCTGCCATTTTACTTATACTCATTTTACTTACCTTTATTATTATTTCTCTTGTAAAGTATAAGCAAAAACTCTACTTGCTACGAAGTAATGCTGAAAATATTACAAATAAGAAAATCGAGTCATATCTTCAAATTTCAGTCCCATAGCGATTGGTGACAATCGATCTAAGAGGGGAAGAGTTAACTCCAACAAAGTTAGCGAACTCTTTTTTTATTAAATTATTAGTAATCATATTTTTTATTAATGCAAGTAGAGTATGTTGCAATGGACAAAAGTTCAATCAGCGTTTATAGTTAATAATGTCTGTTTAAACAAATAAGTATTTCCCAATAAATTGGTAAAATGTAAAAGTGCAAGAATGCAATAATGTAATTATTTCTTATTAACAGTATCACGCCACATTAAGAACTAGGTTATTCAATTTAGTATAAATTACGAATGATTATAAGTTTTAGTGAGAGTTTATTTCCAATTAAGTGCGGTCCGCAAAAAATAAAAAATAATTTTTTTTAGAATTTCCAATACGGAAATTCTTAAGTTACATATCCAATTTCTTATCAATGCTCAAGTATTTATTAGATCTTAACAATCACACTTACATATCTACATCATGAAAATATATGAAGCATAAATTGGCATGATCATACACTCAAGGAAATTATGCTGCTTAAAAAGAAGAATGCCTCACATTAATTCAATAATTTTCAATATAATAGTAAATGTATATTGAGATAGCTAAAAACGAATGAGTTTAATAAATGAATACTGTAAATTAATATTTTTATATATTGAAATAAGAAATTTCAATATGACTAAACCTCCGTTAATGTTTCTTATTAATTCAACATGGTTTTAACTGATTTTAACCTTTTTTTTCTCTGGGTGTAGAAAAGTCGTCCAGTTAAAGAAGGCGGATGTAGTTAAATAAACAAAATCTGTATTATATAAACAAATTTTTTCTAATTCAGACTTTAACGCGAGACAAATTTAACAGGATGAGAAAATATAACGCGATCGTAAGTATAAAAACATACTAGGATTAGGGAAGTTCAGATATATGATAGTATTTTATAGTACCAAATGACCATATTGAAAACAATTTATTTCTACCCACATGTAAATACCAGCGCGAGAAACTTATATACACAAACACGCACACACGCATAGCAGAATTCATCTAAGAAAAATCCAAGAACATTTTAACAACACTCCGCCCCTCATAAATCACTACCAGCCTGAAATCCTCCCATATATATATTCACAAATTCCTATGGTCATACATACATATACAATATATAAGATTAATCTCAACCACACAACACTCTCACCTGCCCGAATTATGGATAGTCTTAAACTCCCACAGACATATATACACACGAATACAGCCTTAACCTCCTACAGACATACATACACACAAGTTCCTATAGACTTACACTCAGCCGATCTAACTCCACAACACCCACCTCAAATCACGATCAGCCTAAAACTTTTACAGACATGCATATACACAAATCCCCATGACTACATATTATGTCAACAAGACCTTCACCTAGCACAAATCACGGACAGCCTTACACTCTTTATACACTTACACTTTTTATATACATAAAAATTCCTATGGTTACATTCTACAACACCCGACCTCATAAATCATAATCAGAAATAGAAACATTATAAATACTACAGATAAACACATACACATACACACGATCCATCTTATCCTACCCACCTCAAATCATAATCAGCATTAAATTCTCAGTTCTCGTTGTACATTCATAGTGAACAGTCAATTTAGCGGAGTTTTTTTTTCATACTAAACAAAAAAAAATTGTACGAAAAAATATTCGGAATACATATTGTTATTGTTAGCTTTATTTGCATTGCTAATATTTTTTACATAGTCATAATTAACAAAAACAAAAAAACCGTAATCAAAAAAAAACAAACAAACAAACAAAAGTGCCCTTGAGGAATACTCTATATGAGTACCTCAAAAACAAATAACTGTGAAGTGAGTTCTAATGGCAGAAATGCCTATTTTACTGTGAGTTCTGAAGCTCTTAATGAAAATAATAAAAATAAAAAATCTAATGATAGACTTACTGAGAGCTCTAAAGCTCTTAATGATAATAAATTAAATAAGAAATCTGATAGTAGACTTTTTTTAACGGCGAGACCACTTTTTCGTCAGCGATCAACTTCGCTTTGTCCAATGCCAACTAGTGATTCGTTAACATTACCGTTGCCTAGTACTTCTACATTTAACTCAGCGATATCATCCGCCTCGGGCTCGTGGTCATCACTTAACAAAGTTTTTACTGAAGTTAAGAGCAGCCCAAAACCCAAGGTCCAAGTGGGAATGGACAGATATATTACAGTGGTAAAGCGCGGACGAAGCCCAAAGTCTTCGAAAATTTCATCTGCTCCAAAAATGTCTAGGGATAACAGCGCATCCTCTATTAACCGCCAAAATCGTTTTCAAATATTACAAGTTGACAACAACGAACCCGATGTATCTACGAACAAAACATCCAAGCCGCCTCCAATCTATTTGAGAGAAAAAAATTCAAACGCTATTATAAAAAATTTAATTTCAGTCATTGGTGAGAATAAATTTCACATCGTTCCAATAAAACGTGGTAACATTGATGAAACCAAAATTCAAATTTATGAAGAAAAAGATTTTCGCAAACTGATTACTGAATTTGAAAAAAGTAAGAAAAGTTTCTACACATATCAGGTTAAAAGTGCTAAAGGCCTGCAGATCGTATTGAAGGGCATCGATTCCTATGTTGCTCCCGAAGAAATAAAAGATGCACTCGTCCTCCAGGGATTTAGGGTAAAAAA
Organism: Tachina fera; assembly: GCA_905220375.1. Lineage (NCBI taxonomy): Eukaryota > Metazoa > Arthropoda > Insecta > Diptera > Tachinidae > Tachina > Tachina fera. The sequence goes on from LR999963.1 coordinate 107,859,508, forward strand.
TGTATCTAACATAATAAATAGGGAGAAGATTCCTCAACCTCTATTTCGCGTCGAACTTGAGCCAAACGATATAAAATTGAAAAAAAGCGAGACTCATCCAATTTATAATTTGAAATATCTCTTATATCGAAAAATAACAGTTGAAGAACCACACAAGCGTTCTGGACCCGTACAGTGCCATAATTGTCAAGAATATGGTCACACAAAAACTTACTGCAAGTTACCTTCAGTTTGTGTTATCTGCGGTGAATTGCACGGTACTGCTGGTTGTACTAAACCTAAAGATCTAGCAGAAAAAAAATGTAGTAATTGTGGAGGTAATCACACCGCTAACTACAGAGGATGTCCTGTCTATTCTTTCGTTAAACAGACTATGGGGCAAAAACCTAAATTAGCTCCAGCACAAACAGCAAACGCTTACTCCGCCACTTTTGCTCAAATGAGCCAACCTGTCACTTCACGTGTATCGTATGCCGATGCAGCTAAGACTAGTTATATTCCCACACAAAATATACCGCCTCAAAATAGTTCAACGAATGCAAACTCAAACTTTAATTTTAGTCGCCTTGAAGCTACTATTGAGAATCTAGTGCTGACTATAAATAATTTTACAACAAATATGACTAGCATGATGCAAGAAATGCTACGAATGCAGTCTACACTGCTTCAAGCATTAGTTAACAAGCCATGAACACGTTAAAGATAAGTTTCTGGAACGGAAACGGCATTCGCCAACATAAAAATGAACTTGAGCACTTCCTCACGGAAAAAAATATTGATATAATGTTGGTTTCTGAGACTCATTTGACTTCAAGAAGCCTATTCAAAATTAATGGCTACATTTTATATGATTCAAAGGACCCAAGAGGAAGAGCTTGCGGGGGATCAGCAATTTTAATAAAGTCAAGACTCAAGCATTATATTCTTGACAACATTTGTGAAGAACATCTACAAGCAACGAATATTTGTATCGAAAATTTTTGCACAAATTTTGTCATATCATCAATTTACTCCCCTCCTAGATTCGCAATTACTGAGGATCAATACGAGGATTTCTACAAATCTCTTGGACCTTGTTTCGTAGCAGCTGGAGACTATAATGCAAAACATATTTTCTGGGGTTCGCGTCTTATCACACCTAGAGGACGAGCGTTGTTCAACACAATTTCAAAAATGGGCTTGGACGTCATTTCGAGTGGGGAGCCCACTTACTGGCCTACTGACATACATAAAATTCCGGATATTATAGATTTTGGCGTCATGAAAAATATTTCTAGGGAATTAATTCACGTCGAAGCTTCCCTAGATCTATCGTCCGATCACTCTCCCACGATCGTTACAATCTGTAGCCCACTGAGAAGTGCTCTACCTCACCCATATGTGAAAATGATCAGTCGTGTTAATTGGCTGCGATTCAAGAAATATCTTAGTAGTCATTGTACTGAAAACATTAAGCTAAGAACTCATGACGATATTGAATCTAATATTGCTAATCTTAACAAAAATATTAAGCAGGCAGCTGAACATGCCACTTCCTCCCATCCGCAGACTGGGTTTAACAGAATATATTCTACAGATATTGAACTTCTCGTATGTGCAAAAAGAAGAGCTAGAAGAGAATGGCAACAGCACAGATCACCCCAAAATAAAATTAGATTAAAAGATTGCACTAAAAGACTCCAAGAACTGCTTGCATATGAAAAAACTGCATCTCTTAAAAACTATCTGGAAAATCTCGATGTCACACCAGCATCTGATTATTCTTTGTGGCGCGCTGCGAAAAGAATTAAAACACCCGTTGAGTTTAAACCACCTCTGCGCACTTCTACCGGAGTTTGGGCCAGGAGTGATATTGAAAAAAGTAACTTGTTTGCAAAGCATTTAAAATCCGTATTTACCCCAAACACATGTACTGGTGTTGTTGATTTCCCGAGTGTAGTTGCGCTACCCCCTCGACCCATAAAATTTAAAATGTGTGATGTACAAAATCTAATTGCTGAACTCAACCCGAAGAAAGCACCGGGTGTTGATGGAATTAGTAACCAAATGCTAATAAAATTGCCTCGTATTGTAATTAGAATCATGTTATTCATTTTTAATGCCATTTTACGACTGGAGTATTATCCCCACAGCTGGAAGCTTGCCAAAGTTAAAATGATTCCAAAGCCGGGCAAAGATCTGACCAAAGCAGAATCATACAGGCCAATAAGTCTGCTATCAACAATGTCAAAACTTTTCGAAAAACTGCTCATGTCAAAATTGTCCCCAATTCTAATTGGTAGTGGGTGTATCCCAGACCATCAGTTTGGTTTTAGAAGTCACCATAGCACTATTGAACAAACGCATAGATTGGTTCAATGTATAAGAAGAACATTTGAAGAAAAGAAGTACTGTTCTGCACTGTTTATTGACGTTTCGCAGGCATTTGATAAAGTGTGGCATGAAGGTCTAATTTTAAAATTAAAATCATATCTACCAATAAATTTGGTGAATTTATTAGAAAGTTACATTACTACCCGGAAGTTTACGGTTGTGGAAGGAGAATTCATGAGTGTGCCCGAAACTATATCATCCGGTGTGCCACAGGGGAGCATACTGGGGCCAGTTTTGTATTTAATTTATACTTGTGATATGCCTTTGAGCAGCAATATCCATACATCTACGTTTGCCGATGATACAGCCTGCCTAAGTATGCACGAAAATCCTCATGAGGCTTCCCGATATCTACAAGAACATATAACACAACCGGAACTATGGTTAAAATTATGGAGAATTAAGGTAAACGAGCAAAAGTGTGTTCAAGTAACATTTACCCTGCGAAGAGATACTTGTTCCCCAATTCGAATCAACAATCAAGTTGTTCCTCAGCATTCACATGTTAAATACCTTGGTATACACCTTGATCGACGACTTACATGGAAACACCATATTGACTCAAAGCTAGTACAAATGAAACTTAAACTAACTCAGATATATTGGCTGATTGGTAGAAACTCAACACTCAGCCTAGACTGCAAACTTTTATTATACAAGTCGCTCTTGAAGCCAATATGGTGCTACGGAATTCAGTTATGGGGCACTGCTTCAGCTTCTAACGTCGAGAGAATCCAACGAAGGCAAAATAAAATTTTACGTTTGATTACATCGGCTCCATGGTACATAAAAAACTCAAATATACATCGTGATTTGAATATGCCACTAGTGATTGAAGAAATAGCAAAATACGCAGGCAAATATTTAACAAAACTCGAGTCACATCCTAATCCGCTTGCTCGTAACATCTTGAATTTTACTGGCCACATTCGCTTGAAAAAGAAGGACACAAGGGCTCTTTTACTCAACACTCCAGATGGGATTGCTTGAAAATATTTTTTTTTTCTCTTTTTTTTTTTGATTATCACTACTTATGTATTATTTATAACTATCATTAAGTTTATGTCCGACAGTGGTCGGGCCTAATACTTATATTTTAGATTTAAGATTTGAATACTTATTGTTAGTTCATAATTGAAGATACAATAAATAAATAAAAAAAAAAAAAAAATACATACATACATAGATGTAATCGCTCTACCTCAACTGCACCCCGCTTCCCTTATCACAGCCTCACACAAGTTACCACAGACAGACAAAGAGCTACACCCATAAATTCCTACGGTTACATATTACGTCAACAACCCCACACACCTAAATCACGATCAGACTTAAACTCCTACAGTCTGACAACACCTCTATTAGCATTTGAAAAAAATTATTATGCATTGCCGTCAGCATTAGGAAAAATCATTTTCCCGTCGCCATTTGAAAATATCATTTCCATGATTTTCCCTCCGATATTAGGAAAAAATAATAATCATGTTTTGTCGTCGGCATATACACACATAAAAACCTCAAAACTATGAACCACCTCAATACATTCGCACAAAATATGCCACACAAAAATTCCCACGGTCAGGCGAACAGTCAGAGAGACAGACAGATATACACTTAATTTAAACAAAAAACTCTAAATGTAAACAAAAAAACACAAATTTCCAAGAATTTAACAATTTCAGCCACAATTTAACAATTTTAGCAATAATTTAACAATTTCAGCCTACAGTTTAACAATTTTAATTGTCACAGGAACTCCAGTGCACTGCTACTCACGAAAACCCTCACGAGGCATCCCGATATATTCAGGAACATATTAACCAGCTGGAACTATGGTTAATATTATGCAGAATAAAGGTAAACGAACACAAGTCTGCTCAGGTAACATTTACCCTACGTAAAGACAATTGTTCCTCCATTAGAAGCAATAATCAAACTGTTCCTCAATATTCGCACGTAAAATTCCTCTGTATACACCTTGATCGAAGACTTACATGGACACAATATGTTGACTCAAAGCTAATACAAATGAAATTGAAGTTAACTCAGGTACATTGGCTGATTCGTAGAAATTCAACTCTCAATCTAGATTGCAAACTTTTGATATACAAGTCGCTTTTGAAATGCTTCAGCTGCCAATGTCGAGAGAATCCAACGAAGGCAAAACAAAATTTTACGTTTGATAACATCGGCTCCGTGGTACATCAAAAATTCAAATATAAATCGTGATTTAAATATGCCACTAGTGATTGAAGAAATTGCAACATACGCAGGCAAGTATTTAACAAAATTCGAATCACATCCTAATCCGCTGGCTCCTAATATTTTGAACTTTACTGGACACAAAGGCTATTATACTCAACACTCTAGTCGATTGCTGGAAAATACTTTTTTTTTTGCCTTTTTTGATTATCAATACTTATGTATTATTTATAACCATCACTAAGCTTATGTCCCACACTGGTCAATTATATTTTAGTTTTAGAATTTGAATACTTATTGTTAGTTCATATTTGAAGATAGAATAAAAATATAAATGTATTTAAATAAAAAAATGTAACTGCTACCAAATATGAAGCCTCTTGCTATTATAGCTTTCAAGATATAGGAGTTTTATAATTTTTATGTATATTGAGGTACTCCCATTGTGCTATTCTATCAAAACTTCGAATAACTTCGCACTTCGCTTTCAAAAGAGTCCATAATAGTCCCTCGGCCCTTTTCCACCAATACTTTGTATTTAAGAAACACAAAAAAACAATTGCAATAAACTTCTATTTGGAAAACAGTAAATGTATAACCGGCTGTATCAGAAGAAAGTGATTGGCAAACATGTTCATTTTGACAGGTTCATCTGTTTAAGATTTTATGCTGTCAATCAAATCAATGTGTGTATGAGTTCGTTTATTAGGTTTGATTAAAAACCATCCTCATTGTATTTTCTGCAAAACGTATTCAGCCATTTTTATTTTTTGTACCCGCATCCAAGCAATGCTGTGTAACAAAGCAAAAATTTTTGATATTCACACAATTGATATGAAAATGAATAATGTTCAGACCACATCTCTACCAAATGAAAATATTAAAAAATATTTTTTTAAATTATTCGCATTGCATGTTCTACAAAACGTATTTAGCCATTTTTCATTTCATACAGCAGTTCTCGAGTTATGGAGTGATAATCAAAATGTACATTTCTTTTATATATATAAAGATTGTTTTCAAATTAACTCCTACCTAATTTTAAGACTCTTTTAGCTTTCAAGACATAAGATTTTTTTTCGCATCTGGTTCTCAAAAGAGACCATATCAAGTTTGAAGACTCTTGTTGCTATAGCTTTCAAGATACAATATTACAATTTATTTCTTTCTATGGGGAGTGTCCCTTCCCAAGGGTATTTTCTACCAATATCTTGAAATACTTTGCATCTCGCTCTCAAAATATCTATATTACTATGAATTTGTATAGGGGTGCCCCTTTACTTAGTCCTCTTAAACCAATATTTTAAATACTTCGGAACATCGCTTTAGAAGGAGTCCATACTAAATTTGAGGAAAAAACAAGTTAGCTATTTTCATTTCATTTCATTTTTTTTTTAGCCCCCAACTAAAAAAGAGAAAATAATCGCACATTCTCACACGGTCATTCAACAAGTCAATTTCTAAGCCGAATTTCTGCTTTATACGAGTATATTAAATTAACCAAAGAAGTGGTGGTGAAAATACATAAGAAATCCATCCATTCCTTTTGAATTCTATAAAATTTACATTTTAATGTTGTTGTTAATAAAAACAAAATACACATCAACAAATGAACATTAATAAAATATGTGCAAATAATAAAGAACACTGTTAAATGACTAAAACATTTATGTTTATGGACGCTTGTACGTGTTCTGATAAAACAAAGAATAAAACAAACGACAAAAAAACTAATATAAAATCTGTCTGAAGCTAATTTTTATATTTATACGTATGTTTGCATAAACAATAACAATTTTAATGCAATTTTTTTTCTTGGTTGTTATTGTCTTGTTTCTGTTGCTGATCATCTGCATCTGTTTTCTCTTTGAAGTTCTATTTAGCTTCTACTTGTCTTGCACTATTTTGAATGGTTTGTGTCTATGATATACAAAATATAAATATCACTGCCAAATAAAACTATAATACATTGATTTCCTTTTCTTGATTTATAAAACTTGCAAAATTGTTGGCTGAAATTGTTAAATTGTGGGTGAAATTGTTAAATTTGGGTAATTGAAATTTGAAAATTCTTAAATTCTTGGAGATTTGTGAAATTTTATACCTGCGAGGGTGGTTCAATACGGGTGATTTTTTTGGTTATATTAGTTATGATAACGGGTGATTTTTTTGTAGGTGTGGATTAAGGGATTTTATAAGATTAAGATTTCACAAGTGTATATGCCGACGGGAAAATCATGTAAATAATTTTTCCTAATACCAATGGTGAAATAGTGATTATTAATTTTTCCTAATGCCTACGGCAATGCATCATAATTTTTCCTAATGACGACGGCAATACATGATTATTATTTTTTCAAAAGCCGACGGCAATACATGATTATTATTTTTTCAAATGCCTACATCAATGCATGATAATTTTTCCTAATGCCGACGGCAATACATGATTATTATTTTTTTCAAATGCCGACGGCAAAACACATTTTTATTTTTTTCAAATGCCGACGGCAAAACATGATTATTATTTTCTAATACCAAAGGGAAAATTGCCAGTGTTGCCAGACTATAGAAATTTGTTATCGTAATAGAATATCAGTAATATCAGCGGAAATAGATTTGATGACTACTACGCGATTCTCATATGAATTGGGAGAATGTGTGTATGATTTCCTCAGCCTAATAAATTGTTTATAAATAAAATAATTAAATAAATTAAAAAACAATTAATTTAAGTATTTTTTTTATGTATACAATGTTCTCCTGTATATGAACACCCTAATACTTGTGTGTGGATGGTCCAGCTTGTTTGTCGCTGGGATTTATTTGTTTAAGAAATATATTTGTTTGCCACTGGTATTTATTTATTTGTTTAAGAAATATATTTGTATGTATGTATGTATATTTGTATATATATATGTGTATGTGTGTGTATTTGTATGTATGACTGAGGATGCTTGTGCTTAAAATATTTTGTAGAATACATTTATATTTTGCAACGTAATCATTTTCTTTGTCTACGATTATTTTAAAGCAGCAAAGTTTCAATTAAGTACAATCATCAACAGAGAAACAAAAAAAAAGTAAAAATTTGAAAGTAAGCAATAAAGTTAACTCTCCTCCTCACCACTTCCTTCTCTTTCATTTATGTAGTTTGAATTTGAAATAAGAAAACGTACATTCTTGTATTTTGTATTCATTTATTGTTTAACATTTTTTTAAATTTTATAATAATACATACATATGTAAATTCTTATTTTAAGAAGTAAAAAAGTTCATTTAAAGCAAGACATTTCTTTTGTTAGTAAAATAGCATTTTTTAATGCGCAAACACCAAAATTATGATAACTACAATAAAGATATTCTGGATACTTGATTTCCATTTGTTTAAAGTTGATGCAGCCTATATCCTCAACGTTAGAAATTTTTCGGTGTAACATTTTTTCCATCCATCGTCTTTTTTCTTCACCTTTTACATAAATTTTTGAACATCTTGCGTTGGCTTTTAAAAAATTGCAAACGCTTTGAAATGAAACTGATCCAGCAGTCCAGTTTAGGTGATGATAGTTTTTTGTTAGCCACTTTGCTTCTCTTTGCTTTTTTATTGATAACCATTTAAAATCAAATGGGGATTTTATAATGAAATGGTTATATTCATAATTGTTGAAAACAATCGCTACTTCTTTTGCGATAAAATCATTTGAATTACTTTTGAAACCTTGTACGTCTATAAAAATTATGTTGTTATCCATATTACTCAATTTATAAGACTTTTCGAACTTGTCCTTTGATAGGGATATATTCTATTATACGATCATGAATAAGAATGCAGTAAGCTGTTGTCTTTGCTGCAATATTAGTTGCTGCTTCAAATTCTATTTTTATATCAATCGGTCCATTATTGAGTGAATCATTCTGATGACTGACATCTACTACAATAATAGGAGCTTTTGTCTTAAACTCTGGTGCAGTTAGAAGCGGTTGAGATTCTTTCATATAATAGCTTTGATGAAATCTTATATGCATATCATATAGAATTGCATATCGTTCATTATTGAACTTTATGTTAAGATCATCATATGGATATGAGACTGAATTTAAATGTACTTTTAAATTAGTCAAATCACAATGAACAAACTTATTTTCTTGTCGAAAAGCAATCAATACAAAACGTGGGCGTTCTCTATTTGCAGCCAGTTTAACATTCCAAATATGGCTAGTTCCTATGTTTAATTGGGGATTAATATGACAATCCCAACTGCGAAATGCCGTAGGTATATAAGCACCATTATTTATCATATTCAATTTGCTAAAGTCCGATAATTGTACATGTGGGATTCTCCATGAGATGAGGGAAATTGTAAGTTTAGTTTTTTCAGTAGAAACACTCGAGCGCACAAGATCTTCATCGTTCTTATTGCGCAAGAGTATCAATTCATGTTTTCCATCTAGTATAACTTTGTTGTAGTCTTCAGCGAATCCTAGAAGCATTTTTAGAGGTACATAGAAATTGAAAAATCCATTTACAAGAGTGACATCGTCAATTTTGTTCCATCCAGCATTTTGCATTACGTTGCTTTCAGTTGGTGACATAGAAACCAAATTTTTAATGGTGCTTGTAGCTCCTAAATATCTTGTATGATCAATTTCAATTCCATTGAGCTCATAGCGAATTTCATCAAACAGATATGCCACAAAGTTGTTTTTTAAAATAAAGTTCTCCGAAGATGATGAAGAGTTGGTCTTATTATTATCGGCAACAAACCCCTCCACATAAATGTAGCACTCACTGGGTAGCACGTACAAATCTTGAATTTGTATTGAAATTCTAATTTCATCATTATTGTTGTAAGACTGTAAGTATGGTACATATGTATGATAGTTCTTTTTGATTATATTTTCATCAGACAAAGGTTTATCTAAGACATCTATTATTGAGCTCATTTTGTTTTTAATTTCAAATTCAATGACTTCAAAAAATTTTTGTTTGATGTTGTTAGAGCTTTTTGTTGAGCTGTTCACTTTAATGTTGTTGTTGTTTTTGCTGCTATATTTTTCAATGTATTTGTGTTGTATATTAGCATTATTTAGTTGACCTTAATTGTATTCGTATTGTAATTTCTTCTCCTCGGAAATTAATTAAATCACCGTGTTGATCAAGTACGCGCAGCGCTATTGAGCTTATCTCTCTGGTGTTCACAGGTAAATATATAAGATTTCTTGGAAACTCATCTATTTTATAGCCTGGAGGAACATTTATGGGAAATTCATGAAGTGTATGCGATTTGGAGTTATTCATATATGTGTTAATAGCGATACTAATTTCAATTCGCAAGAGATTAGGATTTTGCTATTGAATCCTAAAAGTTTTCCAATTGTGTAGTCCTTAGTAAAATATACAGGATCCTTGGAACTATTAACTTTAACTTGCATTGTTTTGTCATTGGCTTCAATAAAAATCTTATTTGCTGGACAAAGTCGTTTGTATTGCTCTTCTATTGTTGTAAGTGTCTACAATTGAAATACTGTTGTATGAATAAAAATCTGTTAGAGCACACTCACCATGTAATGCAATGGGAAGAAAGTAACTAGCAGGTAATTCTGATGAGTTAGAGCTCAGAGTAAGTGTTATTGACATTATAACAGACTGATTACAATTAAATAAAGTTTAGTACACAGTATGGTTTATAAGCATAATTTACATATTTATTTCATTTTCTTATTTTAAAATTAACATTAGTTTCTTAATATTAATGCTATTATTGTTCTTGATATGATGCTGTTGGTGATTTAGTTTTTCTTCCAACTATAATATTTCATCTTTACTTATCCAAGAATTGTGTTGATCGGAAAATCCTAGCCATTTAACATATACTTCCTTCGCTTTAGTTTTGAGAACCTTTTCAACTAAATGTGTATTTGGAAATCTAGTTTTTGAAAGTTCATCAGTATAGAATCCACCTTTAATAGGATTACCAAGATAATCTACTAATATGTATGTTGCATGATTTGTATTTTGAGCTTTGGTAATTGTGAATATTTCTGTGGTTCAATTTGGATTATAACATTTTTCAAAGATATGCTTATATTTGCTTATGCGAACATGATTTCATACATTAAATTTCGACATTTTATACATCTTCAAATAACTGTGTACTGTATTAAGCAGCTTTTGCTCATTTGTTAAGTGGACTTTAATAGGAGACATTTTAATTGTGCGATGAAATTTTTTATTGTATGCATTAACTAAATCTTTGTATATATCAATCCACTTATATAAACCATTATAGCTAAATTCTTTCCACATCATTCCTTTCAATGTTCTATTAAATCGTTCTACTATTGATGCTTTCATACTACTCATACTTCTTTACCATCATCTGTTAGTAAGTTTTTTGGTACTCGCCCCAATTCAAAAATATCTGTCATTGCCTTGGTTGTTCCGAGTGCAATTTTTGTTTTTAGCGGTGCTGTCCATGCAAATTTTGAAAATTTATCGATTACAGTCAACAAAAATCGATAATTTTTATTTTCTTTAGAATAGTTCACAATTTCAACTAAATCAGCTTGCCAAATATCATCAAGTCCTTTCATTACAACTCTGCGACGCACAAAATGTTTTCGTGCCTGCTTATGGAGTTCGTTTACTAAATTTCTTTTTGAATGCATTAAGTTGTTTTTAGAGATTTTTTGGAGAGTATTGTGATCTCCTTGAAGGGCTTTCAGCTATTGATACAAACATGTAATTTTCCAATCTATAAATTTTCTCATTAAGCTGTTCAATTTGTTCTTCAAAGGATGTTTTCATTTTTTGGATATCTTTTTCAATTTTATAATTTTCTTCTATCTCTAATTTTATTTCACGATGTAGTTCCTCGATTTGCATTTGAAGATCTTCTTGAATTACAGTATTGTCTGCCTTAAAGTATTTTTGTTTGTTTTTTTTATGCATGTTTTTTTTTATTTATTGTATCTTCATATATGAACTAACAATAAGTATTCAAATCTTAAATCTAACATATAATTAATAGGCCCTTCCAATACCAGACATAACTAAGTGATAGTTGTAAATAATACATAAGTGGTGATAAGCAAAAAAAAATTTTTTTTCAAGCAACTTCATTCGGAGTGTTTAGTATTAGAGTCCTTGTATCTCTCTTTTTTAAGCAGATGTGTCCAGTAAAGTTCAAAATGTTACGAGCAAGCGGATTAGGATGTGACACGAGTTTAGTTAGATATTTGCCTGCGTATTTTGCAATTTCTTCAGTCACTAGTGGCATATTTAAATCACGATGTATATTTGAATTCTTAATGTACCATGGAGCAGATGTTATTAACCTTAAAATTTTGTTTTGTCTTCGTTCAATTCTCTCTACATGGGAAGCACAAGCAGTGCCCCATAACTGGATACCGTAACACCATATTGGCTTTAAAAGCGACTTGTATATTAAAAGTTTGCAGTCTAGGCTGAGTGTTGAATTTCTGCCAATCAGCCAATGTACCTGAGTTAATTTTAGTTTCATTTGAGTTAACTTATAGTCAATGTGATGTTTCCATGTAAGCCGTCGATCGAGGTGTATACCAAGATATTTCACATGTGAATGTTGAGGAACAACTTGATTATTAATCCGAATGGGGGAACAATTATCTCTTCGTAAGGTAAATGTTATATTGACACACTTTTGTTAATTTACCTTAATTCTCCATAAGTTTAACCATAGTTCCATCTGGCTAATGTGTTCCTGGAGTTTTCGGGATGCCTCATCAGGGTTTTCTTGCATACTAAGGCAGGCGGTATCGTCGGCAAATGTAGAAGTGTGGATACTACTGCTCACAGGCATATCACAAGTATAAATCAAATATAAAAATGGCCCCAGTATACTTCCCTGTGGCACACCGGATGAGATAGTTTCAGGCATACTCATAAAGTGTCCTTCCACAACTGTAAGTTTTCGTGCAACAATGTAACTTTCCAAAAGACTTAGAATGTTTATTGGTAAGTATGTCTTCAATTTCAAAATCAGGCCTTCATGCCACACTTTATCAAATGCCTGAGAAACATCAATAAACACGGCAGAACAATACTTCTTTTCCTCAAATGTTTTTCTGATAAATTGAACCAATCTATGCGTTTGCTCAATGGTGCTATGCTGTCTTCTAAAACCAAATTGATGGTCCGGGATGCACCCATTATCAGTTAAAATTGAAGACAATTTTGTCATGAGTAGCTTTTCAAAAAGCTTTGACATTGTTGACAGTAAACTTATTGGCCTATATGACTCAGCCTTGGAAATATCTTTACATGGCTTTGGAATCATTTTAACCTTGGCAAGCTTCCAGCAGTCTGGATAATACTCCAGTCGTAAAATGGCATTAAAAATGAATAACAGGATTCTAATTGCAGTAGGAGGTAACTTAATCAGCATCTCGTTACTAATTCCATCCATACCGGGAGATTGTTTAGGGGTTTAGCTCGGCAATTAGTTTTTGTACATCACACATCGTAAATTTTAAGGGTCGAGGAGGTAGAGCAACTACACTCGGCAAATCAGCAACACCGGTACATGTATTTGGTGTAAACACGGATTTTAAATGCTCAGCAAATATGTTACCTTTTTCAGTATCGCTTCTTGCCCAACCTCCGGTAGATGTGCGCAGAGGTGGCTTAAACTCAAAGGGTGTTTTAAACTTTTTAGCAGCGCGCCACAAAGAGTAATTAGATACTGGTGTGACATCAAGGCCTTCCAGATAATTTTTGAAAGATGCAATGTTTTCAGATGCAAGCAACTCTTGGAGTCGTCTAGTGCACTCTTTAAATCTAATTTTATTTTGGGGTGATCTGTGCTGTTGCCATTCCCTTCTTGCTGTCCTTTTTTCACGTAAAAGACGTTCAATGCCTGTAGAATAAATTCTATTAAACCCAGTCTGCGGATGGGAAGTAGTGGCATGTTCAGCAGCCTGTTTAATATTTTCGTTAAGATTTTCAATGTTAGATTCAATATCTCCTGGTGTTCTTAGGTTAATATTTTCCGTACAGTGGCTACTGAGGTATTTTTTGAACCCCAGCCAATTAACACGGTTGATCATCTTTACATATGGGACAGGGAAGTCACTTCTTAGTGGGCTACAAATTGTAACAATCGTGGGAGAGTGATCGGAGGAGAGATCTACAGAAGCTTCAATTCAATTAATTCCCTACCGATATTTTTCATAACTCCAAAATCTATAACATCCGGAATTTTTTGTATGTCCGTAGGCCAGTAAGTGGGCTCCCCACTTGAAATGACGTCCAAGCCCATTTTTGAAATTGTGTTGAACAATGCCCGACCTCTAGGTGTAATAAGACGCGAACCCCAGAACGTATGTTTTGCATTGTAGTCCCCAGCTCCTACAAAACAAGGGCCAAGAGATTTGTAGAATTCCTCGAATTGAGCCTCAGTAATTACGAATCTGGGAGGGGAGTAAATTGATGATATCTCGAAATTTTTAACAAAATTTTCGACACAAATATTTGTTGCTTGTAGATGTTCTTCACAAATGTTATCAAGGACATAGTGTTTGAGTCTTGACTTAATTAGAATTGCTGACCCACCGCATGCTCTCCCCCTCGGGTCCTTTGAATCATATAGAGTGTAACCATTTATTTTAAATAAGCTCCTTGAGGTCAAATGAGTCTCAGAGACAAACATTATATCAATATTTTTTTCCATGAGGAAGTGCTCAAGTTCATTTTTATGCTGGCGAATGCCGTTTGCGTTCCAGAAACATATTTTTAACATGTTCATGGTTTGTTAACTAATGCTTGAAGCAGTGTATTCTGCATTCGCAGCATTTCTTGCATCATGGTAGTCATATTTGTTGTAAAGTTGTTTATAGTTAGCACCAGATTCTCAATAGTAGCTTCAAGGCGACTAAAGTTAAAGCCTGAGCTTGCATTCGCTGAATTATTTTGCGGTGAAACATTTTGTGAGGGACTAGAACTAGCCTTAGCAGCATCGGCATACGATACACGTGAAGTAACTGGTTGGCTTACTTGAGCAAAAGAGGCGGAGTACGCGTTTAATGGTTGGGCTGGAGCTAACTTAGGTTTTTGACTCATAGTCTGTTTAACAAAAGAATATACAGGGCATCCTCTATAGTTAGCGGTGTGATTACCTCCACAATTACTACATTTTTTTTGCTTGTTCTTTTGGCTTAGTGCAGCTAGCAGTACCATGCAATTCACCGCAGATAACACAAACTGTAGGTAAATTGCAGTAAGTTTTTGTAAGGCCATATTCTTGGCAATTATGGCACTGTACAGGACCTGAACGCTTACGTGGCTCTTCAACTGTGATTTTTCAGTGTAACATAAACTTTACGCTATAAATTGGATGGGTTTCATTTTTTTTTCAATTGTATGTCATTCGGCTCCAGTTCAATGCGAAATAGGGGTTGGGCGACCTTTTCTCTGTTAATTATATTAGTAACGTTTTTTACCTTAAATCCTTGGTCTAGAAGTGCACATTTTACTTCTTCGGGCTCAACATATGAATCTATGCCCTTTAGTACTATCTGTAGGCCTTTAGCACTCTTAAGTTGGTATGTGTAAAAGTTTGTTTTATTTTTTTCAAAATCATTTACAATTTTTCGAAAATTGTTTTCATCGTATATTTGGATTTTAGTTTCATCAATATTACCTCTTTTAATTGGAATTACGTAAAAAGTATTTTCACCAATGGTCGACAGTAGTTTTTTTAGAAGCGCGTTAGAATTTTTTTTCCTCACATATATTGGTGGTGGCTTAAAAGACTTCTGAGATTATGAAGCGGTCTTCTCGTTATCGTCTTGCAATAATGAAAAACGATTTTGGCGATTCATGGATGATGCGCTGTTATCTCTAGACATCTTTGGAACAGATGAAATTTTAGAAGAATTCGGGCTTCGTCCACGCTTTACCACGGTTATATATCTGTCCATTCCGACTTGTACCTTTGGTTTTGAGCTACTGTTATCTGTAGTGATAACTTGGTTAGGTGATGAACAGCCCGAAGCGAATGATTTCAATGGCTTAACTGACGAAGTACTAGGCAACTGTAATGTTAAAGAATCACTAGTAGGCATTGGACAAAGCGAAGTTGATCACTGTCGAAAAAGTGGATTTGTTATTAGAAAAAGTGTATTATCAGATTTTTTATTTTTATTAAGAGCTTCCGAACTCACAGTAAGTCTGTCATCAGGTTTTTTATTTTTATTGTTATCATTATGAGCATCAGAACTCACAGTAAAATAGACATTTCTGCCGTTATAACTCACTTCACATTTATTTCTTTTTGAGGTACTCATATAGAGTATTCCTCAAGGGTACTTTTGTTTGTTTTTTTTTTGATTACGTTTTTTTGTTTTTGTTATTTATGACTATGCAAAAAAATATTAACAAAGCAATTAAAGCTTATTTATCAAAGTTAATAATATGTATTACGAATATTTTCTTTTATATGATTTTTTTGTTAAGTATGTATGTAAAAAAACTCCGCTATGACGTTAGTTCACTATGAAGGCACAACGAGAACTGATAGTTGGGCTTATGAATATTAAATTTCATCTTTCCATCACCTTAATAGCTACCTTTTGGCTTAGGTCCTGTTGATTCAAGTAAATTCTTCTGGTTTTTCTCGTCAATAAATTTCTTAATAATATGTTTATATTTATATCCTCTAGTACCTTTTATTTGACCATCAGGTGTATAGTCTCTAGTAATTAGAAACTTTTTATAGATTTTAAGTTCAAATTTATCATAATTTTTTGGTATTTTATAAAACATTAGAGAAAATAGCCCTGGTGTTAGAGCCCATATTTGACCACCAACTTGTATTTTATCGTCATTAAGTTTGAGCTTACTATCACCAAATTTCCATTCATTATTGAAATCTTTATGTGGACCATAGTTTGTATCTAGTTCATTTCTTCCTTCCAAGACTGATAAGTCAGTATAAGTATCTTCTGTATTGGAAGTCTGTGAGTAAAAATCATCATCATCATCATCGTCATATTCATTTACAATATTACCATCATTTAATGAGATGGTATTATCAAATATTGTTCCTTCTGCTAGTTTCTTTGGTGTACTTGTCTCTATCTTGACTGATGTTTTTTCAGGCTTAAGACTTGTATTATTTTCAACTTCTGCCTTCATTTTACTTTCTTCTTTCATAGGAATTCTTTTAATTTTTTAAGAACTATTTCTAAATTCTTTGAGTGGTTCTGTTATAGGTTTAAATGTATCTCTTAGTTGTTCACGTGTATCTATTTCATCAGTTTTTATACTACGAAGCTTTTTCTTCAAGACATTTCTTGTCAACACCAACTGTTTTAAAATTTTCTCATCCATGTTTAATAATAGTAAATAACAGGTATCAGCTATTAGATCAGGTATCAGCTTTTTAAGAGCAAGTCTGGTTTTCAGATCAGCTTTTCAGGACCTGGTCTGGTTTTCAGATCAGCTTTTTAGGACCTGGTCTAGTTATCAGATCAGCTTTTTAGGACCTGGTCTGATTTTCAGATCAGCTTTTTTGGACCTGGTCTGGTTATCAGATCAGCTTTTTAGGACCTGGTCTGGTTTTCAGATCAGCTTTTAAGGACCTAGTCTGTTTATCAGATCAGCTTTTTAGGACCTGGTCTGGTTTTCAGATCAACTTTTTAGGACCTGGTCTGTTTATCAGATCAGCTTTTCAGGACCTGGTCTGGTTTTCAGATCAGTTTATCAGGTAGCAGATCAGGTTATAGCAAATATATGTATGAAGCTTAAAGTTGGATTAATAACTAAAGTGAATGTTTATGAAGAGTAGTTAATATAGTTATGAAATAGTCAAATTGCTTTCTGTAGCGACTATTATTTAATTCATTATCTTTGCTTATCACCAAAAATCCATATTTATCCTTCCAGCACCCTCGACAAACTTCTTGGAACTTTTCATAACTCATATCGCTGCCAACATGATCCCTATAAACATGCTTCATATTTGTCTCATCTTGATTAAACATTATAATAACATATGCATTGTCTCTCATTAAATGCTTGGGAATTCTAGTATAAGTTTGACATAAGTAAAATGAATCAACATCCCTATGTCGCCCCATACAAAAATATGTACGTATATTATTCTGCTTTTCACATGCAACATCATCAAATATCATAATTGAATTAGTTTTAGCTTCGTCAGGTGGAATAACTGATGCATTATCTGTAAATGTATAATATCCCATTCCTTTAATTGGTGAAATTAGTTCCTTCAGGTATTCATATTTGGGCTGATATAAGAATTTTGAGTATAAATAGATGTTTTCAAACTTGAGTCCATTAGGACTTTCTAGTAAGCCAATCATAACATTAGTCTTTCCACAATTTGATGGTCCCACTATTAGAGCACGAATAGAATTTGGTAAGAGGGGGCTGTGCTTTATTTTTGAAGTAATGTTCGATGATTCATCAATATTACGAACTAAAATATTTTTATGTTGTTTCACTAACTGCATTTTTGTAACTAAATGCATTTCATAATTGTTACCTCTTATTATAGAAAAATTAGATAATATGGTTATACGATATCAGAAAACGTTTAGTCATAAAAACACCTTCGTTGGAGGAGGTATAGTAGATAAAATAATAAACGCTCTACCTGTTGAGCTTCATCTTCCTGGATATCAGTACTGTGGACCTGGAAAAAAACTACAAAAACTTTTAAATCGAGGTGACAAAGGAATTAATTTATTGGACTCTGCTTGTAAAAATCACGATATTGCGTATTCAAAAAATAAGGATTTAAGTACTAGACATAAAGCTGATAAAATACTGGAAATTTCAGCTTGGAATCGAGTTTTATCAAAAGATAGTAGTCGTGCTGAAAAATCATTTGCAAATATGGTTACTAACGGAATGAAAGCCAAAACAAAATTTGGTAAGGGTGTGAAGAAAAAAAAAAATGTTAAAAAGAACAAGCTAAATGATAAAAAAACTTTTTAGAACATCAATTAGAGCTGCAACAAAAATACTAAAGAAGGAAAAGCCATTACATATTAACTCAGCTATTAAAATTGCACGAAAAACTATCAACAAATCATTAAAAGGAAGAAAATCTCAAATTATAGTACCACGTGTAATACGTGTCCCAAAAATTGGTGGATTTTTGCCTCTAATACCGATTGTAACTGCTCTGGGTGCAATTGGTAGTCTAACAACTGGAGGTGCTGCCATAGCTAAAGCTGTAAATGCAACAAAGAATGGCAAAAATCAACTTGATGAAGCAACTAGACATAATAGAGCGATGGAATCTATAGCAGTTGGCAAAGGACTTTACTTAAAACCATATAAAAAAGGTTATGGCTTAGTTCACAAAGAAGAATCAAAAAACTCTTAGAGATGCTGCCCAACAGACCACTATCTGATGTGGACCTAAACCGTTTCTCTATAAGTATTCCATATTTTAGAGTAGTTTTCATGTTGAATACTCTACCAAAACGAGCAAAGAAAATTGAATGTGGAATAATCAACTTAGATGTATCAACAGGACCTGGTACACATTGGGTAGCATATTATAAAAACAACAATGAAAAAGAATATTTCGATAGCTTTGGAAACTTACAACCTCCTTCAGAAGTAGTCAAATATCTTTTACAAATGTAAAATACAACTATAATCAACATCAGAATTTTAATACATTTACCTGTGATCACTTATGTCTTAAATTTCTTTATGAAATAACTGAAAATATTTAATGAAAACACAAACATTTATATCTTTCAAAACTCTTTAATGTATTTTTATTTGCAATTTAAAATAAATAGTTAATATATTTTATTGCCAAATAGGAAATTGCAAATTTTGAATTAAAAATTCACTCAGCTCACTCTCAACGATTAGCTTTTCTTCACCTTCTCTACTTAAGCAATAAGATCCACTGGATAGATCTTTAATATCGTCATCTGTTAAAATATTATACCGTTTAGGAAGGAACATTATATGTTTATTCATTTCAACTTTTAGTGTTGGTCCATATTTAGTTGCTACACGTAACACATTTCTAATAGTATATTTCGTTGATAATTCAAGCTCCTTTATGTGGAAGTTTTGCTGTTTAGATCATTAAATTTTGAAAATAGATTTGTGGTGGAGTCCATTTTTTTACTTAGTTCTTCTCACTTTGAATGCTTAACTGGAAATGATCTTAAAAGAAGCGATGATGACTTCAAGAAGGCTAATCAAAAATAAATATGGTGAAATAGTAAATAAGTGGTGGATAGTGATAGACAAAAAGATATAGTTATAGAGAAAAAAGGGATAGAGAGAGATAGAGTGCTAAAAAAATATGGGATAGAGATGATGGTATAGATTTTTTAAAGATTAGGAGATACTACTTTAAAAATTTACTGAGAAAATTAGTCTTTCCAACATTTATCATCATTCATTTATCAGCAAATAAAATGAGCCAAATTAGACGTACTCTAAACCAATTTATAAGAGATTTTGAAGGCTTCAGGCTTTTTGATCATTGATAGATGATAACATTTTTCCAAAATATGCTGGATGAGAACGAAGAACATGGAGTTATGGAAGATGAAGACAACACAGAAGGGCACTTCAAAAGCTGTCCTTGGTAGGATCCTGAGTGTGAGGAAGGACCCGATACTTGTAGATGTACAATATATTTTTTACAAAAAAGTATATTAGAACATCTAATAATTGGATACTACGAAAGGTTTCCATCATTATAAATAAAATAAATAAAAATTAAACTAAATTGTAATAAAATAAAATTTAATGAAATTTATTTGACATATTGTCAGAAGTGTAAATACTACAATAATTTAAATTTATTTGCTGGTGGTTTAGCATGTGTATATACGTATTTCATTGGCGCTTGAACCAAATCATCAGTAGACTTCAACCACAAATTTTGAACAGTCACAAACATCTTACTTTATGCACAGACTTTCAAAAACTATATGAGAATTCATAAAATAGTAATATTTTTGAAAATCACAAAGACAAAATAAGCTTAGTAGGCTTTGAAACTGAAACAAAACCCAGCAAATAATTTATATTCAGGTGAACTCATTTTATTTTTCTACTTCCTTATACAATTAGAAATCCATCGGATAACAATAAAAGTATTTGCAAGGATAAATGAAAAATAAAACAATAATTGAACTTTAATGAAATTTATTTGACATATTGTCAGAAGTGTAAATACTACAATAATTGAAATTTATTTGCTGGTGGTTTAGCATGTCTATATACGTATTTCATTGGCGCTTGAACCAAATTATCAGTAGACTTCAACCACAAATTTTGAACAGTCACAAACATCTTACTTTATGCACAGACTTTCAAAAACTATATGAGAATTCATAAAATAATAATATTTTTGAAAATCACAAAGACAAAATAAGCTTAGTAGGCTTTGAAACTGATACAAAACCCAGCAAATAATTTATATGCAGGTGAACTCATTTTGAATATAAATTACTTGCTGGGTTTTGTATCAGTTTCAGACGAAGTAAACCCATTAAAGAAATAAACACCAGTCACATATTTCATTCCTTTTTCAATATTTTATTTAAAATGTTTTCTTAAAAATTCATTTACATATATACAATAATTTTTCTTGATAAATAAATATATAGGATTTTATAATTATAATTATATAATTTTAACAACAATAAATAGGATTTTATATACATCGATTTTTCTTTTAATAAATAGCATTTTATTTACAATAATTTTCTTAATAACAAATATTTTATATATAATTTAAAATTAACTAATTAACTAAAAATTAATTAATTTTAACCATTTTCTTGCATTCTAGCAGTCTCATCCAGCAACATGTCAAGTTCGTATTCAGGGTTAGTTTCCTTAATACGAAAATGATACCATGCATATGTGTTAATATTATTTGACCTAATTTTTCTCTTATAGTCTCCATAACTTAATACTACCTTATTTAATTCAGTAGTATATATTTGATGCAGCTTAGATTTAAATGTTAACATATTATCATATACATTGGTCTTATTGAATAAACAATTTGTATAAGTAGCTAAACTTTATTTATCTAATATGGCTATCTTTACCCCCTTCGATTTCTTTACATCAATTTGATCTTGAACACTAAATGAATATATTATAGATCGCAACCCCACAAACTCTGTCATTATTTTTCCACAATTTTCGTCTTTCATCATACCCAACACCTTTTTATTAACTAGTGCAAAATTATAAATGTTGTCTGTAGGATAGTCTATGTAATAATTATGTCATAATTTTTTGTGTCAGCATAGAAGTCGTCCGTCTTTATTGAATATATAAATGTAATGTAGTTTAACGAGAGTTTTGTTTTAAACTTAGGTTGCATGTACCCGTAATGGAAATTAAATTATACATTTTCCATTTGGACAGCTCGAGTACACAAAATCCTAAGTAAATTGGTTTATTGTAGCAGGTTTTGACTCTGGTCATTTCAATTGTTACCAGGTCCTCTGAAAATATAGATAAACTATGAAAATTTGGTTTTGATATCCAATCTTGGGCACCCAAATGATTACAGTTCATTCTCTCCCAACTATTGACAATTTTAACATCTCTCCTCTTGTCCACATTTTCCATGGTTTTACCATAAACAGCATTGTTGAGTAGTTTGAATATTTTATTTTCAAAAGCATTTTTAGCAGTGGCCCTATGTCTGATATTTAAGTCTATGTAGCCTTTTAAACATGGAGATTGTTTAAATGCTAGAAAACGATGAGTTTTCTTTAAAACTAAGCCATATTCTAAGCACTGTTTTAGAACTCTAAAGTGTATCACATATGATTGCTTTGTAGAGAAATCGGTTATCAACTTGTTATACTTCGCTTGCATATGTTTCTTATTCTCAGCGCAAAAAGGAAGATCATTATGCAAGTCGTGTAAATAAGAGGGATAATCCAACGTGACCTCATATACATAACCGTCTGTTCCATTATCAGCTATGCTGTTTGGATCCAGATTCAGCTCGTCTTGCGATAACCATCTGAACCCACCATGCGACATTGCCCAACAGTAAAGGTTATTTGCGTCTAAGTAGACGAGAAATTGTGACGGTTTTGATGCATCGAAATCTTCCAAATATTTGTTATTTGCTTTCGAATATCTTTGACTACACTGTACGATCCCCCCACGTATACCTTTTTTCATAAAATTGTACATGTCTATGTCTGTCAATAATTCTAATTCAATTTTTGTATATTTGAGCATTGCATCCCAGGAAAAGCCAGGTGCTGTATAATATTGGCATTGTTCGAGCTCATAAATACCCTTGCAAACTTTTCTAAAGTTCTCGAAAATATCTGTCAGTAAGAGGACATCTCTTTTTAAGTAAATTTCCATGTAGTCTTTCATAGTTTTGCAACCAAAAGTATTCCATACCTCTACAGCATGAGAGTATTCCTCTAAAGAACACTATTTATTGTTCAACTTATTAAAGAAATCACTGCGTGAAGGGAGCTGACACTCATCTAATTTTTGAAATGAATTTAGGTACTCATAGGGGAAAATACCTTTTTTCTTAATAAGCTGAAATTCTTTTTCTGACTGAAATAATGACATTATAGTGCTGAAATCATTATCCGACAAATTGCATGCTAATGATTCCAAACTCTCAGCCATAAAACGTATTGTATCAAGAAATCTTATTTATTCACTATCACTCATTTATGAAAATTGGGAGAGGGATATATAAAGCTCCTTATTGAGAGGGTGTACTTTCAGTTGCATTGAAATTTCACCTAGTTCTTTAATAAAAAGATTTGAGTCATAATTTGAATAAATATGAAAGTAAACTGGTATAAACTTGGGAATTTGGTAATTTAAATTACACTTATTGTGGGCTGCACCTCTATATTTACCACTAATGTGGCAATGATCTCTAACGCGATCCTTACCTAAATATATTTGACAAATATGACAATTTACCGCACTATAAAAATTTTAAACATTAGAAGGGGATAAAGTATCCATTTGCCTATTATTTACTAAATAATCATTATAAAAATCCTCACAATCTTTAACTAAATATGACACAAATTTTTTTGAGGCATCTTTCCCAATATAAACCCTTAACTTATCTAACTTACTGCTATGGAGACACTTAATATAAAAGCTAAATGCACAAGGAGTGTGCTTTATGACTAGACTAGTTTTATTACTTACCTTATCACTAATATCTTCCAGGATGCATTCGAAGTCCGCGTAAACCACAAAGGGGACATCCATTTTCCTTTGATGTCCCTTAAAGCTGAGAATTGCATCCGGACCTGATAGCATACTTGTAACGATTTTGCCGCATTCAGCTTTATGATGACTTATTCCACTCTCGCTATGAGTGTACTGCAGATAGGTGTTGCAGTAATGTAGTTTGTGCTCGTTCTGCGTTATCGGACTTCGTATAAGTCTGTGAATAATAAAAAATAAAATAAACGATTATAAGTAAAATGTATCTATTATAAAATAATTATATAAAACAAGTATATGTATCATTAAATTAAAGTGTAGTATAATTTTTTAACTTACTTTGATATGTCCTTTATCAAAATATAGTGATGAACTTCACCATTCTCCAAAACAAGCAAGTTTACATGGTTAATTTTCTCGTGCTTAGTCACATAATAGAGACCAATGATTTGATTTGATTTAATGCTTATTGTAGGATTAATCACCTCAAACACCTTAATTTTGTATAGAGCTAATGGGAAGCTTAAATTTTTGAAATTTAACGCTACACCATTTCGCGTATAAATAATGTCTGCTCAAATGTCCTGAATATCATAAGATTTGCAACGTTTTGGGTTATCGTATGTTGTGGTAGTATTGAAGCAGTATTCATCATCATTTTCAATATTGATGCAAGCAAATTTTCCAACTAGTTTTTGAGGTGTGGATATCCAAATTGATCATTTGACGAGCGACGATTTGTTGATGTTGATTTCTGCTCGGACTATGCGTGATAAAGTCCAACCAGATTCGCGCTCTTCAAATTCGGACATTTTGGTTGAAATCTCCTTAATCTGTTTACGGAATATTTCTTTTATGTTGTCTGCCTTCGTCACCAAACTCTTTTTAGCTACATGTGTTATAACACACAACTCCAAATCTTCTTCAACAATTTTGTTATACTCAGCCACAATACTCATATGAAATTTAATAGTTGTATGCTTACACAAAATCATGTGAATTCTCTCAATAAAAATATTTATGTTTTCCTTAATAAACTCTTCCAGAAGAAGTTGGTCCTTTTTATTTAGAATAGCATGTGTGGCGATATGATTTTTGAAGGCTTTCGATATTTTGAAACATCTCACATTCTCTGCTACTTCTTTTGTCATAGAATGTGAAGATCTCATTGGAGTTGGCAGAGTTTCTTCTCTTCTTTCTTTTTCTTCTCCATCACTTTCCGGTAAACTTATGTTCATAGCATCGTTGTACAAATTCCCTCCATGGATATCCACACCTTGTTGTTGAGCTTGTTGTTGCTGCTGCTCTTGTTGGTGATAATTAAGAGGTTGCCATTGCATCAAATTGGAATACTGCTGCATTTGATTATCTGGTGTGACGGGATTATAAATGTCACTTGGGTACTCATATCGGATTGGTACTCCTAGTCCCAAGAACTGAATGTTCCATGGCATACCGTATTGTTGATAATTCATTGGTACCTGATATTGGGGGTAATGTAGAGAAGGATGTTGCTGATAATGAGACATATTAAGGTGCTGTTGATAATTTTCAAGAGATGTCTGCGGTTGTTCTTGATTTCTGTCCCGTTTTACGACCACTTGATACTGCACACTATGATTTTTGACATGATCCAAAAAGGACTTTTGGTATTTATATACCTTTTGGCATCTTTCACACTGATAATCCGAAGAACTCATTTTTAATTATTTTATTATTATTATTTCAGTCTAACACAATTTCTGATGATGGTTGTAAATACAATAAAGTACTGATGTGATGCTTAGAAAAGTTGCCGTATTTATACAAAAATTAGTAGCAGTATCCTTGCAGCATATTTACTTTTTATTTCTCTGCTGATGACTGTACTTATTGAAAGTTTGCTGCTTTAAAATAATCGTAGAAAAAGAAAATGATATTACGTTGCTGTTATGTATAAATTATTCTTGTAATTTATAACTTTGATAAAAACTACTTGGTAGTTTTTATCAATTAACATTTGTTTTATAATTACTCGAAATATATGTCAATTTGATTTGTATAATATTATTCATTCCTATTTGTAACTTTTTGTAAATAAATTGTTTTTACTTTTAAATATAAAAATACAAAATTGGTGTCAGAAGTGGGATACAAAATGAGTATCTCACAGGAGCAATTGACTTCAGTTATGGAAATGCTTGCAGGAGCAATTCGTTCTGCTGTAACAGATGCCACACAGTCGGTGGCATCTATGAGGCCTTCAACATCTAACACTTCTTTAGAATGTTCTTCAAGATTGCCACAGTTTTCGATATGTCCATACAAACAAGGTGGTGAAATTACTGTTGCAGACTATTTTACAAGATTTGATTGGCGTTGCAACTTTCAAATATAGCTGGTAATGAGCATGCAAATTATGCTCGCGTACATATGGGCGCAGAACTTAACACAGCTTTAAAGATTCTTATCAGCCCGAAGCTACCAGGTGAATTAAATTACGACGAAATAAAAGATGTTCTAATTCAACATTTTGACGGTAAGAGGAATAAATACGCAGAGAGTGTCAAGTTCAGGCAGATAAAGCAAGAATCAGGCGAGTCAATAGCAAATTTTAGTTTACGTCTTAAAAATGGTGCAGTTTTTTGTGAGTATGGCCAATTTTTAGACAGAATGTTAATCGAGCAGTTACTGATGGGCTTAGAATGCAGCAATATCTGTAACGAATTGATTGCTAAACAGCCTAAAAATTTTAATGAAGCTTATGAAATTCCGCATGGTAGAGAACTGACGCATTATGCGACGAAAGAAGTAAATGCTCGGGAAACATTACACACAGAGCAAACATTTAAGTTAGGCTTTGCACCACTTAGAACCAAAAATAAAAACTCTTTTAGTGACAGTGACGTTTCAAATAAGTTAAAATGTTTTGGTTGCAACGGTAATCACATGAGAAAGGATTGCAACTTTAAGAATGCTAAATGTTTCACTTGCGGCAAATTGGGACACATTTCTAAGGTGTGTAAATCAAAAACTAGGCAAGTTTCTATGGGTCACGATGATGATAATGAAACAGTTGTGAAACTAAGTTCCATCAATAACGTAAAATTTTCTAAACCATATGATAAGAAAATTATTGTGGCAAATATCGATGGAAAGTGTTTAGAAATGGAACTTGATACGGGTGCTCCCTGTAGTATCATAAGTAAGAAGAAGTTGCGTAATATTAAGCCCAGTTACAAGTTATACAAATCGAAAAGAAAATTTTCCAGCTATACTGGTCATTCTATTAATTGTATTGGTAGAGTTGTGGTAAATGTAACGGTGGGAAAAACGTCACGTTTGTTAAACTTATATGTTGTAGAGAATGATTTAGATACCCTGTGTGGTCGTGAATGGATAGCACACTTTGCTCATGATATAAATTTTTCCGATCTTTTTTCATCTTCGGTTCGAACAAATAATTCATTAAACGACAGATTTAGTTTAAATGCTCTTCAATTTATTTCTTCGAAATTACCTATATTAAACTCAATGCAGAAGGCCCAGCTAGAGCGCAATTTGCGGACGTATTTGAGAAATCAGCAGGAAAGCTTATTGGTCCACCTATTAAAGTACATATGAAAGCAAATGCAAGGCCGATATTCGCTCGACCAAGGGAAGTTCCTCTGGCTTTAAAGGCGGCATATGCAAAGGAGATTGATGCGAAAATTGCGGCTGGCTATTACAAAAAAGTAGAGTATTCGGAATGGGCATCAACAACTCATATTGTGACTAAAAAAATGGAGCGCTACGTATTACTGGCAACTATAAGCCAAAGTTAACCCGCAGATGACTATAGATGAGCATCCCATTCCAAAAGCAGAAGATTTGTTCAACAAAATTAATGTTGCTGCAATTTTTGCTCATTTAGACGTCACCGATGCCTATACCCATTTAGCTTTAGATGAGGAGTTTGATCACATTCTTACCCTTAATACTACAACTCATGGATTAATTTAACCTACCCGTGCAGTTTATGGTGCTGCAAATATACCAGCAATTGGCAGCGAAAAATGGAAGAAATTTTGCAGGGTCTGCCTAATATTATTATTTTTTTTGATGATATACTAGTGTTTGCAAGAGATTTCAATGAACTACAGACAAATTTAGAGCTTACATTAATGCGAATGAGAAAAGTTGGGCTTAAGTTGAACAGATCGAAGTGTGTTTTCGGTGCGAGTTACGTTGAATTCCTAGGGCACATAATCGATTCTACAGAAATGCACAAGTCTAAGAAACATATTGAAGCTGTTTTGAATGCCCCAAAACCAACCTCTATAGAAGAACTACAGCTGTTTTTGGGTAAAGCATCTTAATACAGCGCTTTTATCTCAGATCTGGCTACTCGTGAAAGACCTCTACGAGACATACTAAAATGTAAAATGTTTTCTTGGGATGCATGAGCAGAAGCTTCTTTTAGGGACATTAAGCAATTGTTAGTATCACCTCAAGTTCTTTTGCCGTATAATTCAGACCTTCCACTGTTGTTGGCAACGAATGCCAGTAAAACAGGCTTGGGTGCGGTGTTATCTCATCGTCTACCAAATGGTAAGGAACGACCAATAGCGTACGCCAGTAGAACAATGAGCAAAACTGAACAACGTTATTCGCAAATTGACAAAGAAGCCTTAGCTATCGTTTGGGCCGTACAAAAAATTTTTAAATATTTATATGCTCGCCATTGGACTTTGATAACGGATCATAAACCTCTGACTCAGATTTTGCACCCGAGCAATTCACTTCCAACACTTTGCATTTCTCGCATGGCGAATTATGCAGATTTTTTAAGTAATTTTGATTTCAAATGCAGATTTTTAATGCAGATTATTTGTCACGAATAATACCGAAAGAAAAGCAAGTTTCACAATGCAATGGAAATCTGTTAATTCCTGAATATGACGAGTTTGATACTTTAATTTTTCGACAAATTAACCAATTTCCAGTTACTGCTGAGAAAGTCGCTATAGAAACTAGAAAAGATCCCGAACTAGGGAAAATTATAAAAATATTAAAAAAAGGACACAGTTTATCTAAAAATGGTTACAAATCGCCTGAATCTAGTTATACTCTATCAGGTGATTGTCTAATTTTTGAGCACAGAGTGGTAATACCTGCAAAGTTTCGTAGAGATGTGCTTCAAAATTTGCATGCGGCTCATTTAGGGGTAGTAAAAATGAAGGGCATTGCACGCTCCTTTGCATATTGGCCGAAAATAGATGTCGACATCGAAAATATAGCAAAAGATTGTAGTGATTGTGCAAGAGTAGCAAATAAACCAAAGAAGTACACTGAACACCACTGGGAGCATCCAAATGGACCTTGGGATCGTGTGCATATTGATTATGCTGGCCCTTTTGAGGGAATGATGCTTGTAATAATTACAGATGCATATAGCAAATGGTTAGACGTTAAAGTAACTGCGTCAGCAACGGCTGCTGCAACCATTGCTTTGATTGATGAGGTTTTTGCTAACTATGGTGTACCACTCATGATAGTTTCTGACAATGGTACAAATTTTGCATCACAAGAGTTCAGTAATTGTCTAACGACAGTGGGAGTTAAATATCACAAATTTACTGCCCCTTATCATCCTGCTACTAATGAACAAGCCGAGCGAAGCGTTCAGACGGTAAAAAATGCGTTGAAATCCATGTGTACTTCGAAGAAAAATTTGCAACAAAATCTTAATGAATTTTTAAGACAGTACAAAAATGCCACACTCGACAACTGGTGTATCACCTGCACAACTTTTTCTGGGTCGTCAACTGCGCACGCGACTTAATTTAGTTCAGCCAGAACAGGTTTCATCCAAAGTTAAAAATAAACATTTTCTTCGATATGATTAGAAAATTTGAAATAGGTGATAACATACACTTTCTATCAGAAAATCCAAGAACAAGTAAATGGCTACAAGGTGTAATAAGTAAACGCTTATGGGATATTCATTATGAGATTCTTTATCAAAATAAACGTGTAAAACGACACGTTGATCAAATTCGTGGTAGTTTTTATCAATTAACATTTGTTTTATAATTACTCGAAATATATGTCAATTTGATTTGTATAATATTATTCATTCCTATTTGTAACTTTTTGTAAATAAATTGTTTTTACTTTTAAATATAAAAATACAAATGTTGCAAAATATACATGTATACTACAAAATATATTACGCACAAGCATCATCACTCATACATACAAATATACATTCATACACATATACATCCATACATACATACATACATACAATTATATTTCTTAAACAAATAAATAAATACCAGCGACAAACAAGCTGGATCATCCACACACAAGTATTAGGGGGTTCATATACAAGAGAACATTTTATACATAAATAAAATAATTAAATTAATTGTTTATTAATTTATTTAATTATTTTATTTATAAACAATTTATTAGCGTGAGGAAATCATGCACACATTCTGCCGATTCAAATGAGAATCACGTAGTAGTCATCAAATCTATTTTCTCTGATATTACTGATATAGTATTACGATAACAAATTTCTATAGTCTGGCAACACTGGTAATTTTCCCTTTGGTATTAGAAAATACTAATCATGTTTTGCCGTTGCCATTGAAAAAAATAAAAATGTGTTTTGCCGTCGGCATTTGAAAAAAATAATAATCATGTATTGCCGTCGGCATTAGGAAAAATTATCATGCATTGCCGTAGGCATTAGGAAAAATTATCATGCATTGCCGTCGGCATTTGAAAAAAATAATAATCATGTATTGCCGTAGGCATTAGGAAAAATTATCACGCATTGCCGTAGGCATTAGGAAAAATTAATAATCACCATTTCACCATTGGTATTAGGAAAAATCATTTTAATGATCTTCCCGTCGGCATATACACTTGTGAAATCTTAATCTTATAAAATCCTTTAATCCATACGTACAAAAAAATTACCCGCTATTATAATTAATATAACGTAAAAAAATCACCCGTCCCCACAAAGTTAATGTAAACAAAAAACACGTTATGTAAACAAAAATTTGGACGGACTTATTGAACCACCATCGCAGGTATCAAATTTCACAAATTTCCAAGAATTTAAGAATTTTCAAATTTTAATTACCCAAATTTAACAATTTCACCCACAATTTAACAATTTCAGCCAACAATTTTGCAAGTTCAATTGACGCCGGACCGCCATTCCACTACTACTATGGCATGTGCAAATAATAGTTGCTCTATTAAAAGAATTGATCGGATGGTTTCGTGTTGGTCATGCTTAATTCATTATCACTTAAAGTGTTGTGGTCTTAAAGCTCGAGACGCTGATGCATTTGCTGATCCTACTATTAACTTTCATTGGTTATGCAATAATTGCAAAAACATCGGTATAGAATTTTATAATTTGTTTAAAAATCCTAAAGATGAATTCGAAAAAATTAATAATGAATTCTTAAGCTTACAAAAAAAATTCGCAGTTTGGCGAACTTTTTAAAAATACCACAATTTACAAAATTTTGCAGTTTCTTAACGAAGTACTTCTCCTAAACGTAAGAAAACTATTTTATCATATGTATCTTCCCAAAACGTATGTGTTGATGCTTCTAGTTCATCCGAATGTTTTTTATCATCCTCAAATTTACCAACACCAATTACTAACTCTTCAATATCTTTTGTAAACTCTGTTACTCCGGTTAATAAAAATTTATCATTATTATCCCAGTGAAAAAAATGGAAGTCATTCTAGCGGAAGTACATTTTCATTGCTTCCAAGAAATCGATATTTTTAATTTGCCGAGAGTGAGCAAAAAACCATGTAGAAGATTATTTTAGTCACACAAAACCTTGTAACTCCTCCATAGTGTTAGAAAATACTCACCAGAATTTAAAAAAAAAAATATTTTTTTAAAGAAATTTATGAACTATTTTTAGTCTAAAATTTAAAAGTTATTTGCTTAAATTTACATGAAAACACTGTTTCGGGATTAAATTCGTATAAAAAGAAACGAATTGTTAAAAAAGGCAACTATTTACCATTTTTCCTAGATGAAAATATTATCATAGAACACAAAAAAGGGAATTTTTCTTAATATCGCTTCCAATTCAGTGACCAGGCATCGAAAAAGAGAACTTCTTGCAATGACAACCCTATGTAAAAATCATTAGATCGGATCGAAATTTGCACTACTTCCGCATCGTAAACTCTACATTTTCATGACTTTTTTGGAGTCTCTTTTTTGCTGGGTAGTTGGAAATCGCCCACCTGAACCCGTGAATGCTATCAATAACATTAACAAGATTTAACCTGGCTCGTCGCATGAAAATACATCTCGATCTTTGCCGATTACTGAAATTTCGATTACGTCTACACTTAATCCGAAGCCATTAAGAGCTATTCCGGTTAATAAAAATAAAAGTGTGTTTGTTTCACGTCTCGCTTCTGATACAACTGTCGATGATCTTGTTTTTTATATATAAAGCAGGATTTAAAATAAATCCATTGTTTCTGCGTATAAAAATGTGTATTCGCAACCAAGATCAATAACGAGCTTTAAAAAAATAGTCTCTGATATTTAATGATATAATTGATCCTAATTTTTGGCCTATACATACATTTGTAGGAGAATGTGTATACAATGAAAACCAAAGAAATGTGGCCAGTCTTCTAGTAACTTATTTAAATATCAAAAAAAAATAAGTACATTATCTGATGTCATTTCTATAACCTACCCAAATGTGCGAGGCATTAACTCTAAAGGTGGAAGTACATAACACGCGTTCAATGCGCTGATGCGATACACGCGTCTGTCAAAAAAGTTGAAATAGTGTGTTTTCATAAGGCAAGTTACAAACAGAAGTTTGCGACGTGCGAGTTATATACACACCAACCGTAATCGCACCAACACCAAATCAAAGGCCAATGCACTAGACAAAACGATGCATAATTTAATTCACTGTAAAATTAATATTTTAATAAAATTATGCCTTGTGTGCAAGTTTAATAAACTAAACTTCCACACATGGCAAATAATAACATTTTTCCCAAGAATTGATCTAAATAATATTTAAGCTTAGTTAACAATTAATTATAATAAAACAGCCGTAAACAAAACTAAAATTGTAAAATTAATATTTTATTTTATTTTATTTTAATTAAATTATACTTTATGTGCAAGTTCAATAAACTGAACTTCCACACACGCAAAATAATAACATTTTCCCAAGAATTGATCTAAATAATATTTAAGCTTAGTTAACAATTAAGTATAATAAAAATATTGTAAACAAAATTAAAAAGTTCAGAAATAAATTGGTAATCAGTAGTAGTGGAATGGGCATTCGGGCGCCGATTAAAATTGTTAAATTGTGGCTGAAATTGCAAAATTATGGCTAAAATTGTTAAATTTGGGTAATTAAAATTTGAAAATTGTTAAATTCTTGGAAATTTGTGTTTTCGGCGGCACTTTGATGTTTTTTGTTTACATTAGGAGTTTTTTGTTTACATTAAGAGTTTTTGTTTACATTAAGAGTATGTCTGTCTGTTTGTCTATCTCTCTGACTGTCCGACTGACCGTGGGAATTTTTGTGTGGAATATTTTGTGTGAATGTATTAAGGTAACTCATAGTTTTGAGGTTTTTTATGTGTATATGCCGACGGCAATGCATGATAAATTTTCCTAATGCCGACGGCAATACATGATTATTATTTTTTTCAAATGCCGAAGGGAAAATCATGGAAATGATTTGTCCTTATGCCGACGGAAAAACGTGAAAGTTATTTTTTCTAATGCTAATATAGGTGTTGGTAGACTGTGATTTGGGTGGATGGGTGTTTCTCGGTGTTGTAATATGTAACCGTAGGAGTTTGTGGATGTATATGTCTGCAGTAATTTAAGCAAGGCTGTGATAAGCAGGGGGCAGAGGTGTAGTTGAGGTAGATCGATTACATGCATGTATGTATGCCTGCGAGAATTTAATCCTGATCGTGATTTGAGGTGGGTGGGGGTGTTGTGGAGGTAGATGGATGACCTGTATGTGTATGTGTGTGTGTATGTGCATGTGTGTGTTATTGTATGTGTGTGTGTGTGTGTGTTTATGAGTTTCTCGCGCTGGTATTTATATGTAGGTAGCAATAAATTGTTTTCAATATCGACATTTGGTACTATAAAATACTATCATATATCTGAACTTCCCTAATCCTAGTATGTTTTTATACTTACGATTGCTTTATATTTTCTCATGCTTAAATTTGTCTCGCGTTAAAGTCTGACTTTGAGAAATTTGTTTATATTACAGATTTTGTTTATTTAACTACATCCGCCTTCTTTGACTGGACGACTTTTCGACACACAGAAAAAACCAACTTAAAATCAGTAAAAACCATGTTGAATTAATAAGAAACATTAGCGAAGGTTTACTCATATTGAAATTTCTTATTTCAATATGGAAAAATATTAATTTACAGTATTCATTTATTAAACATATTAGTTTTTAGGTATCTCAACATACATTTTCTATTATTGAATTAATGTGACGCATTCTTATTTTTACGCAGCATAATTTCCTTGAGTGTATACATACATATCTACAAATTGATTTTATGTGTGCATGTATGTATGTATGTATGTACATACAAATAAGTGTTTATCTCAATCTTTGAATACATATTTTTTCGTCATATCATGTCTTTTGTTGTTGTTGTTGTTGCTGCTGCTGCTGATGTTGCTGTGTATAGATGTGAAATATCTTCAGTTTTTTTATTTGAAATTAAAAAAAACGTTGTTTTAATTTTCATTTGCATATACTTAAAAGTTTGTGAGGATTTTCTCTTTTAAGTAAAGCTGAATTCCTGAAGATACATACTCTAAAGTAATAGTAACTATAACAGAAATATTTCCTATATTTAATTTAAATTTGCTTAAAGTTGATGCACCCTATATAGTTAACGTTAGAAATTTTTGGAGGATATATGTACATTGCAAAACCTTTAAAAAAATGTATAAACATTTTTAAATGAAACTCATTCAGCACCTCCAGCTTTGGTGATGACAGTTTTTTTGTTAGCCAGTTTGCTTGGTTTAACTTTTTTTATTTTTTTGATACACATTTAAAATCAAAGGGGAGTTTTATAATGAAATTGTTATTTTCATAATTGATGAAAACAAACACTACTTTTTTTTCCAATGAAATCAATTGAATTACTTTTGAAACCTTAGTCCTCTTTAAAATTTACGTTTATTTTACATATGGCTTAATTAATAAGACTTTAAAAAATTTGTCCTTCGGTGGTTATATATTCTATTATACGATTATGAATAAGAATGCAGTAAGCTGATGTCTTTGCTTACTGTTTCAAATTAAAATTTTATTCAATTGGTCTCCTATTGAATAAAAGAAGCTTTTTTTCTTAAACTCTGATGCAGTTAGAAGCGCTGGAGATTCTTTCATACTTATATGTAACAGCTTTTTTGGAATTTTTGATACATATAATATAGAATTGAATAAGATTTGTTTTTGATTTTTATGTTAAGAAGTATAGATATGAATGTACTTTTAAATTAGTTAAACCATAATAAACACACTAATTTTCTTCTTGAATAGCGATCAACAGAAAATAAAGTCGTTTTCTAAGAATTTAAATCTACTCTCTTGGCGGTTTCTGTAGTATAGAGTAACCGCGTATACTACACGAATTAATTAATTATGGATAATACGATATATATTTATTTTATGAAGGCTGATCGTCTTTAGCTTTTATTTGATGTTGTAGAAGACACGATTATTTCTCATTTTATTAAAGTTCACCTTATTGTATTCATATTTTTGATATCTTTAATTTAATTGTGCTTTGTGTATCTGTTAGCAGACTATACGTATAAGTTAGTCAGTCACTCTTTATTTTTATTTAAGGAAAAACCTTCTAGTTTAAGGAAAAACCTTCTAATGTGTCACTAATTTTTGATTTTACTACTTCAATAGAGAACATTTACATATATAATTTTTAAAAGTATACATATAGATAAATATATGTATGTATGTAAAAATTAGTTCATATACAAGGAAATACATTTTAATAATCAACTATTCTAGAAAATCGATCACAAAGAACTCACTTACCTCCACCACCAAGCAATTCACCATAAGTATTTACATAAAGTGTCAGAAACATTGGAATATCTATGTTTGGGAGAATTTTACCTCAAGTGTTTCAACATGAGGTTTACTGGTTGACCCCTTGAAGTAATTCTTGTTAACGTAGGCTTGATTGTATCGCATGCAGATATAATGATTTTTCACTTAAAACAGGTCCTCTCACCATCAATCATACCCTATACAACACATTCATGAGTTGTATTGATCCAGATACAATTGCTGTCGAATTCATTATTAAAAAAGAGTTTTTCATCATCATCTAACAGCTTTATTCATATTCTTTTCTTAGCATGCATGCCTTAGCATGCATCTATCGATAGTGACGCGAGAGTCCGAGATGTAGTGGTGTTTCAAAAATCTATACTATTATATTTTACGAATTCACTCTTTTGAATTTTTTGCACAGTAGATACATATATACATATGTATGTAATTCATTTGCAAAAATTTTATGACGTGAGGAATTTTTTTAATTATACATGCCTCGACATACTTTTATTTTTTCAGTAAATTTATTTGATACTCATACCGATAAAGATATAAAGTAATATCTGTTTAGATTGCATTTTACAATTTATGTATGCTTCAGCATGATTCTTATTGAAGTCCATATGTATTCACTAAATTTGTTTCATACTCATTTATACACATCTACATTCTTAAAGAATGGATACCAAAGACCAATTTCTTTAGTTTATGTATGTTTTCTAAAGATCTGATAGCTAAAGAAATGAACAAAGTAAAGATTTTTTATAATAGGCTCATATTCGTATTTTAAAATTTATTGTTTAGAGCTTTCAAAATGGAAAATGTATGTACATATTTTACTATAAAAACTGATAATATGATGTGTTGCTGAATATTACACTGTGTTTTACTTCATTTTGAACGCTTAAGTTTTCACAATATTTCATACTTACCAACAAGTTTAGAGAATTACAATACATTAAGTTAATTATCTTTCCTAAGACCTATCATTCTTAATCAATTATTCAAAAACAAGACAAACTAGAGTTTTCCTTTGTAATTTTATTTTTATATAATTTTATATATAAACATTTTATCATCTTCAAATTACTGTATAATGTATTTACTGGTTTTTAGATTCCCTTATCACGAGCTGATCTAGCTTTCAGATCAGGTTATCAAATACCAGATCAGGCTATCAGGTAGTTGATCTGTAAAACAGATCAGACTATCAGGAGCTATTCAGATTTCTAGATCAAGCTATCATTGTTTAATCAATATCTTTGCTTATAATAAAAAATCCTTATTTATCCTTTATATTTTTCTCACCTTACCTAACATTACAAATACGTTATGACGATCTCATATCAAATGTTTGAGCATTCTGCTATAAGTTTTACATAAGTAGAATGATTCAAGATTATCTCACCGTTAAATATAATATTAGAATTACTTTTGCCTTTTTTAGTAGAAATAACAGATTCACTATCTATAAATGTGTAAAATCCCATTATTTTAATTGATAAAATTAATTTCTACAGGTATTCGTATTTAAGTTGATATAGAGACTTTGAGTATAAATATGTAGATATTTTAAAATTTTAGTCCACAAGGACTTTCTAGCAAGCCAATCATATCATTAGTATTTTTTTTTCGCAATTTGACAGACCAACTATTCTTGCATGAAAATAATTACGTAGATGGGAACTAGGGTTTATTTTTGAACTAACGTTCGATGATTCATCAAAATTTTATATCAAGCTATACATATTTATGTTTTTTTGACCATGAGTATGGATCAATATTTATGAAATCCATTTCATAAATATTGGTGCATACTCATAGTCAAAACAAAGTATGCTTAGGGTGTTTAAAACCAGTATAACCATAAAAATTATGCTTTTAAACTCTTAAATTATACTTTGTTTTACTAACCACATTTGGTAACTAAGTACATTTCATAAATATTATCTCTTATTATACAAACAATAAAAGATAATATTTATGAAATGTACTTAGTTACAAAATGCGGTTAGTAAAACATCATAAACATATGTAGCTTGATATGAACCAACCTATTTTTAGATTGTTTTGACTATGGGAATGAGCCAATATTTATGACATGTACTTCATAAATATTATTTCTTATTAAATAAAATAATATAGCTATACGATTACAGAAAATATTTTCTAAAATCGTATAGCTATTTTATTTTTTTCTTCTATAATAAGAGAATAATGCCTCCTACTCATAGTCAAAACAAAGTATATTTTAAGAGTTTAAAAACAGTATTGTCATACAAAATACTGATTTTAAACTCTTACAGCCTTAATTATAAAACTTATTAAGGCTTTGTAATGGCTTTTTAAAACAAATTTTCATACAAAAATTTGGGCTTAGATGTTATTTCGAGTGGGGAGCCCACTTATTGGCCTACTGACGTACGAAAAATTCCGGATGTTATTGATTTTGGCGTATTGAAAAATATTTCTAGGGATTTAATCAATGTTGAAACTTCTCTAGATCTCTCCTCTGATCACTCCCCCACTATCGTTACAATTTGTAACCCACTAAGAAGTGACTTACTTCACCCATATATGAAGATGACCAATCGTGTCAATTGGCTGGGATTCAAAAAATATCTTAGTAGTCATTGCACGGAATATATTGCGTTAAGAACACCCAATGACATTGAAACTAACATTGACAATCTTAACGAAATTATTAAACAGGATGCTGAACATGCTACTGCCTCCCGTCCGCAGTCTGGGTTTAATAAAATTTATTCCAGGGATATTGAACATCTCGTGTGTGAAAAAAGAAGAGCTAGAAGGGAATGGCAACAGCACAGATCACCCCAACATAAGCTCAGACTTAAATAATGTTCTAAACGACTTCAAGAGTTGCTTGCATCTGAAAAAACTGCATCTCTTAAAAATTATTTGGAAGGTCTTGATGTCACACCAACATCTAATTACTCTTTGTGGCGCGCTGCTAGAAAGCTTAAAACACCCGCTGAGTTAAAGCCACCTCTGCACACATCTACCGGAGGATTGGCAACAAGCGATACGGAAAAATGTAAAATATTTGCTGAGCATTTAAAATCCGTATTTACCCCAAATACATGTACTGGTGTTGCTGATTTGCCGAGTGTAGTTGCTCTACCCCCTCGAGCCTTAAAGTTTAAGATGCGTGATGTACATAAAGTAATTGCTGAATTCAAGCCAAAGAAAGGTCCAGGTATTGATGGAATTAGTAACAAGATGCTGATGAGCTTGCCGCATATTGCAACAAGAATCTTGCTGTTTATTTCTAATGCCATACTACGACTGGAGTATTATCCACAACTCTGGAAGCTTGCAAAAATCACAATGATTCCAAAGCCGGGCAAAGATCTTAGTAAAGCTGAGTCATATAGGCCAATAAGTTTGCTGTCAACTATGTCAAAACTCTTCGAAAAGCTGCTCATGACAAAATTGTCCCCAATTTTAACTGATAGTGGGTGCATCCCAGACCATCAATTTGGTTTTAGAAGTCAGCATAGCACCATTGAAGAAACTCATAGATTGGTTCAATTTATAAGAAAAACATTTGAGGAAAAGAAGTATTGTTCTGCCCTGTTTATTGACGTTTCTCAGGCATTTGATAAAGAGTGGCATGAAAGTCTAATTTTAAAATTAAAATCATATCTAGCAATAAATTTAGTGAATTTATTTGAAAGTTACATTACTACCCGGAAGTTCACGGTTGTGGAAGGAGAATTCTTGAGTGTGCCCGAATCTATATCATCCGGTGTGCCACCGGGTAGCGTACTGGATCCAGTTTTGTATTTGATCTTTACTTGTGATATGCCTTTGAGCGGCAATATTCATACATCTACGATTGCCGATGATACAGCCTGCCTGAGTATGCATGAAACCCCTCACGAGGCTTCCCGATATCTACAAGAACATATTACACAATTGGAAATGTGGTTGAACTTATGGAGAATTAAGGTAAATGAACAAAAGTGTGTCCATATAACGTTTACCCTAAGAAGAGATACTTGTTCCCCAATTCGAATCAATAATCAAAAAATTCCTCAACAATCCCAAGTTAAATACCTTGGTATACACCTTGATCGAAGGCTTACATGGAAACATCATATTGACTTTAAGCTTACTCAGATAAAACT
This sequence comes from Tachina fera, assembly GCA_905220375.1. Lineage (NCBI taxonomy): Eukaryota > Metazoa > Arthropoda > Insecta > Diptera > Tachinidae > Tachina > Tachina fera. The sequence continues at coordinate 107,899,618 of LR999963.1, forward strand.
TAAGTTATCTCAAATACACTGGTTGATTGGCAGAAATTCAACACTTAGCCTGGACTGTAAACTTTTAATATACAAGTCGCTTTTGAAGCCAATATGGTGTTACGGTATCCAGTTATGGGGCACTGCTTCAGCTTCCAATGAAGAGAGAATCCAACGAAGGTAAAACAAAATTATACGGATAATAACATCGGCTCCATGGTACATTAAGAATTCAAATATACATCGTGATTTAAATGTGCCACTAGTGACTGAAGAAATTGCAAAATACGCAGGCAAATATCTAACTAAACTCGTGTCACATCCTAATCCGCTTGCTCGTAACATTTTGAACTTTACTGGTCACATCCGCTTAAAAAAGAGAGATACAAGGGCTCTAATACTAAACAATCCGAATGAAGTTGCTTGAAAAAAAATTTTTTTTTGCTTATCACCACTTATGTATTATTTACAACTCTCACTTAGTTATGTCTGGCATTGGTCGGGCCTATTAATTATATGTTAGATTTAAGATTTGAATACTTAATGTTAGTTCATATATGAAGATACAATAAATAAAATAAAACATGCATTAAAAAAAAAAAAAAATTTTTATATAATTTTATATATAAACATTTTATCATCTTCAAATTACTGTATACTGTATTTAGCAGTTTTTTCTTGAGCTTTTCTATTTTATACACTAAGTAAGTCTTTATATATCAACCCACTTATATGAACCATTAATGATAAATTCTTTTCACATCATTTCTTTTAATAATTCATAAATAAAATTACAAAGGAAAACTCTAGTTTGTCTTGTTTTTGAATAATTGATTAATAATGATAGGTCTTAGGAAAGATAATTAACTTAATGTATTGTAATTCTCTAAACTTGTTGGTAAGTATGAAATATTGTGAAAACTTAAGCGTTCAAAATGAAGTAAAACACAGTGTAATATTCAGCAACACATCATATTATCAGTTTTTATAGTAAAATATGTATGTACATACATTTTCCATTTTGAAAGCTCTAAACAATAAATTTTTAAATACGAATATGAGCCTATTATAAAAAATTTTTACTTTGTTCATTTCTTTAGCTATCAGATCTTTAGAAAACATACATAAACTAAAGAAATTGGTCTTTGGTATCCATTCTTTAAGAATGTAGATGTGTATAAATGAGTATGAAACAAATTTAGTGAATACATAAGGACTTCAATAAGAATCATGCTGAAGCATACATAAATTGTAAAATGCAATCTAAACAGATATTACTTTATATCTTTATCGGTATGAGTATCAAATAAATTTACTGAAAAAATAAAAGTATGTCGAGGCATGTATAATTAAAAAAATTCCTCACGTCATAAAATTTTTGCAAATGAATTACATACATATGTATATATGTATCTACTGTGCAAAAAATTCAAAAGAGTGAATTCGTAAAATATAATAGTATAGATTTTTGAAACACCACTACATCTCGGACTCTCGCGTCACTATCGATAGATGCATGCTAAGGCATGCATGCTAAGAAAAGAATATGAATAAAGCTGTTAGATGATGATGAAAAACTCTTTTTTAATAATGAATTCGACAGCAATTGTATCTGGATCAATACAACTCATGAATGTGTTGTATAGGGTATGATTGATGGTGAGAGGACCTTTTTTAAGTGAAAAATCATTATATCTGCATGCGATACAATCAAGCCTACGTTAACAAGAATTACTTCAAGGGGTCAACCAGTAAACCTCATGTTGAAACACTTGAGGTAAAATTCTCCCAAACATAGATATTCCAATGTTTCTGACACTTTATGTAAATACTTATGGTGAATTGCTTGGTGGTGGAGGTAAGTGAGTTCTTTGTGATCGATTTTCTAGAATAGTTGATTATTAAAATGTATTTCCTGGTATATGTATACTTTTAAAAATTATATATGTAAATGTTCTCTATTTGAAGTAGTAAAATCAAAAATTAGTGACACATTAGAAGGAAAAATAAATAAAAATAAACAGTGACTGACTAACTTATACGTATAGTCTGCTAACAGACACACAAAGCACAATTAAATTAAAGATATCAAAAATATGAATACAATAAGCTGAACTTTAGTAAAATGAGAAAAAATCGTGTCTTTTACAACATCAAATAAAAGCTAAAGACGATCAGCCTTCATAAAATAAATATATATCGTATTATCCATAATTAATTAATTCGTGTAGTATACGCGGTTACTCTATACTACAGAAACCGCCAAGAGAGTAGATTTAAATTCTTAGAAAACGACTTTATTTTCTGTTGATCGCTATTCAACAGGAAAATTAGTGTGTTTATTATGGTTTAACTAATTTAAAAGTACATTCATATCTATACTTCTTTTTTTTTTTAATACATTTATTTATTTATTGTATCTTCAATTATGAACTAACAATAAGTATTCAAATCTTAAATCTAAAATATAAGTATTAGGCCCGACCACTGTCGGACATAAACTTAGTGATGGTTATAAATAATACATAAGTAGTGATAATCAAAAAAAAAATATTTTCAAGCAATCCCATCTGGAGTGTTGAGTAAAAGAGCCCTTGTGTCCTTCTTTTTCAAGCGAATGTGGCCAGTAAAATTCAAGATGTTACGAGCAAGCGGATTAGGATGTGACTCGAGTTTTGTTAAATATTTGCCTGCGTATTTTGCTATTTCTTCAATCACTAGTGGCATATTCAAATCACGATGTATATTTGAGTTTTTTATGTACCATGGAGGCGATGTTATCAAACGTAAAATTTTGTTTTGCCTTCGTTGGATTTTCTCGACGTTAGAAGCTGAAGCAGTGCCCCATAACTGAATTCCGTAGCACCATATTGGCTTCAAAAGCGACTTGTATAATAAAAGTTTGCAGTCTAGGCTGAGTGTTGAATTTCTACCAATCAGCCAATATATCTGAATTAGTTTACGTTTCATTTGTATTAGCTTTGAGTCAATATGGTGTTTCCATGTAAGTCGTCGATCAAGGTGTATACCAAGGTATTTTACATGTGAATGGTGAGGAACAACTTGATTGTTGATTCGAATTGGGGAACAAGTATCTCTTCGCAGGGTAAATGTTACCTGAACACACTTTTGCTCGTTTACCTTAATTCTCCATAATTTTAACCATAGTTCCAGTTGTGTAATATATTCTTGTAGATATCGGGAAGCCTCATGAGGATTTTCGTGCATACTTAGGCAGGCTGTATCATCGGCAAACGTAGATGTATGGATATTGCTGCTCAAAGGCATATCACAAGTATAAATTAAATACAAAACTGGCCCCAGTATGCTCCCCTGTGGCACACCGGATGATATAGTTTCGGGCACACTCATGAATTTTCCTTCCACAACCGTGAACTTCCGGGTAGTAATGTAACTTTCTAATAAATTCACCAAATTTATTGGTAGATATGATTTTAATTTTAAAATTAGGCCTTCATGCCACACTTTATCAAATGCCTGCGAAACGTCAATAAACAGTGCAGAACAGTACTTCTTTTCTTCAAATGTTCTTCTTATACATTGAACCAATCTATGCGTTTGTTCAATAGTGCTATGCTGACTTCTAAAACCAAACTGATGGTCTGGGATACACACACTACCAATTAGAATTGGGGACAATTTTGATATGAGCAGTTTTTCGAAAAGCTTTGACATTGTTGATAGCAGATTATTGGCCTGTATGATTCTGCCTTGGTAAGATCTTTGCCCGGCTTTGGAATCATTTTAACTTTGGCAAGCTTCCAGCTGTGGGGATAATACTCTAGTCGTAAAATTGCATTAAAAATGAATAACATGATTCTAATTACAATTCGAGGCAATTTTATTAGCATTTGGTTACTAATTCCATCAATACCCGGTGCTTTCTTCGGGTTGAGTTCAGCAATTAGATTTTGTACATCACACATTTTAAATTTTATGGGTCGAGGGGGTAGCGCAACTACACTCGGGAAATCAACAACACCAGTACATGTGTTTGGGGTAAATACGGATTTTAAATGCTTTGCAAACAAGTTACCTTTTTCAATATCACTCCTGGCCCAAACTCCGGTAGAAGTGCGCAGAGGTGGTTTAAACTCAACGGGTGTTTTAATTCTTTTCGCAGCGCGCCACAAAGAATAATTAGATGCTGCTGTGACATCGAGATTTTCCAGATAGTTTTTAAGAGATGCAGTTTTTTCATATGCAAGCAGTTCTTGGAGTCTTTTAGTGCAATCTTTTAATCTAATTTTATTTTGGGGTGATCTGTGCTGTTGCCATTCTCTTCTAGCTCTTCTTTTTGCACATACGAGAAGTTCAATATCTGTAGAATATATTCTGTTAAACCCAGTCTGCGGGTGGGAGGAAGTGGCATGTTCAGCTGCCTGCTTAATATTTTTGTTAAGATTAGCAATATTAGATTCAATATCGTCATGAGTTCTAAGCTTAATGTTTTCAGTGCAATGACTACTAAGATATTTTTTGAATCGCAGCCAATTAACACGACTGACGATTTTCACATATGGGTGAGGTAGAGCACTTCTCAGTGGGCTACATATTGTAACGATCGTGGGAGAGTGATCGGACGATAGATCTAGGGAAGCTTCGACGTGAATTAATTCCCTAGAAATATTTTTCATGACGCCAAAATCTATAATATCCGGAATTTTATGGATGTCAGTAGGCCAGTAAGTGGGCTCCCCACTTGAAATGACGTCCAAGCCCATTTTTGAAATTGTGCTGAACAACGCTCGTCCTCTAGGTGTGATAAGACGCGAACCCCAGAAAGTATGTTTTGCATTATAGTCTCCAGCTGCTACGAAACAAGGGCCAATAGATTTGTAGAAATCCTCGTATTGATCCTCAGTAATTGCGAATCTAGGAGGGGAGTAAATTGATGATATGACAAAATTTGTGCAAAAATTTTCGATACAAATATTCGTTGCTTGTAGATGTTCTTCACAAATGTTGTCAAGAATATAATGCTTGAGTCTTGACTTTATTAAAATTGCTGATCCCCCGCAAGCTCTTCCTCTTGGGTCCTTTGAATCATATAAAATGTAGCCATTAATTTTGAATAGGCTTCTTGAAGTCAAATGAGTCTCAGAAACCAACATTATATCAATATTTTTTTCCGTGAGGAAGTGCTCAAGTTTATTTTTATGTTGGCGAATGCCGTTTGCGTTCCAGAAACTTATCTTTAACGTGTTCATGGCTTGTTAACTAATGCTTGAAGCAGTGTAGACTGCATTCGTAGCATTTCTTGCATCATGCTAGTCATATTTGTTGTAAAATTATTTATAGTTAGCACTAGATTCTCAATAGTAGCTTCAAGGCGACTAAAATTAAAGCTTGAGTTTGCATTCGTTGAATTATTTTGAGGCGGAATATTTTGTGTGGGAATATAACTAGTCTTAGCTGCATCGGCATACGATACACGTGAAGTGATAGGTTGGCTCATTTGAGCAAAAGTGGCGGAGTAAGCGTTTGCTGTTTGTGCTGGAGCTAATTTAGGTTTTTGTCCCATAGTCTGTTTAACGAAAGAATAGACAGGACATCCTCTGTAGTTAGCGGTGTGATTACCTCCACAATTACTACATTTTTTTTTCTGCTAGATCTTTAGGTTTAGTACAACCAGCAGTACCGTGCAATTCACCGCAGATAACACAAACTGAAGGTAACTTGCAGTAAGTTTTTGTGTGACCATATTCTTGACAATTATGGCACTGTACGGGTCCAGAACGCTTGTGTGGTTCTTCAACTCTTATTTTTCGATATAAGAGATATTTCAAATTATAAATTGGATGAGTCTCGCTTTTTTCCATTTTATATCGTTTGGCTCAAGTTCGACGCGAAATAGAGGTTGAGGAATCTTCTCCCTATTTATTATGTTAGATACATTTTTTACCTTAAATCCCTGGAGGACGAGTGCATCTTTTATTTCTTCGGGAGCAACATAGGAATCGATGCCCTTCAATACGATCTGCAGGCCTTTAGCACTTTTAAGCTGATATGTGTAGAAACTTTTCTTACTTTTTTCAAATTCAGTAATCAGTTTGCGAAAATCTTTTTCTTCATAAATTTGAATTTTGGTTTCATCAATGTTACCACGTTTTATTGGAACGATGTGAAATTTGTTCTCACCAATGACTGAAATTAAATTTTTTATAAGAGCGTTTGAATTTTTTTCTCTCAAATAGATTGGAGGCGGCTTGGATGTTTTGTTCGTAGATACATCGGGTTCGTTGTTGTCAACTTGTAATATTTGAAAACGATTTTGGCGGTTAAGAGAGGATGCGCTGTTATCCCTAGACATTTTTGGAGCAGATGAAATTTTCGAAGACTTTGGGCTTCGTCCGCGTTTTACCACTGTAATATATATCTGTCCATTCCCACTTGGACCTTGGGTTTTGGGCTGCTCTTAACTTCAGTAAAAACTTGGTTAAGTGATGACCACGAGCCCGAAGCGGATGATATCGCTGAGTTAAATGTAGAAGTACTAGGCAACGGTAATGTTAACGAATCCCTAGTTGGCATTGGACAAAGCGAAGCTGATCGCTGACGAAAAAGTGGCCTCGCCGTTAAAAAAGTCTTCTATCAGATTTCTTATTTAATTTGTTATCATTATGAGCTTCAGAGCTCTCAGTAAGTCTATCATTCGATTTTTTTTTTATTATTTTCATTAAGAGCTTCAGAACTCACAGTAAAAAAGGCATTTCTGCCATTAGAACTCACTTCACAGTTATTTGTTTTTGAGGTACTCATATAGAGTATTCCTCAAAGGCACTTTTGTTTGTTTGTTTGTTTTTTTTTGATTACGGTTTTTTTGTTTTTGTTAATTATGACTATGTAAAAAATATTAGCAATGCAAATAAAGCTAACAATAACACATGTATTCCGAATATTTTTTCGTACAATTTTTTTTTTGTTTAGTATGAAATAAAAACTCCGCTAAATCTACTGTTCACTATGAATGTACAACGAGAACTGATCTATACTTCTTAACATAAAAATCAAAAACAAATCTTATTCAATTCTATATTATATGTATCTAAAATTTCAAAAAAAGCTGTTACATATAAGTATGAAAGAATCTCCAGCGCTTCTAACTGCATCAGAGTTTAAGAAAAAAAGCTTCTTTTATTCAATAGGAGACCAATTGAATAAAATTTTAATTTGAAACAGTAAGCAAAAACATCAGCTTACTGCATTCTTATTCATAATCGTATAATAGAATATATAACCACCGAAGGACAAATTTTTTAAAGTCTTATTAATTAAGCCATATGTAAAATAAACATAAATTTTAAAGAGGACTAAGGTTTCAAAAGTAATTCAATTGATTTCATTGGAAAAAAAGTAGTGTTTGTTTTCATCAATTATGAAAATAACAATTTCATTATAAAACTCCCCTTTGATTTTAAATGTGTATCAAAAAAATAAAAAAAGTTAAACCAAGCAAACTGGCTAACAAAAAACTGTCATCACCAATGCTGGAGGTGCTATATCAGTTTCATTTAAAAATGTTTATACATTTTTTAAAGGTTTTGCAATGTATATCCTCCAAAAATTTCTAACGTTAACTATATAGGGTGCATCAACTTTAAGCAAATTTAAATTAAATATAGGAAATATTTCTGTTATAGTTACTATTACTTTAGAGTATGTATCTTCAGGAATTCAGCTTTACTTAAAATAAAAAATCCTCACAAACTTTTAAGTAAATGCAAATGAAAATTAAAACAACGTTTTTTTTTAATTTCAAATAAAAAAACTGAAGATATTTCACATCTATACACAGCAACATCAGCAGCAGCAGCAACAACAACAACAAAAGACATGATATGACGAAAAAATATGTATTCAAAGATTGAGATAAACACTTATTTGTATGTACATACATACATACATACATGCACACATAAAATCAATTTGTAGATATGTATGTATACATATCAAATTTCTTATCAATGCTCAATTATTTATTAGATCTTAACAATCACACTTACATATCTACATCATGAAAATATATTAAGCATAAATTCGCTTGGTCTACACTCAAGGAAATTATGCTGCGTAAAAAAATAAGAATGCGTCACATTAATTCAATAATAGAAAATGTATGTTGAGATACCTAAAAACTAATATGTTTAATAAATGAATACTGTAAATTAATATTTTTCCATATTGAAATAAGAAATTTCAATATGAGTAAACCTTCGCTAATGTTTCTTATTAATTCAACATGGTTTTTACTGATTTGAAGTTGGTTTTTTCTGTGTGTCGAAAAGTCGTCCAGTCAAAGAAGGCGGATGTAGTTAAATAAACAAAATCTGTAATATAAACAAATTTCTTAAAGTCAGACTTTAACGCGAGACAAATTTAAGCATGAGAAAATATAAAGCAATCGTAAGTATAAAAACATACTAGGATTAGGAAAGTTCAGATATATGATAGTATTTTATAGTACCAAATGTCGATATTGAAAACAATTTATTGCTACCTACATATAAATACCAGCGCGAGAAACTCATATACACACGCACACACACACACATAGCAGAATTCATCTAAGAAAAATCCAAGAAATATTTAACAACCCTCCGCCCTCACAAATGAAGACCAGCCTGAAATCCTCACAGATATACATTCACAAATTCCTATGGTCATACATACATATACAATATATAAAATTAATCTCAACAACAGAACACTTTCACCTACCTAAATTATGGATAGTCTTAAACTCCCACAGACATATATACATATAGATTCCCACGGCTACATATAACAAGAACATATCGCCTATAATAAATCACAATCATCTTAAATTCTCACAGCCATACATACATACACACAATCAATCTACCTCAACAAAATCCTCACCCACCTCAAATCACGACCAGCCTTAAACTCCTCCAGACAAACACACCTACAAATCCCTATGGCTACATATTACGTCAACAACCCTACCCACCCAAATCATAGTCAGCCTTAAGCTCCTACATACATACAAACATACAGATTCCACCGGTTACATATTACTAGAATACCTCGCCCCTCATAAATCGCGATCAGCCTTAAGCTCATACAGAAATACACACACACACACACACACACACATACAATAACACACACATACACATACACACACACACACATACACATACAGGTCATCCATCTACCTCCACAACACCCCCACCCACCTCAAATCACGATCAGGATTAAATTCTCGCAGGCATACATACATGCATGTAATCGATCTACCTCAACTACACCTCCGCCCCCTGCTTATCACAGCCTTGCTTAAATTACTGCAGACATATACATCCACAAACTCCTACGGTTACATATTACAACACCGAGAAACACCCATCCACCCAAATCACAGTCTACCAACACCTATATTAGCATTAGAAAAAATAACTTTCACGTTTTTCCGTCGGCATAAGGACAAATCATTTCCATGATTTTCCCTTCGGCATTTGAAAAAAATAATAATCACGTATTGCCGTCGGCATTAGGAAAAATTATCATGCATTGCCGTCGGCATATACACATAAAAAACCTCAAAACTATGAGTCACCTTAATACATTCACACAAAATATTCCACACAAAAATTCCCACGGTCAGTCGGACAGTCAGAGAGATAGACAAACAGACAGACATACTCTTAATGTAAACAAAAACTCTTAATGTAAACAAAAAACTCCTAATGTAAACAAAAAACATCAAAGTGCCGCCGAAAACACAAATTTCCAAGAATTTAACAATTTTCAAATTTTAATTACCCAAATTTAACAATTTTAGCCACAATTTAACAATTTTAATCGGCGCCCGAATGCCCATTCCACTACTACTGTAATCAAAAGTAAAGGTTGTTTTTTTTTTTGTTTAAAACTTAAAAAATAACATATTTCGCGTACCAAGCAAAAAGTTGAACATTGTTCAACTTCCACGCGTTGTATACAAAACAACACCTAGTGTTGCCAGATTCATATCTTAACATACACAAAAATTATTAGAAATTAATTTTTTATTAAACAATGGATAAAAAATGCGGCGGTAGGAACTAAGTCCCCAATGAACTAAGTCCCCAAAACATAAATGAACTAAGTCCCTAAAGTTTGGGGAGTTAGTTCGCTATGAACTAAGTCCCTAAAGTTTGGGGAGTTAGTTCGCTATGAACTAAGTCCCCAAACATAAAAATGAACTTGGCCCCCAAAAATTTAAGTAAAAGAGAACTAATTCCCCAAAAGTCGTTGTTGTTTTTTCATATAAAACTTTGGGGGCTTTGTTCATATTTGTTTTGGGGTGTTTGGTCATTAAAGATGTATCACCTACCGAGACTGGCAGTAGGAACTAAGTCCCCAATGAACTAAAACCCCAATAAGCATTTGGTATCCATCAATAGTATTTTGATTCTTAATGCCACAAAAGAACTTTTTATTAAATCAGGCGGTAATAAAGGAAGTGCCAAAATTTTGTGGTAAAGTATTGACGCATATTTTGATACCTAATAAAATCTAATATGAGTTTATGTTTTGTCACATTTCGTCTAACTGCCGGGCAGAAATGTAACCTATAATTAAGAAACCATATTTTGAGATTTATATATTAATTTAAAGCTTATGAAGGTATGTAGTGAAATTATAATTATGTATGCTACACTCACCTAATTTTTTAGAAACACTGTTAAATAACTTCTTTCCATACAAAATTAATAAATTTTTAGTGATTAATTTTTAATCCACTTACATTAAAAAGTTCTCAACACTAAAACCGAAAAGTTTTATAACGCATTTTATCACATACTATATAAAAAGATAATTTATATAATTACAATAATGTTATCTATGTTGATAAAACTTCAATCATTATAGTGTTTGTGAAAAAAAACTGGTTGAGTGCAAATGGGTTGTAAATTAAAATTTCGCGCAAACTTTTCGGTTTTAGTGTTAAGAACTTTTTAATGTAAGTGGATTAAAAATTAATCACTAATAAGTTTTGACCAAAAATAATTATAATTTCACTACATATCTTCATAAATTTTAAATTGTCAAAAAATTACTTATCAGCATCCCACAAGTCTTGCTCGTGTAAAAACTGCACTTAACGAATTTCTTAGCACTTGTTCGTAGTCGGTTATAAATATATTTTGATCCAAATTAAATATATTTTCCGTAATATATTCAAAAAGTGCTTTGTAAATTTCATTTGTTTTTTTGTCCATCAGAACAAATAATATGGGAAAATCTAGAAAAGAAATTGTTATTTCTGTCGCTAGAATAAATTTTACTTACTTACCTCTTCACAATATTGTATGTAAATAAAAAGAAACTGCTTAAAGCAGCCATGTGGTACTATTTTAAACGTAGCATCAATGAGATATGTTCTCTTAGTTGAAGATATATTTGCTTTTATTAATTCTATTGTTTTCAATGATGAAAACAAGCAGAATGAAAAAAATTCCTCCTTAATTGCCACGGTGAAGAAATGCTTGGGTTTTGCCCTGTCCTTCGACAAGCCAAAGCCGTTCCACACGCTTTCAATATTAAATGCTTCGATGATATCTATAACTCTTTCCGTTGGTTCTGAATTAGTTCGTTTTTTTGGGAATTAATTCATAGAGGACTTACTTCCTATGGCCTTCAGACGGTAGGAACTAAGTCCCCAATGAACTAGTTCCCCAAAACATAAATGAACTAAGTCCCTAAAGTTTGGGGAGTTAGTTCGCTATGAAGTAAGTCCCCAAACATAAAAATGAACTTGGACCCAAAAAATTTAACAAAAAGAGAACTAATTCCCCAAAAATTGTTTTTGTTGCCATCCATATAAAACTTTAGGGACTTAGTTCATTTATGTTTTGGGGACTTAGTTCATTGGGGACTTAGTTCCTACCGCCAAAAATGCATTAAACATTTAAAGAATAATCAAACTTAAATACACGACAAAAAATAGCCGGCAAAGGCGTTAAATTTTACAACAAAAAAAGCCTCAAAAGCGTGTTGTGTAACTTTCCAACGTTTAACAGGCCAGAAAAGCTTTGTCGCGTAACGCGTGGTATGTACCTCCACCTTAAGTTGTCATCTTTTTACAGTAATAGCTTTGGTTTTAATTTTAGTTTGATCATCTTTACTGAGACTTGGAAAATGTTTCAAAGACAGAAGTTTTCTCAGTTCTCATGGTACCTTCATAGCGAACAGTCGATTAGCGGAATTTTTTCTTACACACCAATCGAATAAAAAATTATACAAAAAAATACTCGTAGTACATATTATTCGTAATAGGTACATACTGACTTTAATAAATAAGCTTTATTGCTTTTGTTGAGCCTTAATGTTTTTTAAGGCAAACGAATAAACTAATTTTAAAGATTATTTAATTTAATTTTAATTAACCAACTAATTAGGTTAACTAATGAACTTGATTTAAAAAAAAATTGAATAATAAAAGCACACGTCTTGTTCGGTAGGTATATGTTCACAAACTGTAACTATTTATTATCAATTTTTAATATTCATGTTATTTCTTTTCTTTTCAGGTACACAATTACAAATTAACGAAAGAGTATATTCCAGGTATTAATTATAATTAATGCAAGTAATTAAGTTCAAGTATATGTTAAGTAAGTTTGTTTTATATTAATTAAGTTTTGTAATTTAAAGCAGTTCAATAAAGGAGTTAATTCATTTAATAATTTGTAACAATTGTTATTATTTAAGCTAATATATTTAAATTATGTTATATAAAAAAATGGAAAAAAAGTAAGTATATAAAAAACCCAATATTGTGGAGAAACCCTCAATTGGCCTAAAAACTCCACGCTCCAACATTCCGGCCCCATTTAAGGACCGTATGTCTTCAAGATACTGGGAGTGGGGCTAGTTTTGCAACTGGTCGTTTAAAGACGCCGTTATTTGACTTTACCTCCGCCACTCTGACCTTGCCGTTTTGGCCTTCGTATACGCGGACGACTTTCCCTGTCAGCCACTCTTGGGACGGGAGACTGTCCTCGTGGACCACCACTATTTGGTCGCATTGCAGATTGTGCTCCTCCTTGAGCCATTTGCCTTTGTCTTGCAACTCCAGGACGTAGTCTTTGGAACAAACTCGCCAGAACCTCTGCTTGAGAGCGCATAGCATTCGCCATCGCTTCAAGCACCGCAGTTTGTTGTCGCTGACGTCTCCAACGGATTCTGGCGGCAGCGAACGCAGACCCTCCCCGATTAGAAAATGCGCCGGAGTTAGTGCATCCCCGTCGTTCGGATCTGGTGACAGCGGTGCTATTGGTCTGCTGTTTAGCACCGCCTCTACTTCTACGAGCATTGTCACTATTTCTTCTTGTGTGAGCAGCGCATTGCCCACAGCTCGTAGAAGTAGGTGCTTGGCATGTTTTACGGCCGCCTCCCACAGACCTCCGAAGTGCGATGCTCTGGGAGGTATGAAGATGAAGTCGACCTTGTACGATGCTGCGAATGAAACGATATCCTCTTTCTGGGTCTCGAATGCCTTCACGAGTTCCTTCAATATTCGGCTGGCTCCTACGAAATTGGTCGCGTTGTCGCAATACACCTTGCTGGGAAGCCCTCTCCTGGCAGTGAACCTTTTAAAAGAAAGAATAAAAGCATCAAATGATAAGTCAGATACTAATTCTAAGTGGACAGCCTTCGACGTGAAACAGACATTAACCGCTATGTACATTTTAACTGGTGGTTTTCCACGTATACACAACGAAATGTTTACGGGACCACAGAAATCTACGCCAACTATTAAAAATGGCCGCAAAGCTTTTACCCTATCGCCGGGCAAGTTTCCCATTACTTGGGTTATAAGCTTTGGTTTGTAGCGGTAGCAGTGGATACAATTCTTCACGATTTTACTGCACTCCTCTTTAGCATTTATGAGCCAAATATTTTCCCTTGAAAGGGCAATTAATGCCTTCGTACCAGCGTGGCAATTTTCGAAGTGCAGATTTCGTAAATATCACATGACAAAGAGATTCTTTCTGGGCAACAAAAGTGGGAATTTAGTGTTGTATGGTAAAGGTGCATTTAACAACCTCCCACCTACCCTTATTAGTGAAAAGTTTCGCTTATTTTCTGTAAAATTATGGATAAATGGTGTGAGTCTTTGAATATTTGCCGGCAACACTTGAGATTTTTTTAATTTGTTAATCTCATCAGAAAAATATTCTTTCTGGACAACTTATACAAGCATATAGAAAGCACAGCTCAGTTCTTTTGCAGTAGGGTTTTAAGTTTAAAAGTTTCTAATTTTCTGCAAGAGTCAATGAATCTTGATATAAAGCATACAATTCGCAGAATTTTCTTGTATGACGAATGATTTTCAATTAGTGTTAAGAAGACATTTTCAAAATTCATTGAATTCTCTACAGCAACAAAAACATGAGCTTTCTTTATTTCTTGAGATAATGGATCCTCTGTTAACTCAAAATGCGGATTGACAGGCCACATCGAATTGTCCTTTAAACCAATTGAATGTCTTTAGATCATCTACATCACAGCCTGTAGATACAATATCAGCTGGATTTTCTCGTGTAGGCACATGTCGCCATACAACGCGATCTGACCATTCTTGTACTTCGGCATCTCTATTCGAAACGAATGTTGCGAGACTGGATGGATGAGTTTTTATCCAATGTAAAGTAATTTCCGAGTCTGTCCAGAAAATTATACTCTCGATTTCAAAGCTAATCATTTTCTCAATTCGATTCCACAATTTGGCTAAAAGATGTGCTGCACACAGCTCACGTCTCGGAAGAGATTTTGTCTTGAGGGGGGCTACTTTTGACTTTGCTGTCAATAAAGTGCAAGAAACTCCCGATGAGTTTCGACTTCGAATATATAGGCAGCATCCATAAGGCCGAATTGAAGCATCAGCAAACCCATGAATTTGAATTTTGGCTGATGAAGTGGTTTGTACGAATCTTGGGATTTTAATAGAGTTGATTTTTTCTAAATTTTCCCTAAAATTTTCCCACGCAGTGTCTAATCGCATAGGTATAGTTTCATCCCAGTCGATTTTCTGAACCCAAAGTTCTTGAAGTAATATTTTTGACTTTTTTATTATTGGACACAGAAGTCCGAGCGGGTCGAACAACTTAGACGAAACTGACAAAAATTTTTCTTTTCGTCGCTTTCAAAGTTTTAAAATTATCTTCCAAATGAAACTTAAAAGAATCATTCTTCGGAATCCAATGTATCCCCAAAGCCTTAGCTGAATCAGAATCATTATGTAACAATTTTTCCTTGCAATTAGATATATTAAAATCGGGGTGATTTGGAAACCATTTCGTTAGATTAAATCCATCTGAACTCAGTATTTGAGTCGCTTGATCTCGAATAGTTAAGAGGTCTTCAAAACTATCGGCCCCAGTTAGCAAGTCGTCCACATAAAAATCATTTCGAATAACTTTTGCCCCGACAGGCAAAGTCTCCTTGTGCAAATCGCTTAAATGCGTAAGACATCTGATCGCTAAAAACGGTGCAGAAGATGTACCATATGTTACAGTATTTAACCGGAATACGTGCAGCGGATCAGAAGCATTTTGTCTCCAAAGGATCAGTTGAAAATTTCTATCAGTATCTCCAACTAATACCTGGCGATACATTTTCTCAATGTCTGCAGTGATAACAAATTTATGGAAACGAAAACGGAGTAGAGTCGAATATAATTCTTCTTGCACAGTAGGCCCAACCATTAGTATTTCGTTGAGCGAAATTCGTGTCGAAGTCCTACTCGAAGCATCAAAAACTACCCTAAGCTTAGTAGTTGTACTCTGAGGTCTTAACACGCATTGATGCGGTATGAAGTAGTGAGGAAAATCTGGAATATTGTTGTCTGCAATCGACATATGACCTAAATCAGCATATTCTTTAATGAAATCATGATACATAGCTCTCATTGCCTCATCATTTGTAAGCAAGAAATCGCCTTTTGGCAGTTTCAAAAGATGATCCTAACAAATGAGGGTCTGATTTGAAAGGCAGTGAGACTTCAAGCCGCCCTGACGGTAAATGTCAAATATTCTTCATAAAATTTTCTTGGCATTTTTGTTGCTCCTCAGTGTATTTCTGATTGGTTAGAAACTCTTTCTAATTTCCAAAATTTGCGAACAATTGAATCAATAACTTCCTCGTTTTCTATTCTGTTGCTAACGTGATATACATTTGAACTTGAGCCCTTTGACTGATTATGCTTTGCAGCGACCACCCAGCCAAGAGATGTTTTTTGAAGAATAGGAAGGCTTGGATTATACTTTATTTGTTCAACACATAATAATTCAAAGAACACTTCACCACCGATTAACAAGTCAACTTTTTGTGGCCTATAGAATTCAGGATCTGCCAATTCAATATCCTTTGGAATGCTCCAGTTATTGATAGAAATTCTGCGATCAGGTTGGAAGTTTGTGATTGAACTCAACACCCAAAACTTTGCAGAAAATTTAGCAGAATTAACCCTCGACATAACAGAAATTTCTATATTGGACTTCGCAACAGAATTAGTTTCACCTATACCTGACAAATTTAGTCTGCCTCCTCTTTGCTTGATACTCAAGGTTTGAGCCAGTTCCTCGGTAATCAAATTAGTTTGAGAACCGGAATCCAATAATGCTCTTGCTAAAATATAATCTCCAGAGCTACATCTCACCTTTACCACTGCTGTGGCAAGAATTACACTTTCATCCGAAGATGAGTGATTTGTAGACGCACGAGAGGTTGACGGTTGCTCAGAGATGAAATTTGCAGAAGAGTTTTGAGCAGTGTCATTGTTCTGAATTTCGGAGCTGTAGCGATGCAGAAGCTTATTATGCGAACCACCACAAACTCTACATTTTTGAGCAGTACACCTCGCCACAGTGTGACCTTTTTTCAAGCAACTTATGCATGCAGATGCACCTTTTATAAATTCAAATCTCTGAATTACTGGTACTGTAGCAAAGGAAGAACAATTATAGATATTGTGATTTACAGAATAAACATTTTTCCACAGATTGTTTCGATTTTGTTAAAGCTAGTGATGTTCTTTCATTTTTCTTAGAAACGAACTCTTGTTTAGATTTAAATGAATTCTTAGGCTTTGTAGTTGAAGATTCATCAGCAGAAATGTGCTGATATCTTCTATTTAACATAACCTCGCAGTCAGACCATAATGGGAGCCTTTCAAAATCGAGCTGTTCTTCCCACTTGGATTTAGTGACTGAGTCAACTTTCGACATCACTAAATGAATCAAAATAGCATTTGAAATCTTTCTATCATCGCCAATTGACAATAAAGAATCATATATAGCGGAAACTGTGTCGATTAAGCTTCTCAAGGCTGGGGCTGAAGGTTTACTTATCTCAGGGAGATCGAGTAGTTTTGATATTGTTTTCAAGAAAATTAAACAATCATTGTCGTAAACTTTTTTCAAGCTCGCTATTGCCTTGGGATAGTTTTTCTCAGTAACTTAACTTAAAATTTAACTTATATGGCTCCATATATAAAATCTTATATTTATATATGGATCCACATAATTAAATTTTCATATATGAGCTCATAGTTTATAATACATTTCATATATCAGTCCATATATAAGTTCATATATAATAGTTTTGCCATGTATAATCCCGTATATTTCCATACATGAATTCATACATATTCATATATAGTTATATACATTCATATATTAAAAATATATGGACCATATATAATTTTTTTAGCTGGGCAGCTAAAAAATATGTATGGAGCATATATGATATCCCATATATGGTTTGGATTCGAAAAATGAGGATATATGGGCATATATGGTTATATATATTCATACACTTTCATACATGTATGTGTAAACTCCCTCCACAGTATGCAAAGTTCGTATTCATAAACTCTTGATTCACAAAAGCGCACTGATGTGCAATAAATTATATTAATAAAATTAAATTTGTTTAGACTTGAGAGAGAGGTTGTATTTAATGAAACAGTTGTTTGGACAAATAATTAAAAAAGGACTAAAAGTCATTTCATTCATCAAAAGGTGAATCAATTATTTAAAAAACACATAACTCATATGTGTACATAACATTTAGCTTAAGAAATCAGATTGAAAACTAATGCAATTAATTATAAAAGAAAAAAATCCCTCTAACTATTGTATATTCTCAGGAGTAATAAAAAACGATGTGTATCTTTTAATGGTTTTATTTCGACTCTGACAAAAACTAAAAATGAATGTGTACAAAGCAAAATGAAAAAGGTAAAATACAAGATAATGTTGTATTGGCAATGCCATAAAATATGAAGTGTTGCATTCTTATTCGATTTGTATTCTAACACTCCTCTTCAATACTCATATTTAAACTATATATAAATCAATTAATATGTTCACAAATGTACAGGCCTAGTGACCCCACTAACTTAACATGATTATTCTTTGACAAATTCTTTGTTAAAATATCAGCAATATTGTCACTGCTGTTGCAATATTCTAATTCAATTAATCCTTCAACAAAAACATTTCTGATATAATGATATCTTATATCAATATGTTTACTTCTACTATGATAAATAGGATTCTTAACTAAATGCATAGCACTAAGATTATCACCAGGGAAACCACAAATATGCAATTGCATGTTTTTTCTTGTCTGATATATCAATCCGGAACTAAGATATTTATCCGTTTCAGAACTTTTTATGAATTCTGGCATCGATTTGTTAGTGCATATTTTTGCATATTTTACCCTTTAAAGCATGTTTTTGAATACTTCGTTCTAACACGCATATTTTGAGCATTTTTCGAATTTTTAGAGCTTATTTGGCGTTTTTAGAGCATATTTTGGTACTTTAAAAAAAAAATTATTTTAATATTAAAAAAAAAATGGTAAAAATTTCAACTTGTTTTGGTCAAAATTTCATTTTGTAGCGAAAGAAACAGTAGTATGGGGAAGCAATATTTTGCTACCATTATAAAGTTACACTTTAAAAACGTTGAAATTTAGAATATACTAATTATTATTATGTGTTCTAACATCGAAATTTAGAATGAACGATTTAAAACTTTTTAATTTTCACTCACTTGTAAACAGTCTTGTGAAAGAAAAAGGAAACAAGTAAATTAAAAAATTTTAAATCGTCCATATCCAATTTTTTTCTGCTAAATTTTAATGCTGGAACTAATACTATTGATTTGTATATTCCAAATTTCAACTTAAACTGGTGTAACATGTGTTTTAACATCCTCACTGGACGCTAATTTCAATAAAAACTTGGTTTGGTAATTGTGACGAACGCTGCCCCGAAAATTTTCAATGTATAAAAGTTTATTTAGATGTGACAGGCGGCGATTTTTGTAAAAAGCTAAGTTAAAAGTTTTTCTTTATTGCAATAACAACTATAAATAAAAAGCTTATCTTATTATTCAAAATACAGTTCCAAAGTCATAAATCTGATATCGTGATCGCTTTTAAAGTAAAAGTTAAATTTTTTTTTCTTAATTAATTCTTTTATTGTTGCCTACTGTTTATTTTATTTTTGTCTATTTTACAGTGAGATTACACGAGACATAAGTTTGGAAATTTTTGTGTTGGCAATTGTCAATTTCTGTTGCAAACACAAAAAATTACTGTGTAAACCGTAAATGTTAGTGTTCGAACACATGTTTGGAAATAATTGCTCGAACATAAGTCTGAGCAATTATGTTAGAACACAATCTGTCAAATTTACTTTATCGTAGAAAATAATGGCGGGAAACTAGAAATAATAACTTTATTATAAAAAAAAATTAAGCAGAACCATAAAATATGTCTTTTGTGACAGAACTATTAAAAAATCAAAACTTAAAACTCTCATTTTGTATACATACGACAAGCCCAATTTTGATTTTTAACATTATACGTCTAGCCAACCCTTAAAATAAGTTTGAACACAAACTTTTTTCTGGCGTCATTCTGCCGACGTTAGTTCTTATGCTCAGAAATAAAAACTGCTCGTGCATTCGTACTGTTATATGTAAATTTTATTGAATTGCTGAATTAAAATTACATTTTCATTTCCAAATATTTTTTGAGTTTTAAGTGCATATTTCGAAGTTTTAAGTGCATATTGAATGCGCATAAAACACTTTTTTTGGAGCACATTTCTGGTTTCCATGACTATCACCCTAAATAAGCATTTCCTTAGGGCAATGAATCTGGATTTCTCCAAGAAGTTTCTTGAGGAATACTGCTTCTTTCGATGGTGATGAGAGGGCCATATCTTCAGCTTCTGTTGTGCTTAACGCGACCGTAGACTGCTTCTTTGATTCCCACGAAAACGCACTTCCAGCGAGAATAAAACCGTATCCGGTGTAGGATTTTCGATTACCAGCATCACCTCCCCAATCGGCATCTGTGTAGCATACAACTGGCTTACCAGTCCTTTTGTATTTCAGTTGAACATTAGCAGTTTTATTTAAATATTTAAAGATTCTATTTGCTGCTGTCATGTGCTCGCGATGTGGTTCTTTGTTCTTCTGCGATAATTTGAACACTGAGTGCAATATGTTGGTACGCGTACAAATGTCTAGATACATCAATGAACCAATCAGTGACTGGAAGTTTGTTGGATTGATTTTCTCACATTCTTCACTAGCACATGCGACTTGAAATTTCGCCTCCAAACGGGTAGATACTGGACGGCAATCTTCCATTTTATATTCATGCAAAAGCTCTTTTATGTATTTGTTTTGATGTATAGAAATTTCTCCAGAAGCATTTGTTCTTTCAATTTGAATACTTAAAAATTGTTTAGCCGGACCTTTATCTATAACTGACACTCTATCTGAAATTTGAGATTTTATTAAATTTAAATCATTTAAATTTCAGCAGTTCTCGTGGTACCTTCATAGCGAACAGTCGATTAGCGGAATTTTTTCTTACATACCAAAACAACAAAAAATTATTCAAAAAAATATTCGTAGTACATATTATTCGTAATAGGTACATACTGACTTTAACAAATAAGCTTTATTGCTTTGATAATATTTTTTTACATAGTGGAAATAACAAATACAAAAAAAAACGCTAACGAAAAAAACATAAACAGTGACATTGAGGAATACTCTATACGAGTACCTCAAAAACAGACAAACAATCATATATTACAAAAACAAAAAAACCGTAAGCAAGAAAACACAAAAAGTGCCCTTGAGGAATACTCTATAGGAGTGCCTCAAATACAAAAAAATTATGAAGTGAGTTCTAACGGCAGAAATGCCTATTTTACTGTGAGTTCTGAAGCTCTTAATGAAAAAAATAGAAATAATAAATCTAATGAAAGTGTTTTTTTAACGGCAAAGCCAATTTTTCGTCAGCGATCAACTTCGTTTTGTCCAATGCCAAATACTAGTGATTCATTAACATCACAATTGCCTAGTACTTCTTCATATATGTCAGTAATATCATACCCTTCAGGCTCGTATTCGTCACTTAACAAAGTTATCACTACAGATAACAGTATTTCAAAACCCAAGGTGCAAGTCGGTATGGAGAGATATATAACCGTGGTAAAGCGTGGGCGAAGCCCGTATTCTTCAAAAATTGCATCCGCTCCAAAGATGTCTAGGGATAACAGCGCATCCTCAACTAATCGCCAAAACCGTTTTAAAATTTTGCAAGATGAGAACGACAAGCCCAATGTATCCTTGAAGAAAACATCCAAGCCGCCACCAATCTACTTGAGAGAGAAAAATTCAAAAGCCCTTATTAAAAAATTAGTTTCGGTCATTGGTAAAAATAAATTGCACACTGTCCCAATAAAACGTGGCAACATCGATGAAACGAAAACTCAAATTTATGGCGAAAAGGATTTCCGCAAAATGGTTTCTGAATTTGAAACAAATAACACAAGCTTCTACACATACCTCCTTAAGAGCGCTAAAGGCCTGCAGATCGTATTGAAGGGCATAGATTCTTATGTTGTCCCTGAAGAAATAAAAGATGCACTTGTCCTCCAGGGATTTAAGGTAAAGAATGTATCTAACATAATGAACAGAGAAAGGTTCCCCAACCCCTATTTCGTGTTGAACTGGAGCCGAATGATATAAAGCTGAAAAAAACGATACTCATCCTATTTATAGCCTAAAATACCTTTTATACAGAAAAATCACAGTTGAAGAGCCACATAAGCGTTCAGGTCCCGTGCAGTGTCATAATTGCCAAGAATATGGCCATACAAAAGCTTACTGCAATTTACCTACAGTGTGTGTTATCTGCGGTAAATTGCACGGTAATGCTCGTTGTACTAAACCAAAAGATCAAGCGGAAAAAAATGCACTAATTGTGGAGGTAATCACACCGCTAACTACAGAGGATGTCCTGTGTACTCTTTCGTCAAGCAGGCTATGGTGCAAAAACCTAAATTAGCTCCAGCTCAACCATTAAACGAGTACACCGCCAGTTTTGCTCAAGTGAGCCAACCAGTTACTTCACGTGAATCGTATGCCGATGCTGCTAAGGCTAGTTCTATTCCCACCCAAAATGTTTCACCACCAAATAATTCAACGAATGCAAACTCAAGCTTTAACTTTAGTCGCCTTGAAGCTACTATTGAAAATCTGGTGCTAACTATAAACAACTTTACAACAAATATGACTAGCATGATGCAAGAAATGCTGCAAATGCAGAATACACTGCTTCAAGTATTACTTAACAAGCCATGAACACGTTAAAAATATGTTTCTGGAACGCAAACGGCATTCGCCAGCATAAAAATGAAATTGAGCACTTCCTTACGGAAAAAATATTGATATACTGTTGGTCTCTGAGACTCATTTGATTTTTAGAAGCCTCTTTAAAATGAATGGCTACACTTTATATGATACAAAGGACCCTAGACGGAGAGCATGAGGTGGATCAGCAATTCTAATAAAGTCAAGACTCAAGCACTATATTCTTGACAACATTTGTGAAGCAACAAATATCTGCATTGAAAATTTTTGTACAAATTTCATGATATCTTCAATTTATTCCCCTCCCAGATTTTCAATCACTGAGGACCAATACGAGAAATTCTACAAATCTCTTGGACCTTGTTTCGTAGCAGCTGGCGACTACAATGCTAAGCATACGTTCTGGGGTTCGCGTCTTATTACGCCTAGAGGTAGGGCGTTGTTCAACACAAAAATGGGCTTGGATGTTATTTCGAGTGGGGAGCCTACTTACTGGCCCACTGATGTACGAAAAATTCCGGATGTTATAGATTTCGGCGTCATAAAAAGTATTTCTAGGGAATTAATTCACGTTGAAGCTTCCCTAGATCTCTCGTCCGATCTCTCTCCCACGATCGTTACAACCTGTAGCCCACTGAGAAGCGCTTTGCCTCACCCATATTTCAAGATGTTAAATCGTGTTAATTGGCTGGGACTCAAAAAATATCTTAGTAGTCATTGCACGGAAAATATTACGCTAAGAACCCCCAATGATATCGAATCTTACATTGCCAATCTTAACGAGAATATTAAACAAGCTTCTGAACTTGCCACTACTTCCCATCCGCATACTGGGTTCAATAAAATTAATTCAGTAGAGTTGTAATGGTGGCGATAGTCCTGTTTTGGGAATTAAAAACCGGGAAAACAGGACTATCACCATCATTACTACAAAATGGGGGATTTTGGGGATTTTCATGCCGAGATTTTATGTCTGTGTGTGGTTGTGTGTGTGAGGTTGTGTGTGTGTGTGTGGTTGTGTGTGTGTGGTTGTGTGTGTGTGTGGTTGTGTGTGTGTGTGGTTGTGTGTGTGTGTGTGTGTGGTTGCGCGTGTATGGTTGTTTGTGTATGTGTGCGTGTGCATATGTGCGTGTGTGTGTGTGTTAATGTTATTATACCCCTGTAGGAAATATAGATTTTGAAAAATGTATTGACTCGCTTTCGACTTGTCACCAGTACTACTCTAGAGTTATTAACCATACAATACTTTGTGCTATAGACATCTAGCATGTGCCATTGAAACCCTACAAATAACACTGAAAAAATTAAGTAGGTATTGATTACGAAGTTCTTATGGGACGTAGAGACATACCAACCAAACAGTTAGTTCCAGTAATTTGTATACATACAAATGCATATATATTGACATGTTGTTGACAATTCCACCAAAAATATACCATATTTGTTTTCTATCTTTCTTTTATAATGACGGATAAAACAAACTTATTATTCTACACTTGTCTCTAGAATTTTAGTGTTGCTACAAAGACACTTGGTTCTTAGTCTGACTGTAGGGTAGTGACAAGGGATCTGTGTAATTGTGTGTATGTAGTGATTGTTATTTGATAGGTTTTGGTTAGCTGTTGTGAGTTCTCGTTGCTATGCGTATGGATGGTTATTATTTTATTTATACATTAATTTTTATTTTTTATTTGTATCTCTGGGGAAATAATCTAATAGGTGCAGAGAGTGGCAACCCTGTTGTAAATGGCAGTGGATAGGGAATGTATTTGGTAATGTATGTTTACTTTGTTGGATTTGAAGAATATCATTGCTTGTTTGAATTATATCATCACTTTTTCATACATATTTACAAATGAATGTAAATATGTTTTCAAGGCTATTGACGTTGCTATTCTTATTTAGATAGAAAATATTGTGTTGACATAGGCTTTATATGTGCAAGGGAATTTCAGATGTTAAATGATTTGAATGCTTTGGTTGATACGAAGAGCTTTTGGATAGGGGTAATGTTACTTTTTTCTTTTCAATATATTTATTTTAATGAAACAATTATATAAAATTGCTTTTAGAGCAATACAGTAAAAACTGCTCATACCTTTGTATTACAAACTGATGCTAGCGATTTTGTTCTGGGCGTTGCTGTGTATATGAATTTCATCATATATCGTAATACCAACAGAGAATTGTGGAAATGTGTATGTGTGTGTGCGTGTGTGTGTGTATGAATTTTAGCATATGCCGTAATAAATTAGATTTGGTGACTACTACGCGATTCTCATATAAAGTATATATGTAGAAGAAATAATGTAGACTGTCCTCAGTCTGCTCTGATATCTCAATAAGTGACAAAATAGTTTCCCAGCCAAAATTTCTAAAGTGTTTGAAATCCAAAAACTATAAAAGTGCTCAAACTAACTACTGTTTGTGAAACAAGTTTTAAGTGTATAAAAAATAATCAAATAAACTGTTTTTAAGTGAAATAAATTGTTCATAAATAAAATAAATAAATAAATTTTTATAAATAAAATAATTAAATTAATAAAGAAATAAATAATTAAATAAAATGAATACTACGAGTTGTATTATCTGCAATAAAGTCTTTATTACTCAAACAAAACTAAATCAGCATATGGAAACGCACTCGTATGCTAACCAATCAAAGGCTGCCCTTGGAATTAGTAAGCTAAATCTTCAAAAAAAATATTGTGAGGATTGTGATGAGATGATCCCATCAACTGGTTATATGGCTCATGTCAGAACCACAAAACACAAAAACAGTTGTCACCAAGAACGGATTGATGATTTTCTCACTAAAAGAGTAAGAAACTTCAATGGGAGGATCGAGACATATATCCTCCTCAATAAAAATGTGGCTATCTTGTTTCCGGAGGAGTTTCTGAAATTTGCCAAGTGCTCCATAGTAAAACAACTCCATGAATGTAGTAGGATACATACTACATTTAAATTTAATATGGAGCTCACATGTGATTATATGAAGATGGTGAATGATGAGATGAATGTTTCCCAACTTGTACATATTTCGAAAATGATGTTGGTGACTTTGTCTGATGACATAGAAGACATGTACAAGAAACAGACGGAGGAGCTAAGAACCAAAATGGAAGAATTTCAGGAGAGGGATAGCGGGTGGACTTTGACTTCAATAAATTTCCTTGAAGTTAATATAAACAAGGCGTCCATAATAAGAGGATCGAACTTTATCCCTCTCCCAAAAAATATTGCAATGAAACGTGCATGCATAAATGTTGAGAATAATGACATTTATTGCTTTAAATGGTCTCTCATTGCGGCTTTGAATGTAAATAGTGGTCTGAGTCCTAAACAACGGAAAAACTGTAGAAATTACAATATTGCAAACATTTGTGATGAGAATATTAATATAGGAGCAATTGCATTAAATTTTGAAGACCTGGAGTTTCCACTCCCATTGAAGCAGATAAAACAATTCGAGAATCAAAATAATATGAGTATAAATGTGTTTGGTCACAATGGAATATCGCTTATAGGACCATACTACATAACAAAAGGAGAAAAACACATTCATATTAATATCTTATTGCTCCAGTCCAATGAGAACTTCCACTATGTGCTCATCAAAGATAAATCAAAGTAAGTTTCATTAGTGCATTTATGCAAAATGTGTTCCCTATTTAAAAAGCTACTTCTTATTGTTATATTAATTTATATATTATTTTATTTTTCTCTCTTCTTTAGACTCCTTCGTTCCAGCATTACAATGCATGATCACAAGATTTATATCTGTAACATCTGCCTTTATCATACACATGATGCTTATGTGTACAGTCAACATAAAAATTTTTGTGGTAAAAAAGTCATCAGGATGCCTGAAGATGGATGTATTATTAAGTACAAAAACTACTACAAACAGCTAGATGTACCATTTGTCATCTACGCAGACTTCGAGTCTATTTTAGAAAAACTCCACGATCCTGTAAGTAAAAGCACTACAAATGTACAGAAACACCATGCGTGTGCATTCGGCTATTTTATTTTTTGTAGTTTTAAGAAGGAAAATAACTTATATAGACATTATTTTGGTGAAGATTCGGCAAATGTATTTATCAAAAAAATAGTTGAAGATTGTACAGATATCTATCTAAATTATTTACTAAAAGTTAAGAAAATTTTCATGACCCCAATAGAAATAGCTCAATATAATAATGCAAAAAATTGTCATATATATAAGAAAATATTAAATAACGATAAAGTTAGAGATCATTGTCATCTTACGGGGAATTATCGTGGGCGGCTCATAGCGAATGTAATTTAAATTATAAAACACCTCAGTTTATTCCGGTTATTTTCCATAATCTTTCTGCATATGATATGCACCTATTTTTCAAAGAACTTTCTACTATAAAAAATACCACAATAAAAGTGATTCCCCAGAACACAGAACGTTATATTTCTCTTTAAATTTTTATCAGATTATATGAAAAACATGGATTCGAAATAAGATTTATAGACTCGTTTAGATTTATGGCTTCGAGTTTAGATACGTTAGCAAAAAATCTTGATAGCAATGATTTTAATACTATTCGATCATGTTTCGTTGATGAAGCTCATTTCGACCTGATTAGAAGAAAGGGTGTATTTCCGTAGTCTTACATGGATTCCATGATTAAGTTTAAGGAAATTAAACTCCCTAGTAGAGAAGAGTTCTTCAATATTCTAACGAATGAAGAATGTGATGTTGTGGAGTATGAACATGCTCAAAATATACTGAACTCTACTTAAAGACAGATGTTCTTCTTCTAACTGACGTGTTTGAAAATTTTAGGAAAATTTGTAGAGGTATATATGATTTGGACCCCTGTCATTATTATACAGCACCAGGCTTATCCTGGGATGCAATGTTAAAAACCACAGAAGTTTCACTGGAACAGTTCACTGATTCCGAAATGTATATGTTTATGCAAAACGGAATTAGAGGTGGACTAGTTCAATGCTCGCAAAGATATTCGAAAGCGAATAACAAATATTTGGAAGATTTTGATGCATCAAAACCATCAGAATTTCTTGTATATTTAGATGCAAATAACCTTTACGGTTGGGCGATGTCGGAATATCTTCCTTACGGTGAATTTGAGTGGGTATGTGATACTGATTTTGATGTTAGGAAAATTTCTGATACTGCAGAGTATGGGTACATTTTGGAAGTGGATGTAGATTATCCCGATTCTGTGCATGATCTACATAATGATTTGCCATTTTGTCCCCAAAATAAGCCAGTGGGGGGATCCAAAATCAAAAAATTAGTTGCAGACTTACACGCAAAAACAAATTACACCATGCACTATAGAGTTTTAAAACAAGCCATTTCAAATTGCCTCAAATCCATAGAATACTCAGATTTAAGCAATCCCCTTGGCTTAAAAAATATATTGACTTAAACACATTACATAGGACAAATGCTAAAAATAACTTTGAAAAAGATTTCTTCAAACTTTTGAACAACGCTGTTTATGGGAAGACAATGGAAAACATTGAAAAACGTAGGGACATTAAAATTGCTTCATCATGGGAAACAACAAACAGGAATCATTTAGGCCTCAGAGCATTAATTTCGAAACCAAATTTTATGCAGTTGACAAAATTTTCTGATGATATGTATGCGGTAGAGTTGGAAATAATGGAACCACTATATGATAAACCCATATATGTTGGCTTTACAGTACTGGAGTAATCCAAGTGGAGAATGTATGACTTCCATTATGGCTTCATGAAGCATAAATTTGGAGAGAACATTTCTCTCAACTATATGGATACTGACTCGTTTATTTATTCAATTAAAACTGATGATTTTTACGATGACATCCGTAATGATATTATTTTGAATTTTGATACGTCAGAATATCCTATAGATAATCAATTTCGTTTGCCGCTACTCAATAAGAAGGTTTTAGGTATGATGAAAGATGAAAACAGTGGGGATATAATGACCGAGTTTGTTGGTTTAAGAGCAAAAATGTATTCTCTGTCGACTCTTCGCTCGGAAGCTGTTAAAAAATCTAAAGGGGTCAAAAAGTCTGTAATTAAAAAGTTGTCCATTAATGATTACAAAAGTTGCTTATTTGAATCCAAAATTATCTCAGATGAAATGTTTTTGTTTAGGTCTAAAACACATCAACTATATACTCAAAAACTAAATAAAATAGCTCTTAGCTTTTCTGATGATAAAAGAAATATAATGAAAGATAAAATAAAAACGCGTGCATGGGGGCATTACATAGACCGAAATAATGAAACAATGGATGTAGAATAGAATGCTTCCTACTAAATTGCATGTAAGATGACAACAAGAATTTAATTTTGTACCAATTATACTTATTTAATTATTTATTAATTTATTTATTATTTACTTATTTGTGTATTAATTTATTTATGTATTTATTTCTGTATTTATTTCTGTATTAATTTATTTATTGGTTATATATATATATATCTTTGTGTATGAATGTATCTATTAATTTTAGTATTTTATTCACACAAAAGCATGTTAAAATTTAATGGTCTAAAACTTTTGTCTTTTTTGCCTGTACCTAAATTATTTGTAAATAAGAATCAAATATTAGATTAATGATCTTTTTTTTCTCTCTCTTTCTTATTATATCATATATTTTTATATATATACATAGAGTTAAATTTGTATTAGTACTAAGATTTTTAATAAAAAATTAGAAATAAAATATTGAAAAAGGAATTAAATATGTGAATGGTTTTCATTTCTTTATTGGCTTTACTTCGTTGGATCATAAAATTTTTGCTTTTTCCTTATATGTAAATTTCTGTTTTTATATTGCTTAAACATGCACAGTCTTGTTTTCAGGTTACTTAAAACATGCGCAATTATGTTTACTTTGAGAGGTTCTATACAAGAGGAATTGAATTCCACAATATTATGAAATTCCATTAAATTTCATCAGATATTTTCTTATCGACACTAACTACTTTAACACCATATCATTATTCTTTGCTAACAGAAAATAGCAGAACAGGTATCAGCTATCAGATCAGCTTTTTCAGCTATCAGATCAGCTTTTCAGGATCTGATCTGGTTTTCAGATCAGCTTTTCAGGCCCTGGTCTGGTTTTCAGATCAGCTTTTCAGGCCCTGGTCTGGTTTTCAGATCAGCTTTCAGGACCTGGTCTGGTTTTCAGATCAGCTTTTCAGGCCCTGGTCTGGTTTTCAGATCAGCTTTTCAGGCCCTGGTCTGGTTTTCAGATCAGCTTTCAGGACCTGGTCTGGTTTTCAGATCAGCTTTTCAGGACCTGGTCTGGTTTTCAGATTAGTTTTTCAGGAGCTGGTCTGGTTTTCAGATCAGCTTATCAGATATCAAATCAGCTTATCAGATATCAAATCAGCTTATCAGGTAGCTGGTCTGGTTTTCAGATCAGGCTATCTGATTCAGATTGAATTATCAGTTTACAAGTAGCTAGCCATTTATAATATTTATATGAATGAAGTTTAAAGTTAGATGCATCAACTAAAGTCAATCTTTTATTAGCAGTAATTTTTTATGAAATGCTTACAACCATATTCATAAAAATATTAAACAGCATTTCGATTTTTGTTTAAGCAAAATTCACTAAAATTGTATTTATAATAGAAATTTAGCTTAAAAAACATCTTTTAAACCTTATATAAATCACATAATATTAAAATTGACTGCACTCATATTTAATATAATTTTGAGTTGACCTTGGTATAATTTTGCTTCATGTTTATTTGTATATTTAACTTTGACCTTGTGCAATTACATATGTATGAATGAGATATTATAATAAAGCTTAAAGCATTTGAATTATGATATTTGCTGATGTTGCGTCTGAAAAGCAGAATAATATACATACATATATGTACGTTTATATTTTTGTATGGGGCACAAGTAGAATGAGTCATCATTCTAATACATACATGTATACATATGTACATACATAAGGTCAAAGTTAAATATACAAATAAACATGAAGCAAAATTATACCAAGGTCAACTCAAAATTATTTTAAATATGGGTGCAGTCAATTTTAAAATTAGGTGATTTATGTAAGGTTTTAAAGATGTTTTTTAAGCAAAATTTCTATTATGAATATAATTTTAGTGAATTTTGCTTAAACAAAATTCGAAATGCTGTTTAATATTTTCATGAATATGGTTGTAAGCATTTAATAAGAGACAATGCAAATGTAATTATAATGTTTATGCAAGATGAGGAAAAAAAGGACGTTTATAGGCATAATGTTGTATGTAATATGAATTTTTAAAAGTTTTAAGAAGTTTGTAGAGAGTGTTGGAAGGATAAATATGGGATTTTGATTAAAAGCAAAGATATTGAATTAAACGAATTTCGTTTTAGAAAAAAAATAAATAAAAATTACTGCTCATAAAAGATGGACTTTAGTTGATTCATCTGACCTGAAACTTCATTCATAAAAATGTTATAAATGGCTAGCTACTTGTAAACTGATAATTCAATCTGAATCAGATAGCCTGATCTGAAAGCCAGACTAGCTACCTGATAAGCTGATTTGATATCTGATAAGATGATCTGAAAACCAGACCAGCTCCTGAAAAACTAATCTGAAAACCAGACCAGCTCCTGAAAAGCTGATCTGAAAACCAGACCAGGTCCTAAAAAGCTGATCTGAAAACCAGACCAGGTCCTGAAAAGCTGATCTGAAAACCAAACCAGGTCCTGAAAAGCTGATCTGAAAATCAGACCAGGTCCTGAAAAGCTGATCTGATAGCTGAAAAAGCTGATCTGATAGCTGATACCTGTTCTGCTATTTTCTGTTAGCAAAGAATAATGAGATGGTGTTAAAGCAGTTAGTTTCGATAAGAAAATATCTGATGAAATTTAATGGAATTTTATAATATCAATTCCTCTTGTATAGAACCTCTCAAAGTAAACATGATTGCGCATGTTTTAAGTAACATGAAAACAAGACTGTGCATGTTTAAGCAATATAAAAACAGAAATTTGCATATAAGGAAAAACCAAAAATTTTTTTATCCAACGAAGTAAAGCCAATAAAGAAATGAAAACCATTCACATATTTAATTCTGTTTTCAATATTTTATTTCTAATTTTTTATTAAAAATCTTAGTACTAATACAAATTTAACTCTATGTATGTATATATAAAAATATATGATATAATAAGAAAGAGAGAAAAGAGATCATTAATCTAATATGTGATTCTTATTTACAAATAATTTAGGTACAGGCAAAAAAGATAAAAGTTTTAGACCATTAAATTTTAACATGCTTTTGTGTGAATAAAATACTAAAATTAATAGATACATTCATAAACAAAGATATATATATATAACCAATAAATAAATTAATACAGAAATAAATACATAAATAAATTAATACACAAATAAGTAAATAATAGATAAATTAATAAATAATTAAATAAGTATAATTGGTACAAAATTAAATTCTTGTTGTCATCTTACATGCAATTTAGTAGGAAGCATTCTATTCTACATCCATTGTTTCATTATTTCGGTCTATGTAATGCCCCCATGCACGCGTTTTTATTTTATCTTTCATTATATTTCTTTTATCATCAGAAAAGCTAAGAGCTATTTTATTTAGTTTTTGAGTATATAGTTGATGTGTTGTAGACCTAAACAAAAACATTTCATCTGAGATAATTTTGGATTCAAATAAGCAACTTTTGTAATCATTAATGGATAACTTTTTAATTACAGACTTTTTGACCCCTTTAGATTTTTTAACAGCTTCCGAGAGAAGAGTCGACAGAGAATACATTTTTGCTCTTAAACCAACAAACTCGGTCATTATATCCCCACTGTTTTCATCTTTCATCATACCTAAAACCTTCTTATTGAGTAGCGGCAAACGAAATTGATTATCTATAGGATATTCTGACGTATCAAAATTCAAAATAATATCATTACGGATGTCATCGTAAAAATCATCAGTTTTAATTGAATAAACAAACGAGTCAGTATCCATATAGTTGAGAGAAATGTTCTCTCCAAATATAGGCTTCATGAAGCCATAATGGAAGTCATACATTCTCCACTTGGATAATTCCAGTACTGTAAAGCCAACATATATGGGTTTATCATATAGTGGTTCCATTATTTCCAACTCTACCGCATACATATCATCAGAAAATTTTGTCAACTGCATAAAATTTGGTTTCGAAATTAATGCTCTGAGGCCTAAATGATTCCTGTTTGTTGTTTCCCATGATGAAGCAATTTTAATGTCCCTACGTTTTTCAATGTTTTCCATTGTCTTCCCATAAACAGCGTTGTTCGAAAGTTTGAAGAAATCTTTTTCAAAATTATTTTTAGCATTTGTCCTATGTAATGTGTTTAAGTCAATATATTTTTTAAGCCAAGGGGATTGCTTAAATCTGAGTATTCTATGGATTTGTTTTAAGATGAGGCCATTTGAAATGGCTTGTTTTAAAACTCTATAGTGCATGGTGTAATTTGTTTTTGCGTGTAAGTCTGCAACTAATTTTTTGATTTTGGATCCCCCCACTGGCTTATTTTGGGGACAAAATGGCAAATCATTATGTAGATCATGCACAGAACATCAAAATCAGTGTCACATACCCACTCAAATTCACCGTAAGGAAGATATTCCGACATCGCCCAACCGTAAAGGTTATTTGCATCTAAATATACAAGAAATTCTGATGGTTTTGATGCATCAAAATCTTCCAAATATTTGTTATTCGCTTTCGAATATCTTTGCGAGCATTGAACTAGTCCACCTCTAATTCCGTTTTGCATAAACATATACATTTCGGAATCAGTGAACTGTTCCAGTGAAACTTCTGTGGTTTTTAACATTGCATCCCAGGATAAGCCTGGTGCTGTATAATAATGACAGGGGTCCAAATCATATATACCTCTACAAATTTTCCTAAAATTTTCAAACACGTCAGTTAGAAGAAGAACATCTGTCTTTAAGTAGAGTTCAGTATAGTCAAGGAGGTTTTTACCGTTAAACTCTCTCCATATTTTTTGAGCATGTTCATACTCCAGAACATCACATTCTTCATTCGTTAGAATATTGAAGAACTCTTCTCTACTAGGGAGTTTAATTTCCTTAAACTTAATCATGGAATCCATGTAAGAGTACGGAAATACACTCTTTCTTCTAATAAGGTTGAAATGAGCTTCATCAACGAAACATGATCGAATAGTATTAAAATCATTGCTATTAAGATTTTTTGCTAACGTATCTAAACTCGAAGCCATAAATCTAAACGAGTCTATAAATCTTATTTCGAATCCATGTTTTTCATATAATCTGATAAAAATTGAGAGAGAAATATAACGTTCTGTGTTCTGGGGAATCACTTTTATTGTGGCATTTTTTATAATAGAAAGTTCTTTGAAAAATAGGTGCATATCATATGCAGAAAGATTATGGAAAATAACCGGAATAAACTGAGGTGTTTTATAATTTAAATTACATTCGCTATGAGCCGCCCCACGATAATTGCCCGTAAGATGACAATGATCTCTAACTTTATCGTTATGTAATATTTTCTTACATATATGACAATTTTTTGCATTATTATATTGAGCTATTTCTATTGGGGTCATGAAAATTTTCTTAACTTTTAGTAAATAATTTAGATAGATATCTGTACAATCTTCAACTATTTTTTTGATAAATACATTTGCCGAATCTTCACCAAAATAATGTCTATATAAGTTATTTTCCTTCTTAAAACTACAAGTAATAAAATAGCCGAATGCACACGCATGGTGTTTCTGTACATTTGTAGTGCTTTTACCTACAGGATCGTGGAGTTTTTCTAAAATAGACTCGAAGTCTGCGTAGATGACAAATGGTACATCTAGCTGTTTGTAGTAGTTTTTGTACTTAATAATACATCCATCTTCAGGCATCCTGATGACTTTTTTACCACAAAAATTTTTATGTTGACTGTACACATAAGCATCATGTGTATGATAAAGGCAGATGTTACAGATATAAATCTTGTGATCATGCATTGTAATGCTGGAACGAAGGAGTCTAAAGAAGAGAGAAAAATAAAATAATATATAAATTAATATAACAATAAGAAGTAGCTTTTTAAATAGGGAACACATTTTGCATAAATGCACTAATGAAACTTACTTTGATATATCCTTGATTAGCACATAGTGGAAGTTCTCATTGGACTGAAGCAATAAGAGATTAATATGAATGTTTTTTTCTCCTTTTGTTATGTAGTATGGTCCTATAAGCGATATTCCATTGTGACCAAACACATTTATATTATTATCATATCATTTTGATTCTCGAATTGTTTTATCTGCCTCAATGGGAGTGGAAACTCCAGGCCTTCAAAATTTAATGCAATTGCTCTTATATTAATATTCTCATCAGAAATGTTTGCAATATTGTAATTTCTACAGTTTTTCCGTTGTTTAGGACTCAGGCCACTATTTACATTCAAAGCCGCAATGAGAGACTATTTAAAGCAATAAATGTCATTATTCTCAACATTTATGCATGCACGTTTCATTGCAATATTTTTTGGGAGAGGGATAAAGCTCGATTCTCTTATTATGAACGCCTTGTTTATATTAACTTCAAGGAAATTTATTGAAGTGAAAGTCCACCCACTATCCCTCTCTTGAAATTCTTCCATTTTGGCTCTAAGCTCCTCCGTCTGTTTCTTGTACATGTCTTCTATGTCATCAGACAAAGTCACCAACATCATTTTCGAAATATGTACAAGTTGGGAAACATTCATCTCATCATTCACCATCTTCATATAATCACATGTGAGCTCCATATTAAATTTAAATGTAGTATGTATCCTACTACATTCATTGAGTTGTTGTACTATGGAGCTCTTTGCCGATTTCAGAAACTCCTCTGGAAACAAGATAGCCACATTTTTGTTGAGGAGGATATATGTCTCGATCCTTCCATTGAAGTTGCTCACTCTTTTAGTGAGAAAATCATCAATCCGTTCTTGGTGACAACTGTTTTTGTGTTTTGTGGTTCTGACATGAGCCATATAACCATTTGATGGGATCATCTCATCACAATCCTCACAATATTTGTTTTGAAGATTTAGCTTATTAGTTCCAAGGGCAGCCTTTGATTGGTTAGCATATGAGTGCGTTTCCATATGCTGATTTAGTTTTGTTTGAGTCATAAAGACTTTATTGCAGATGGTACAACTTGTAGTATTCATTTTATTTAATTATTTATTTTATTATTAGTTCAATTATTTTATTTATAAACAATTTATTTAATTATTTTATTTATAAACAATTTATTTCACTTATAAAAAAATTTATTTAATTATTTTTTATACAGTATAAACTTGTTTAACAAACAGTAGTTAGTTCTAGCACTTTTATAGTTTTTGGATTTCAAACACTTTAGAAATTTTGGTTGGGAAAATAGGTTATCACTTGTTGAAATATCAGAGCAGACTGATGACAGTCTACATTATTTCTTCTACTTATATACTTTATATGAGAATCGCGTAGTAGTCACCAAATCTAATTTATTACGGTATATGATGAAATTCATACACACACACACACACTTACACACACACACATACACATTTCCTCAATTCTCTGTTGGTATTACGATATATGATGAAATTCATATACACAGCAATACCCAGAACAAAATTGCTAGCATCAGTTTGTAATACACACGTACGAGAAAAATCGGTACATGTGAAAGTAGTTGCTTCTATAATTTTTTGCTGTATGTCTCCAAAAGCTATTTCCTATAATAGTGTCATTAAAGTGAAAATATACTGAAATAAAAATATCATTATCCCTATTCAAAAGCTCTTCCTATCAACCTGATAGGATTCAAAACATTTAACATCTGAAATTCACCTGTATATACATATAAAACTTATGCCAACACAATATTTTCTGTCTCCATAAGAATAGCAACGCAAATAGTCTAGAAAACATACATATATACGAAAAAGTATTGATGTAATTCATACAAGCAATTATATTATTTAAAGCAAAAATAGAAACGATCAAATACATTACGCCAATTGCATATATTTACATACATTACCAAATAGATTCCCTATCCACCTCCATTCCAATCAAATAACGATTACTACATACCTACAAATACACCGATTCCTTGTCACTACCTTGCAGTCAGAGTGGGACGAAGTGTCTTTGTTGCAACACTAAAATTCTAGAGACAATTTTGATATAATAAGTTTGTTCTATCCCTCATTATAAAAGAAATATAGAAAACAAATATGGTATATTTGTGGTGGAATTGTCAACAACTTGTCTATATACATATATGCATTTGTATTTACACAAATTACTGGAACTAACTGTTTGGTTGGTATGTCTCCATGTCTCATAAGAACTTCGTAGTCAATACCTACTTAATTGTTTCAGTGTTATTTGTAGGGTTTCAATGACACATGCTAGATGTCTATACCACAAAGTATTGTATGGGTGATAATTCTAGAGTAGTACTGGTGACAAGTCGAAAGCGAGTCAATACATTTTTCAAAATCTATATTTCCTACAGGGGTATAATATTTTTCTACCACTACAACAAAAGTATCCGACACCGGCAGACACACAATTAAATACATAAACACACACACACATACACACACACACACACACACATATGCACACACAACCATACACACACAACCACACACACACACAACCACACACACACACATACAACCACACACAGACATAAAATCTCGGCATGAAAATCCCCAAAGTCCCCCATTCGGGACAGGGTTGCCATCACTTTTGCAGTAATGACGGAGATAGTCCTGTTTTTCAAGGTTTTTAATTCCCAACACAGGACTATCTCCGCCATTACCACTCTACTTAATTCTACAGACGTTGAACATCTCGTACGTGAAAAAAAAGAGCTAGAAGGGAATGCCAACAGCACAGATCACCTCAACACAAAATCAGATTTAAAGAGTGCACTAAACGACTCCAAGAGTTGCTTGCATCTGAAAAAACTGCATATTTTAAAAATTATCTGTAAGGTCTTGAAGTCACACCAGCATCTAATTACTCTTTGTGGCGCGCTGCTAAAAAGCTTAAAACACCCGTTGAGTTTAAGCCACCTCTGCGCACATCTACCGGAGGGTGGGCAAGAAGCGATACTAAAAAAAGGTAACATATTTGCTGAGAATTTAAAATCCGTATTTACACCAAATACATGTACCGGTGTTGCTGATTTGCCGAGTGTAGTTGCTCTACCTCCTCGACCCTTAAAATTTACGATGTGTGATGTACAAAAACTAATTGCCGAACTTAACTTTCCAATTTTTCTTTCCATAAAAACCTTTTTCGACTATAACGAATATTTAAAAAAAAAATTAGCGAAATCGGTAAAACTGTTTTTAAGTTAGCAGCGGACAACATTTCATTTTTATTTATATAGATTATGACTTAATTTGTGCAATAAAATTAATTAACGTTGTTATTATTATATTTCTATGTATTTGTGTTTTATAGTATTTCCACATTAACATGGTTTTAATAAGATTTGGTTTTAACGTTAAAACCAACTGCTTAAACCTGATTTTACCCTACAAATTGTTTCTGTTAAAACCATCTTAAACCCATTTCAGAATTGATTTTAAGTAAGTTTTATGAAATGCAACCTTGTTTTCGCTGTGGTAAATTCAGTGGTGCCAAGTCTAAATGGCCAGAAGCATCTAATAATGTTTATGCCAGTGAATAACAATAGATATCGCATAAAAATTTTTAATTTCAAAATGGATGCAGCGGCAGCAATTATCTAAAAATTATGGAAAAAGAGTTTTTTTGTAGGAAAATAACTAAAACATTTTCATTCCATTTTAGAGCGCATTGTGAAATATCTGAGTTTTTCATACAAACAAAACTACTTGTTGCACAGTTTGTAAAATAAATGTTATAAAAATAAAGAAAAATACAGCAACTAATACACGCACTTCTGCAGGAGATTTATTTTATTTTGAGCAAAGTTATTAGACAGTCTGTGAGTTAAAACATGAATTTAAAAAACTTGCAGTGTGAATGCAAAATCAGCTGTTTATGGTTTTAACGTTTTAACTTTCAGTGTGAAAACACTTTTATGTAAGTGTGTATATATTTTAGATCCACTGAAAAATGTCAACGGTGTTGATTCAAATATTAAAAAGTAAAAACAAAATGATTACCTACATATAAATGTATGTATGTGGGAACTAGTGGCAACGTTTGTCATTTCCGATATTTTTCGTTGTGTGGCATTACCACCAGAATGTGCAGCTGATGAGCCAAAATTTATGCACACGGACATGTGTATGTGCATGTTCTGCACATGAGTGTGCAGTAACTATATATAGAAACATACGTGCACACTTGCTCATGTACAAAATAATTTTTATTTTTAAATACATTTATTTATTTATTGCATCTTCAAATATGAACTAACTATAAGTATTCAAATCTTAAATCTAAAATATAAGTTATAGGCCCGAGCATTGTCGGACATATAATTAGTGATAGTTATAAACAATACATAATATTGATAATCAAAAAAAAAATATATATATTTTTAAGAAATCCCATCTGGAGTGTTGAGTATAAGAGCCCTTGTGTCCCTCTTTTTTAGGCGGATATGACCAGTAAAATTCAAGATGTTACAAGCAAGCAGATTAGGATGTGACTCGAGTTTTGTTAAATATTTGTTTGCGTATTTTGCAATTTCTTCAATCACTAGTGGCATATTCTAATCATGATGTATATTGTACTTTTTGATGTACCATGGAGCCGATGTTATCAAACGTAAAATTTTGTTTTGCCTACGTTGGATTCTCTCGACATTAGAAGCTGAAGCAGTGCCCCATAACTGAATTCCGTAGCACCATATTGGCCTCAAAAGCGACTTGTATAGTTAAAATTTGCAGTCTAGGCTGAGTGTTGAATTTTTACCAATCAGCCAAAATATCTGAGTTAGTTTACGTTTCATTTGTATTAGCTTTGAGTCAATACGGTGTTTTCATGTAAGTCGTCGATCAAGGTGTATACCAAGGTATTTTATGTTATTTGAATGTTGGGGAACATCTACATTGTTGATTCGAATTGGGGAACAAGTATCTCTTTGCAGGGTAAATGTTACCTGAACACACTTTTGCTCGTTTACCTTAATTCTCCCTAATTTAACCATAGTTCCAGTTGTGTAACAAGTTCTTGTAGATATCGGGAAGCCTCGTGAGGGTTTTTGTGCAAACTTAGACAGGATGTATCATCGGAAAACGTAGATGTATGGATATTACTGCTCAAAAGCATATCACAAGTATAAATCAAATACAAAACTGGCCCCAGTATGCTCCTTTGTGGCACACCGGATGATATAGGGTCAAGCACAATCATGAATTATCCTTCCAGTACAGTGAACTTCGGGGTAGTGATGTAACTTTCTAATAAATTTAGAAAATTTATTGGTAGATATGATTTTAATTTTTAAATTAGACCTTCATGCCACACTTTATCAAATGCCTGCGAAACGTTAATAAACAGTGCAGAACAGTACTTCATTTCTTCAAATGTTCTTCTTATACGTTAAACCAATCCAAAACCAAAACAATTAGAATTGGGGACAGTTTTGACGTGAGCAGTTTTTCGAAAATTTTTGATTGTTGATAGCATACTTATTGGCCTGTATGATTCTGCCTTGGTAAGATCTTTGCCCGGCTTTGGAATCATTTTAACTTTGGCAAGCTTCCAGCTGTGGGGATAATACTGTAGTCGTGAAATGGCATTAAAAATGAATAACATGATTCTAATTGCAATACGAGGTAATTTTATTAGCATCTGGTCACTAATTCCATCAATACCAGGTGCTTTCTTCGGGTTGAGTTCAGCAATTAGATTTTGTACATCACACATTTTAAATTTTATGGGTAGAGGGGGTAGCGCAACTATACTCGGAAAAGCAACAACACCAGTACATGTGTTTGGGGTAAATACGGATTTTAAATGCTTTGCAAACAAGTTACCTTTTTCAATATCACTCCTTGCCCAAACTCCGGTAGAAGTGCTCAAAGGTGGTTTAAACTCAGAGTAATTAGATGCTGGTGTGACATCGAGATTTTCCAGATAGTTTTTAAGAGATGCAGTTTTTTAATATGCAAGCAGCTCTTGGAGTCTTTTAGTTCACTCTTTAAATCTAATTTTATTTTGGGGTGATCTGTGGTGTTGCCTTTCTCTTCCAGCTCTTTATTTTTCACATACAAGATGTTCAATATCTGTAGAATATATTCTATTAAACCCAGTCTGCGGATGGGAGGAAGTGGCATGTTCAGCAGCCTGCTTAATATTTTCGTTAAGATTGGCAATATTAGATTCAACATCATCATGAGTTCTTAGCTTAATGTTTTCAGTGCAATGACTATGATGATTAACACGACTGATTATTTTCATATATGGGTTAGGTAGAGCAATTCTCAGTGGGCTACAGGTTGTAACGATAGTGCACAGAAAAAATTATTGTTGAATTTTTTTTAATTAAGTGATTGCTTAGAAAAAATAATACTTTTGATTAAAATTTTAATTGAATATATGTTTATTTTAATTGACTTTGCTGCTCTAACAAAAAAGTGCTATCAACAGAGCTTAACTCAGAATACTCTGAAATGGGTAACAATTTTTACATGTTAATTGTATGTAAATAATGTAACTTTTGTTTTTATGTATGAAAAGCGACCTGTTTTTTGTAGTATGCCACATTGTTTTGAAAAAATATTTTCAATTAAAATACTCAATTAATCTTTTAATTGGTTTTGATATTTTATATGGGAGAAAAAACTACTCAGCTTAATTTTTTTTTTGATTCTTAGAAATTTTGACATAAGTTGAATAAAGAATTAAATATGAAAATAAAAAAAAACAGAAATTCATTTTGTTCCCTTTTGTTGAGAAATAACAAGACAATTATGATAACAATGCAAGCTTATAGACCAAATGTGGATGGTATAGTTAGTACATTGGCGGTATTAGGGGTTCGATGCAAAACGTCTTGCGTAAGTAGATATTGAAATCATCGAAGCCTTTCTTCAAAATCCAATCATAAAATATTCTGCATTTACACTTACGCAAGACCGGAAACGGCCATTGTACTTTTTTCCTCCATTCAAACTTTAAAAGCCATGCGATGCATCAGTTAGGTTTTTGGTACAATACACAAATGTTTCCATTTTTGTAAATTTTTTATATGGATATATATACATACATACATACATATGTACATAACATTTTTTATATTTTTAAAATTTTTTATATTTTTATACTCTTAGATTTTTTATATTTCAATTAATATTTTAACTGAATCTTTAAAAAATGTTTATAAGTTA
This sequence comes from Tachina fera, assembly GCA_905220375.1. NCBI lineage: Eukaryota > Metazoa > Arthropoda > Insecta > Diptera > Tachinidae > Tachina > Tachina fera. The sequence continues at coordinate 107,941,756 of LR999963.1, forward strand.
TTCAATTGAATCCTAAAAAGTATTTCAATTAATTTTTTAATTGAATCTTCAAAAATATTTCAATTAAATTTTAATTGAATCTTTAGAAAACCATCAATTAAATTTTTAGTTAATGTAATATTTTTTTAATTGAAAAAACCAAAAAAAAATTCAATTAAAATGAATGAGTTAATACTACAATTTCCGTGATTGGTTGAAAACTAATTAATTTTTTACCTGAATCTTTGTTTTTTTTAATTGAATCTTGTTTTTACTTTTTTCTGTGTGTTAGAGTGATCGGACGATAGATCTAGGGAAGGTTCAACGTGAATTAATTTCCTAGAAATATTTTTCATGACGCCAAAATCTATAACATCTGGAATTTTATGTATGTCAGTAGGCCAGTAAGTGGGCTTCCCACTCGAAATGACGTCCAAGCCCATTTTTGAAATTGTGGTGAACAACGCTCGTCCTCTAGGTGTAATAAGACGCGAACCCCAGAAAGTATGTTTTGGATTATAGTCACCAGCTGCTACGAAACAAGGGCCAAGAGATTTGTAGAAATCCTCGTATTGATCCTTAGTAATTGCGAATCTCGGAGGGGAGTAAATTGAAATGAAAACCATTTTTGAATTGGTTTTAAGTTGGTTTTATGAAATGCAACGTTGTTTTCAGTGCTGCTAAGTCAAATTGACCGGAAGCAGCTGATAATGTTTATGCCAGTGAATAACAATAGTGTCGCTTGAAAGATTTTCTACTTAAAAATGGATGCAGTAGCAACAATAAATAAATAATTATGAAAAACAAAGAGGTTTTTGGATGGAAAACTACGAAAATATTTTTATTGCCCTCTGGAAAGTGAAAATAGACCATATGACTAACATCGATCCGCTGATAAAAAAAATTTTATTATGTGATGTAATTTTGTATTTTTTATATATGTACAATAACTTGATTTCCAAGCCCTTTTTCACTTTGTATTACTAGTTTCATAATTTTAAAATATTTGTTTTCAAAATTTATTTACAAAATATAAAGTAATAAAAAATAAATAAATAAAAAATACAACAACAAATACACTCACTTCATCAGTTCTCGTGGTACCTTCATAGCGAACAGTCGATTAGCGGAGTTTTTTCTTACATACAAGCAAACAAAAAATTATACAAAAAATTATTCATTGTACATATTATTCGTAATAGGTACATACTGACTTTCATAAATAAGCTTTATTGCTTTGATAATATTTTTTACATAGTGGAAATAACAAATACAAAAAAAACGCAAACAAAAAATATAAACAGTGACATTGAGGAATACTCTATACGAGTACCTCAAAAACAGACAAACAATCATAAATTACAAAAACAAAAAAAAAACGTAAGCAAAAAAACACAAAAAGTGCCCTTGAGGAATACTCTATATGAGTGCCTCAAATACAAAAAATTATGAAGTGAGTTCTAACGGCAGAAACACCTATTTTACTGTGAGTTCTGAAGCTCTTAATGAAAAGAATAAAAATAATAAATCTAATGAAAGTGGTTTTTTAACGGCAAAGCCAATTTTTCGTCAGCGATCAACTTCGTTTTGTCCAATGCCAAATAGTAGTGATTCATTAACATTACAATTGCCTAGTACTTCTTCATATAAGTCAGTAATATCATCCCCTTCAGGCTCGTATTCGTCACTTAACAAAGTTATCACTACAGATAACAGTATTTCAAAACCCAAGGTGCAAGTCGGTTTGGACAGATATATAACCTTGGTAAAGCGTGGGCGAAGCCCGAATTCTTCAAAAATTTCATCCGCTCCAAAGATGTCTAGAGATAACAGCGCATCGTCAACTAATTGCCAAAACCGTTTTAAAATTTTGCAAGATGAGAACGACAAACCCGATGTATACTCGAATAAAACATCCAAGCCGCCACCAATCTACTGGAGAGAGAAAAATTCAAATGCCCTTATTAAAAAATTAATTTCGGTCATTGGTGAAAATAAATTCCACATTGTCCCAATAAAACGTGGCAACATCGATGAAACGAAAATTCAAATTTATGATAAAAAGGATTTCCGCAAAATGGTTTCTGAATTTGAAACAAATAAAACAAGCTTCTACACATACCAGCTTAAAAGCGCTAAAGGCCTGAAGATCGTATTGAAGGGCATAGATTCTTATGTTGTCCCTGAAGAAATAAAAGATACACTTGTCCTCCAGGGATTTAAGGTAAAGAATGTATCAAACATATTTAACAAAGAAAAAGTACCCCAACCCCTATTTCGTGTTGAACTGGAGCCAAATGATATACAGTTGAAAAAGAGAGAGAGACTCATCCTATTTATAGCCTTTAATACCTTTTATACAGAAAAATCCAGGTTGAAGAGACACATAAGCGTGCAGGTCCCGTGCAGTGTCATAATTGCCCAGAATATGGTCACACAAAAACATACTGCAAGTTACCTACAGTGTGTGTTATCTGCGGTGAATTGCACGGTACTGCAAGTTGTACCAAACCAAAAGATCAAGCGGAAAAAAATGCACTAATTGTGGAGGTAATCACACCGCTAACTATAGAGGATGTCCTGTGTACTCTTTCGTCAAGCAGGCTATGGTGCAAAAACCTAAATTAGCTCCAGCTCAACCATTAAACGCCACTCCGCCACTTTTGCTCAAGTGAGCCAACCAGTTACTTCACGTGAATCGGATGCCGATGCTGCTAAGGCTAATTCTATTCCCACCCAAAATGTTTCACCACCAAATAATTCAACGAATGCAAACTCAAGCTTTAACTTTAGTCGCCTTGAAGCTACTATTGAAAATCTGGTGCTAACTATAAACAACTTTACAACAAATATGACTAGCATGATGCAAGAAATGCTGCAAATGCAGAATACACTGCTTCAAGTATTACTTAACAAGCCATGAACACGTTAAAAATATCTTTCTGGAACGCAAACGGCATTCGCCAGCATAAAAATTAAATTGAGCACTTCCTTACGGAAAAAATATTGATATACTGTTGGTCTCTGAGACTCATTTGATTTTTAGAAGCCTCTTTAAAATGAATGGCTACACTTTATATGATACAAAGGACCCTAGACGGAGAGCATGAGGTGGATCAGCAATTCTAATAAAGTCAAGACTCAAGCACTATATTCTTGACAACATTTGTGAAGAACATCTACAAGCAACAAATATCTGCATTGAAAATTTTTGTACAAATTTCGTGATATCTTCAATTTACTCCCCTCCCAGATTTTCAATCACTGAGGACCAATACGAGAAGTTCTACAAATCTCTTGGACCTTGTTTCGTTGCAGCTGGCGACTACAATGCTAAGCATACGTTCTGGGGTTCGGGTCTTATTACGCCTAGAGGTAGGACGTTGTTCAACACAATTTCAAAAATGGGTTTGGATGTTATTTCAAGTGGGGAGCCTACTTACTGGCCTACTGACGTACGAAAAATTCCGGATGTTATATATTTCGGCGTCATAAAAAGTATTTCTAGGGAATTAATTCACGTTGAAGCTTCCCTAGATCTGTCGTCTTATCACTCTCCCACGATCGTTACAATATGTAGCCCACTGAGAAGCGCTTTACCTCACCCATATGTCAAGATGATAAATCGTGTTAATTGGCTGGGATTCAAAAAATATCTTAGTAGTCATTGCACGGAAAATATTACGCTAAGAACACCCAATGATATTGAATCGAACATTGCAAATCTTAACGAGAATATTAAACAAGCTTCTGAACATGCCACTACCTCCCATCCGTATACTGGGTTCAATAAAATTTATTCTACAGACGTTGAACATCTCGTACGTGAAAAAAGAAGAGCTAGAAGGGAATGGCAACAGCACAGATCACCTCAACACAAAATCAGATTTAAAGAGTGCACTAAACGACTCCAAGAGTTGCTTGCATCTGAAAAAACTGCATCTTTCAAAAATTATCTGGAAGGCCTTGATGTCACACCAGCATCTAATTACTATTTGTGGCGCGCTGCCAAAAAGCTTAAAACACCCGTTGAGTTTAAGCCACCTCTGCGCACATCTACCGGAGGTTGGGCAAGAAGCGATACTGAAAAAGGTAACATATTTGCTGAGCATTTAAAATCCGTATTTACACCAAATACATGTACCGGTGTTGCTGATTTGCCGAGTGTAGTTGCTCTACCCCCACGACCCTTAAAATTTACGATGTGTGATGTACAAAAACTAATTGCCGAACTCAACCCGAAAAAAGCTCCCGGTATGGATGGAATTAGTAACCAGATGCTGATTAAGTTACCTCGTACTGCAATTAGAATCCTGTTATTCATTTTTAATGCCATTTTACGACTGGAGTATTATCCAGACTGCTGGAAGCTTGCCAAGGTTAAAATGATTCCAAACCCAGGTAAAGATCTATCCAAGGCTGAGTCATATAGGCCAATAAGTTTACTGTCAACAATGTCAAAGCTTTTTGAAAAGCTACTCATGACAAAATTGTCTTCAATTTTAACTGATAATGGGTGCATCCCGGACCATCAATTTGGTTTTAGAAGCCAGCATAGCACCATTGAGCAAACGCATAGATTGGTTCAATTTATCAGAAAAACATTTGAGGAAAAGAAGTATTGTTCTGCTGTGTTTATTGATGTTTCTCAGGCATTTGATAAAGTGTAGCATGAAGGCCTGATTTTGAAATTGAAGACATATTTACTAATAAACATTCTAAATCTTTTGGAAAGTTATATTGTTGCACGAAAATTTACAATTGTGGAAGGACATTTTATGAGTATGCCTGAAACTATCTCATCCGGTGTGCCACAGGGGAGTATACTGGGGCCATTTTTATATTTTATTTATACTTGTGATATGCCTGTGAGCAGTAGTATCCACACTTCTACATTTGCCGACGATACCGCCTGTCTTAGTATGCACGAAAACCCTGATGAGGCATCCCGAAAACTCCAGGAACACATTAGCCAGATGGAACTATGGTTAAACTTATGGAGAATTAAGGTAAATGAACAAAAGTGTGTCCATATAACATTTACCTTACGAAGAGATACTTGTTCCCCCATTCGGATTAATAATCAAGTTGTTCCTCAACATTCACATGTGAAATATCTTGGCATACACCTCGATCGACGGCTTACATGGAAACATCACATTGACTATAAGTTAACTCAAATTAAACTAAAATTAACTCAGGTACATTGGCTGATTGGCAGAAATTCAACACTCAGCCTAGACTGCAAACTTTTAATATACAAGTCGCTTTTAAAGCCAATATGGTGTTACGGTATCCAGTTATGGGGCACTGCTTCTGCTTCCAATGTAGAGAGCATTCAACGAAGACAAAACAAAATTTTAAGGTTAATAACATCTGCTCCATGGTACATTAAGAATTCAAATATACATCGTGATTTAAATATGCCACTAGTGACTGAAGAAATTGCAAAATACGCAGGCAAATATCTAACTAAACTCGTGTCACATCCTAATCCGCTTGCTCGTAACATTTTGAACTTTACTGGACACATCCGCTTAAAAAAGAGAGATACAAGGGCTCTAATACTAAACACTCCGAATGAAGTTGCTTGAAAAAAAAAATTTTTTTTTGCTTATCACCACTTATGTATTATTTACAACTATCACTTAGCTATGTCTGGCATTGGTCGGGCCTATTAATTATATGTTAGATTTAAGATTTGAATACTTATTGTTAGTTCATATATGAAGATACAATAAATAAAAAAAACATGCATAAAAAAAAAATACTCACTTTTGCGGGAGATTTGTTTTAGTCTTGAGCAAGGTTAATAGACAGTCGAGTTAAAACCTGAATTTAATAAACTTGCAGTGTGAATGCAAAATCAGCAGTTTATGGTTGTAACGTTAAAACCAGTTTTTATCTTTCAGTGTGAAAGCACTATAAGGTATGGTTTAATTACTTACCAAGAATTTTGTGTGCTTGTTTTATAACCCAAAAATCGAGCTCAAAAGGATCATTTTCATTTTAAGAAAACGTTTACAATGTTATTGTTGGTTTAATATTCCCCGCATTTTACCTATTTTTGCTGTAATCAAGTCATTCGGAATTTTTGTTTATGAATGAAAAAAATTTGAAAGGCTAAATTTCAGTCTTTCAAGCAAGAAAAAAGAGGTTAAAACTTGACTGTTTGATTATTGTTTTGAATGTGTATGATTTTAATACCATCGTTATTAACAGTTTGTCGTTTTAATTTTTCATTTGTTGCAATTTTGTAGACTTTACAAACTTCCCCACGGCTAAAGAGGGGTTTCCAGCAATTACCGATGTGTATTTATTTTTATAAGTGTTTGTATTACCTGGCATATTGAATATTTAACAAGTGCCACACAAATGGGTTTAATAAATTGAAACAAATAATGTTATCGTTTCGTCGCAGGCATCACTTATACCAAGGTTGTTTATGTTGTTATTGGAAATATGTATTAATCACGTCATGAAAACGCAAACAGTTCAATTAAAACTTAAAAAAGAAACATGCACAGGATGAAAAAATTTTTGTTTTTTTGACACTAAAGTTGAAAAACACTGATTTTCTTCAAAGTAAAAATAAACTCATAATATATTTGATCGCCCCAGAATAAATTGTTTTAATAAAAGAAAAAACTAGTTGTGAAAATAATTTTTTAGAGTTTTAAGAGATGATAATAAAACTGTTTGAATTGAATGTGGCAAACATATGAGTGGAATATATAATTTCAACATTTAAAAAAAACAAACAATCAAAATACACTCAGAACAGAAAAACTGTCAACCAACTACCTGGGGTATCAATAAAACTGAACACATTACGTGCGTAAATGAATGAAAAAACAACCCTTTTAGTAGCGCTGAGCTTGCATTTACTTCCTTTGTTGTTGTGAAATTAGCAAATATATGTCGCGGCAAGTAACTACATAAGAGTGGCCGTTAGTTGTATGGAGAATTTTTATTTTTATTTTTTTTTTCGTTCGCACGCTCAAATCGGTTCAGTTTTATATAAAACAAGTAAGAGTGCTATATTCTTCTGTGCCGAATCTTATATACCCTTTACCAAAGTGCGTTTATGTAGTATAGAGATACATACATAAGCACAGAGATATGTAGGTACATATTAATTTTGTGAAAAAAATCATACTTTTTGTGCAATTTTTAGGTTTTAGGCATTATGTTTAACTTGGTGCTTTTTTGCGATTTTTTTTCATATAGGCAATTTTTTTGCTTTTGGCGATTTTTTCGGTTTTTTGCATTTTTTTAATTTTGGCGATTTTTTTGTTCTGGCGATTTTTTTGATTTTGACGATTTTTTTTTATTTAGACGATTTTTTTCTTTTTTATATATTTTATTTTTTTTTATTTTTTTGTGGCAATTTTTTTAGTTTTGACACTTTTTTTCTCGTTTTGGCGATTTTTTTCGGTTTTTGGCTTTTTTTAATTTTGGCGACTTTTTTCCTTTTGGCAATTTGATTGATTTTGAAAATTTTTTTCATTTAGGAGATTTTTTTTCATATAGGCAATTTTTGTTTTGTTTTGGCGATTTTCTCGGTTTTTGTTTTTTTTTTAATTTTGGCGACTTTTTTCTCTTGAAAATTTGTTTGATTTTGAAATTTTTTTTAATTTGGGCGATTTTTGTATTTTTTTTGCGATTTTTTTTTCATATAGGCATTTTTTGTTTTGTTTTGGCGACTTTTTTGGTTTTTGGCGTTTTGATTTCTTTTGGCATTTTTTTTAGTTTTGACACTTTTTTCTCGTTTTAACGATTATTTTCGGTTTTTGGCGTTTTTTTAATTTTTGCGATTTTTTTTCATATAGGCAATTTTTTTTTTTGCTTTGGCGATTTTTTTCAGTGTTTGGCGATTTTTTTTTAATTTTGGCGATTTTTTTTTCATATAGGCAATTTTTTTTTGTTTTGGCGATTTTTTTCGGTTTTTGGCGTTTTTTTAATTTTGGCGATTTATTTTCGTTTTGGCGATTTTTTTGATTTTGGCGATTTTTTTCATTCAGGCGATTTTTTTCCATTTCGGTGATTTTTGAGAATTTTTGTCATTGTGGGATTTTTTTTGTTTTGACACTTTTTTCTCGTTTTGGTGATTTTTTTGGGTTTTTGAGGTTTTTTTAATTTTGGCGATTTATTTTCGTTTTGGCGATTTATTTTATTTTGGTGATTTGTTTTTCATTTAGGCGATTTGTTTTAATTTTTGGCGATTTTTTTTTCATATAGGTAATTTGTTCTCGTTTGGCGATTTTTTTCGGTTTTTTGCGTTTTTTTTTAATTTTGGCGATTTATTTTCGTTTTGGCGATTTTTTTGATTTTGGCAATTTTTTTTCATTTAGGCGATTTTTTTTCATTTTTGGCGATTTTTGTTTATATAAGCATTTTTTTTGGTTTTGGCGATTTTTGCGGATTTTTGTCATTGTGTGAATTTTTTTTCGTTTTGACTCTTTTTTCTCGTTTTGGCGATTTTTTCGGTTTATGGCGTTTTTTTAATTTTGGCGATTTTTTTTTTTTCGTTTTGGCGATTTATTTGATTTTGCCGATTTTTTTTTCATATAAGCGATTTTTTTCATATAGGCAATTTTTTTTTGATTTGGCGATTTTATTTCGGTTTATGGCTTTTTTTACATTTTTGGCGATTTTTTTCATATCGGCAATTTTTTTTGTTTTAACGATTTTTTTAGTCTTTGGCGTTTTTTTTTAATTTTGGCGATTTGTTTTCGTTTTTGACGATTTTTTTTATTTTGGCGATTTTTTTTCATTTAGGCGATTTTTTTTTTAATTTTTGGCGATTTTTGTTCATATAACAATTTTTTTTTTGTTTTGGCGATCTTTGCGGTTTTTTGCGTTTTTTTGTCATTGTGGAAATTTATTTTTAGTTTTGACACGTTTTTGTCGTTTTGGCGATTTTTTTCGGTTTTTGGCGTTTTCTTTTTAATTTTAGCGTTTTTTTCATTTTTGCGATTTTTTTCGTTTTGGCGATTTTTTAAATTTTTGGCGATTTTATAATTTTCGGATTTTTTAGTTTTACCGTTTTTGAATATTTCAACAGTTTAGCTCTTACGGTTTCCAAGATATAGCAATTTGTTAAAATTACATAGTCAAAGTTGCATTAACTGCTGGACCACCCTTTAATTTAAATTTTTTTAATTTTGGTATTAATTGTTGTAGCATATATAAAAATACACTAATTTTACAAATTTCAAGTGTCAATATGCATATGTACATACATAAAACAATTGTATGTATATTACATGGGATTTTAAAAGTTTTCATCACTCGTTTTGGAACACCCTTTAATTTTTAGCTTTTATATATTTTTTGTTGTAGCGACCAAAGTTCTACATACACTACAATAGCCACCAGTCCAAGAACGAAGTCTCTAGCTCTACTGGGAGCTTGGGAAAACCGATTTCACGTACAGACAGACGGACAGACGGACATCGCTTGTTCGTCTTCCCTATGCATAAGGATCCGGAATATATATACTTTATGTGTCTCTTATTAATATTGTAGAAATTTTTTTTTTTTTTTAATACATATTCTTATTTATTGTATCTTCAAAAATGAACTAACAATAAGTGATCAAATCTTAAAGCTAAAATATAATTATTTAGCCCGACCAGTGTCGGCCAAAACTTAGTGATAATTTAAATAATACAAAGTAGTGATAATCAAAAAGGAAAATTAAATGTATTTTCAAGCATTCCCATCTAGAGTGTTGAGTATAAGAGCCCTTGTGTCCCTCTTTTTTAGGCGGATGTGACCATTAAAATTCAAAATATTACGAGCAAGCGGATTAGGATGTGACTCGAGTTTTGTTAAGTATTTGCCTGCGTATCTTGCAATTTCTTCAGTCACTAGTGGCATTTTTAAATCACGATGCAAATTTGAATTCTTAATATACCATGGAGCAGATGTTATTAACCTTAAAATTTTGTTTTGTCTTCGTTGAATTCTCTCTACATTGGAAGCTGAAGCAGTGCCCCATAACTGGATACCGTAACACCATATTGGCTTCAAAAGCGACTTATATATTAAAAGTTTGCAGTCCAGACTAAGTGTTGAATTTCTGCCAATCAACCAATGAATTTGAGATAACTTAAGTTTCATCTGAGTTAGCTTAAAGTCAATATGATGTTTCCATGTAAGTCTTCGATCAAGGTGTATACCAAGGTATTTCGCTTGGGAATGCTGAGGAATATTTTGATTGTTGATTCGAATGGGGGAACAAGTATCTCTTCTTAGGGTAAACGTTGTATGGACACACTTTTGTTCATTGACTTTAATTCTCCATAAGTTCAACCAGATTTCTAACTGTGTAATATGTTCTTGAAGATATCGGGACGCCTCGTGCGGGTTTTTCTACATATTGTAGAAATTACAAACGGAATGACAAACCTATATATACCCTTTTACCATTTTTTGGTAAAGGGTATAAAAATACAAAAAAATTCCAAGCGATAAGTTGTGTTTAGGGGGTACGTCCGGCCAACAAAGTTAGCTCTCAAGCCCATATATTCAATGAATTTTTTTCTAGTTTTCTTATGACTATACTTAATATATATATATTAAATAATTTAATAGATATTAGCTCTTATGAGAATAAAGCCGATGGTCTTAGTAGCTAATGCTTCAATCGCTCTTATATTGTTATGGTATTTATCTATAATATCAATATTAATAAATAATTAATAATACATTTTTATACCCTTTACCAAAAAATAGTAAAAGGTATATATAGGTTTGTCATTCCGTTTGTAATTTCTACAATATTAATAAGCGACACATAAAGTATATATATTCTGGATCCTTATGCATAGGGAAGACGAACAAGCGATGTCCGTCTGTCCTGCTGTCTGTACGTGAAATCGGTTTTCCCAAGCTCCCAGAACAGCTAAAGACTTCGTTCTTGGACTGGTGTGTCAGAAATCTTCCGAAAAATTTTGCTATTGAAAATCAGCAAAATCGGGGAGACGGTTTCAGAGGTGGAAAACTCAAACTCTATTTTCCCATAGAAAATAACTACCGAAAACAAGTTTTTATTACTTTTTTATTAAATTAACTTATTTTATACTTCGCTATGAATAAAATTTGTACTTATAATTAAAAAAAAAAAATTTTAATTTAACAAAATAAAAAAACGTTTCCAGGGTTGGAAAAGTTTAACTTTTTTCCTAATAATTAAACATATTTCATGTTTTAGGAAGAAGGCTATTTTCTCAGGAACGGTAAAAGCTACGGGTCTGAAATTTGGACAGTGTATGTAGAACTTTGGTCGCTACAACAACAAATATATAAAAGCTAAAAATTAAAGGGTGTTCCAAAACGAGTGATGAAAACTTTTAAAATCCCATGTAATATACATACAATTGTATGTATGTATGTACATATGTATATTGACACTTGAAATTTGTAAAATTACTGTATTTTTATATAGGCTACAACAATTAACACTAAAATTAAAAAAATTTTAATTAAAGGGTGCTCCATCAGTTAATGAAATTTTGACAAATTCCTATATCTTGGAAACCGTAAGAGTTAAAATCTTGAAATTTACAAACACGGTAAAACTAAAAAATCCGAAGATTATAAAATCGCCAAAAATTAAAAATAAAATCGGAAAAACGAAAAAAATGCCAAAATTAAAAAAAACGCTAAAATTAAAAAAAGAACGCCCAAAAACCGAAAAAATCGCCAAAACGAGAAAAAAGTGTCAAAACTACAAAAAATTGCCAAAAAGAAATAAAAACGCCAAAAACCGAAAAAAATTCCAAAACAAAAATAAATTGCCTATATGAAAAAAATCGCCAAAAAATAAAAAAATCGCCTAAATGAAAAAAAATTTCAAAATCAAAAAAATCGCCAGAACGAAAAAATCGCCAGAATTAAAAAAATGCCAAAAACCGAAAAAAGTCGCCAAATCCAAAAAAAATTTCCTATATGAAAAAAAATCGCCAAAACTAAAAAAACCAGCAAAATGAAATAAATCGATAAAATTTAAAAAGCAGCAAATTAAACATAATGCCAAAAACCTAAAAATTGCACTAGAGAAAAAAGTATGCATTTTTTCACAAAATTAATATGTACCTACATATTTCTGTGCTTATGTATGTATCTCTATACTACACAAACGCACTTTGGTAAAGGGTATATAAGATTCGGCACAGCCGAATATAGCACTCTTACTTGTTTTAATTTAAATAGATATGAAAATTACGTACAATACTACAGTCGCCTTTACTCAACGCTTTTATTTTGGTTATGCCTTAAAACCCAAATTTGAGAATTTTCAAGCGCAAGAAAATTTATATAAGAAAATAAGCTACATTAAAACAAAATTGATTTGCGATATAAAATATTTTAATAAAAAAATCCACAAACTCTGGCATTAAAAAAAGTATTACTTCATTTAACAAACACATACAAAAAAATTTCCACATAACAAAGAAGTTAAGAAAAAAAATTTGATAACACTTTACATATGGCAACGCTGAAATAAATTAAGTACTTACCATGATGCAATTATACTAGGTACATGCACAAACCCAGGCTGTTACTGTATACATTGCACATAGTTGTCAAACTTTGTTTACAAGCTACAAAAATTTTAATGTATGTGTGTGAAGAAAATGATTACAGTGTTGCCAATGAATTTACACATGGCTGTGTCTCCAATTACACATTGAAGAAAATTACACTACACATCTTTTGTTTAGGTTAAAATTAAAACAAAAATAAATAAAAATAGAACCCAAAGTAAAATTACACAAAGATTATACAAAAATTTAATAACATGGCCTACACATGTGAGTAGAAATTACACACTGTGTAGGTACACACAGAATGGCAACACTGAATAACTATAATCATGCGGGAATGCCGCGTCTGCAATTGTACTGTAATAGGTTGTTTAAATAAAATTTTTATTTAGTTTATTTTTATTTAATTTATTTTAAATAAAATAAAATGATTATTTCCTGAGCTCAGCTAGGAGCTCTAGGAATGTTGTTTAATGATTAATTTTAAAATAAAAATACATTGTCTTATATACTAGTTATGAGAATAAAGCTTAACCTATCTTAACATAAGAGGGAAAAGAAAAGGTATATGCTTAATAAGCAAATTGTTCCTTTTAGTTTCCCACGGTAGGCGTGCGGCGTGTGTCTCATAAGAAATTTGGAAAACATGGATTTTGTATTGTTTATATTTATTATATAAACACATGTGGTTATTAATTATGATTCATTCAAGTGCATTATGATGCAGCCTTTGATCAGACTGGCGAGTGTCAAATAGCATCTGTACAAAATACATATTTACGTTGCAGTCTGTCAAATGCATTTGTCTAACACTTCATGCAGCGGTATTTGCCCGATTGCATGAGTGTCAAATGTCCAGTGCACAAAAATAATTTCAATGCCATTGGATGTTATGTATGTTGCGGTCAAGTTGACTTTAAATGTTTACTACGCAATGTTAGTCGTAGTGATAGATAGAACACGCTACACCTCCACCTTTTATAAGAATGTTCATATAACTTTAGTTTCATGGACATTATTTTACAATCTTTTATTTTAAATTAGATAATAGAGTAGAATTAATTATTTATATTTTTGTAGTCCGGACATACTTGTATATTAACTTATTTAGTTCTATATGGCTTAAGTCTATTCTTATGAACTATTTGCTCTTTGTTTGATTTCTTATCTACTAAGGTTACATTATTTCTTAAATCTATTTTCTTAATCTTGTAAGGTCCTTTATATTGGGTTTCTAACTTATGACCTGCTTCATTTTTCAGTAATACTAGATCTCCTATTTTAAAGTTATAATCAATTATATCCCTATCATAGTTTAATTTTTGCTTAAGTTTATTTCTATCTAATAATTATTGGGCCCTCTTATATGCTACTTCTAATCTAAATTTTGTTTCTTTGGCATAGTCCTCTATATTATATAGTGGTTCTACTTTATCTACATTGAAAATCTGAAAACTGTTAGGAGTTTTTGCAAAGGCTAACTCATAAGGACAATAATTATGAATTGTTGAAGGTGTTGTATTAAAACAATAAGTAAAATATTTTAGCCATTCGTCCCAATCATATTTGTCTATAGATATATAGGAACGTACATATTCATTGAAAGTTCTATGACTTCTTTCTATTGTGCCTACTGTTTGGTGGTGATGAGCTGTCGAAGTTAATTTTTAAATTTTTAGTAGATTACAAAGTTCTGTGAATATCGAATTTTTATATTCTGTTCCCATGTCCGAAATGAACGTCTTCATTGGACCATAGGTAAGTATAAAATTTTCAAAAATTGCCTTAGCGATTGTTTTAGCGCTTTTGTCTCTTATTGGTATAGTAACTAAATATTTAGTTAAATCACATATTATTGTGATTGCGTATTCCTTTCCAATTAATGATTTTGGAAATGGCCCTATTGTGTCTACCACTACCGTATCAAATGGTTTTGTTGGCGTTGGTGTCACAGCCATTGGACTTTTGTTATGTTTCAAAGTTTTAGCAGTTTGACATTTATGACATGTTTTTATGTATTTAGATATGTCCTTGGACATATTTTTCCAATAGTAATATCTTTTTATTTTTTCTAATGTTCTATATATTCCGCAATGTCCTCCTTCTATGGGATCATCGTGATATTTCAGCATAATTTCAAGAATTGCCTTGGCATTCTTACTATCAATTTGGGTCACCTTATTTAGTAGCGCTACTTTTATATTTTTTAAATATTTATTGCCCATTTCTTTAAAATCATTTATTGAGATAAATTCGAAAATTTTCTCACTAGGTGCCATTTGCAAATTATATATATTGTGTTTACCGGCCACTTTTTCGAGCCTAGAGAAAAATTGTCCTAAGTCAAAATTCTCTTTAGTAAACAAATCATTAATATGTATATATGTTACTATAGATTTTCCACGTTTGATATAACATCTTACGGGAGAAATGTTTAGTTTATAGTATTTTCTGACGTCAGTGTTTGTTAAAGGTACATATATACTGGGCTTATCATTATTTTTATTTTTATGCTGTTCATTTAGTGTATTACTATTCTTGTCTTTTGTATTGCTCATCGATCTAGTCGTGAAATTTGGAACAATATAGAACAAATTTTATTATTCATGTCTTTTAGGTCATTTATTGTAATTCGCGATAGAGCGTCGGCAACATAGTTATCTTTTCTGGTCAGAGTTAGGAAGTGATTTCTTTGGTACTAACAAGACTGGACTGTTATATTCAGAATAGGAAGGTTCAATAATTTTATCGTCTATTAATTTTTTCACTTGTTTGTCAATTTCTTCTTTATGTGTATGTGGTATACGATAATTTTTAATATATACTGGTTCTTTATCTTTTACTCTCAATTTTTGTTCATAGAAATTATTAGTTGTTATTGTTTCTGATTCCAAACCGAAAATATCACTATATGTTGAACATAGTTTTGTTAATGTTGTTTTAAATTGTTGTGGAAAATGTTTCTGTAAAATTTTTAATATTTCTGATTTTCTTTTAGAGTTTTTGCCTAATTTTCTTTGATAATTTCATAATCAGAGATGTTTTCAGTTTTTATGTTACTTTGTTTGATTTTAGTAATGGTGTTATTAGTGTTTAGAATACGAATAAATGCTTTGTCAGATTTAAGTAATGTATTTGGTATAAAAACACCTGGTTCAATTTCTTGATTTGGAATTAATAATTCGTTATTTGAATTGGTAAAATTTACTTGACGTATTACTTCACATCTTGCAGGTATATTAATTTCATTGCAGTTATTCGTAATCGGTATATCTATTGTATGTGGTAAATTAAATGGTCTAAGGATAAGGTAATCATTATCTTGGTTGAAATCCAATATACAGTTATATTTTTTGATAAAATCCATGCCAATGATTCCATCGCATGGTATCGGAAAATTATTATCTACTACCTGGAAGAAATGTGGTATTAAAAATTTTTTAAATTTTAAATTGCAAAATGTATTTCCAATCGATTTGATGTTACCCTGTCCTATTCCACTTAAAGTTGTTGTTTTATTAGTGTTAATTTGGTTTTGCTTAAAGAATTTTGATTTTATTAATGAAATGTCTGCTCCCGTGTCTACTAAGAGTATGAGTGTAGTGTTAGTATTGTCTAATTGAATATTTATAAAGAAGCTCAAGTTTAGATTTAGATGGTAAATTTTCACTGATTTGAACCCTAAGGGAATTGCGGAGTTTTCCGAATTGTTTTCATTTGATTCTGTTGCTCTTACGTAGTTATTGTTCCTACGATTATTATTAAATCTTTGTCGGTTTCTGTAATAATTGCTATTATTATTATTGTTATTATTATAGTTGTTGTTATTATTTCTACGTGGGTAATTATTTCTTCCACGTGATTGTGTGTTATTACCACGGAAACTGTTTCCAGATTTGTACTTTTATCCATAGTACAAAATGGTATTTTGCTGACCTGTAGCGTCTGTACAACTATTGACAAATTTACTAATAGCATCGTTCATGCTATTGAATTGACCAGCTTCCATGATAAGCTTAACTTTATCTATGGTGCAGTTTTTAGTTAATGCCTTTACGGCAGTTTGTGTGGAATACTTTGTGGCTAGTTCGCATGACAATCCATCTGAAATGTATGCGGTTTCTAATGCCTTGGTTAAATCTTCTATTTCACTGCAATAAGCGATAGCAGTTTTATTGTTTTGTTTTATATTTAAAATTTTTGCTTTTAATACTCCCACAGACTCTCCCTTCACGCTATTTTTTAGTTTGTTTATTATTTCTGATATAGTTCATTCATTGCTGATTAGGTTTCTTGCAGTTCCCTTTAATTTTGTTTTTATTAGTGATACTGCAACTGCTTCGTGAGTACCTTTTATTGAATCTACTAAGGACAAGGAGTCAACAAAGGATCGTAAATTTTCTGATTTTCCATCAAAGTCTATAATCAGCTTTGATGCTGTGTTCAAAAAGTCCACTACAGTTTGAGTCATTTTGGATTCAGTGATACGCATAGAAATATTAAATATTACACTTTCGTGTATTGAATTTGGTAGTTTGATTTGTATCGATTTTTTATCAGCTAATTTTGAAATTCTGCTTGTTAAATCAAAGAAAAATGCTCTTTGGTGAGCTACTGTTAGTCTATTGTAATAAACATTAAATAAAACTCTTATTTCTTCTAATTTTGTAAGAATATTTTGAAAATTATGAATAATTGTTTCATTTTTAATTGGTCTATCAATATCGATGCACTTATATGACCGTTCTTCTTTTATAATTCGTGCCTTATTCAAAATATCTTTCCATTCCATCAGTAAATTAAAAAAAAATTGGTAATAAGTTTAATTTGGTTATATTTTGTCTAAATCGTTTGCTTTACCGAAATACTTTTTTCTTAGAGCTCTTTTATGTGACAAATATATTTTAAGCAACAAGTTTATTGCTGAAATTATTACTAATATTAGCATTAGTAACCATAATGAATTTATCTCTGACTTATGATCAATGATTTCCAAATTGGTAATCACGTTAGCATTGGCTTTTTCCATTTTTGATTCTGTTTTACCCATATTTAAAATTTATTTATTTTACTGAATTATTGGTGCTTGTTACTTTCTTTTTCTATGCGTTCTGACCACCTTATTGCACGAACTGTCATTTCTTCTACATGAGTATTGTTTAAAATATCGTCCTCATTTGGGACACCTGGCATTCCTATTATCTTCCAAATCTGTGCTAAATATTTTACTTGTTGATCCAATGAAATTCCTTCTTCTTCAAAAATAACATTAATATGTTTTTTGGTTTGTTTTCTATTTATATTATCCATTATAATGGCCGTACAAGATATTATATTAAGTTTAATAAATTTTATTTATATATGTATATATATTTATATTAAAAATCCCAAAAAAATTTTCCTCGAGCGGTTAACGCTTACAGGCCTTACGATTGCGGATTAGACGCAATGCGTTTTATGATTTTTTTGTTACATAAGATAAAAAAATTTGTTGGTGCTTACACTTTTTTCTTTTTAATTGCTCCAAAGTTTCCTCCAGTAGATGTAGAGAGGACTGCATAAGTAGCAATCAATGTTTGAACTTAACGACATTTAAAAATTGTGCCCAAATTTATCTGCTGTGAAAATAAAATCCACAAAAACAAAAAATTTTAAAAAAATGCAAAAGTAATAAATATGCAGTTGTTCTCTTTAGTACTTCATCACGTGATATTTGGCTTTGCTACATTTTTTTTGCAATAGCATGCCTACAAAATTTCTGGGTATAAAAGGCAACTTTTCAATACACGCGGTCTTTTTATTTCTACCATTTTTAATCGAAAAGAGCAAAATCTTGCCATGAAATTTTTCTAAGTCTGCAAAAATAAAACCTAACAGTTACTTATAATAGTTATAAAAAAAAAATTAATTAAATTCGTACAATAGTTAATTGGTGTAAAAATCTGGGAAAAATTACAACCAAAAATTACAAGACTCTTTTGAGATATTCCTTTTTGTTCTTATTGTGCCATATCCAGAAAGGTAAGAAAAATCGACATAGCATATCCTTATACTTGGTGTACAAAACTATTGCTTCCATAGGTTTGGCACTTAGTCTTAAGTAAAGATATTACCAACAAACGTGAACAAAAGAAGTTTGGTTGTTAACCACGACTCATAACAAATTTATCAGGCATCAAACATCGGATTGCCAAAATATCTAACAGACGAATGAGAAAGTTTACATCGAAAGCTCCACCAAAATTTCTTGGAGTATTTTGGAGAAAACTTAAGTTCTCATGTATTACATAATCCTACTGGGCAGTATAAAAGCAATAACCCTGACAAACGGAAAACACCATCCAATAATCTATCATACTTTAAATTCGCCAGACGTAAAGAATATTCTTACTTTGGAAACGGGTCTCCTCAATAATAGTAAATTACCATAAAAAGGAAAAAAATTAGAGCAAAAAGAAGACATTTATTTAGTTAAAAAAAAAAATATTAAAACAAAAGCATATCCAACAACAACAACACATGAAATCAATCTAACCATACTCTTGTCTCTTTCGAGCTTACAGAACTTGCATAGCTGAATGGCCATTCAACGGTGGAACGTTTATAACGAGTAAGTGATAACCAATATTTTATAATTACGAGTATCATACATTAGTAATCTGTCATCTTTTGAACATATCAATACTGCTTACAAAAGAGAAAGTAAAAGAAAAACAAAGTGTTAACAAATAATTAAATTAATATAATAAATAATAATTATATTACATATAATTAATATTTTAAATATTTTCACTGGCAACGATTACTAATGTGATATTCATAAGGAAAACAAATAATAAATATTCTTATATTGGTGAAGTGTGTTATTGTTGTAAAAATTTAAAAAGAAGAATATCAATGCAAAGAAGAAATCGATTTAGTGATAAAAACATAACTTAAATCGAAAAGAATATTCCAGGTATTTAGAAATGCCTAATGTTATACAAAAATATCTTTTATGTAAAAGTGTTATTTTATTTAAAAGGGGTTCTGCGTCATTAATGAATTATTTTTTTTATAATATGAAACCCATTTTACTCTGAACAATAGTTGTTACATTTATTTATGCACTTATATACTTGTTGATAATGATCATTAAAGTTGTTCGTTGACCTACTTTTGAAATAAGTACATAAATTTGTATATACCTATTTACTACAAATTATACAGGGTAATTAGTTCAGTTTGTCAGAAATTTTTCTTTTTCTTTATATACGAAGGTTACTAATCAAGCATCATGTAATTATAATTAAACTTAAAAGCAAAATGAATTCTAATTTCCTAATTATTCTATATATTATGATTAAAATAATTGATGTTGAAATAAACATTCATACAATGGATTGCTAAACTATTTGTGAAATTTCTTGTGATACACTCGTTGGAGGAATAGATAAAGTGCATTTGGGATTACCTGGTTATGCAAAGTAGGCGCAAAATTACCCGGTAATCAATGGTTGGGATGGGCGATAGAGTTCTAATAACATCTGGGAACCTAACATTATTTTAACGAAGTACTTCTTACTAACTTCCATGCACCTACCATTTTACCATTACACAATTGTCAGATAATTAAATTCTTATTATTAAAGAGCATGCAAATAAAATAGTAAACGATCTGTAGTAGATTCATATTTTCAAAGTCCACGAACCCTCCCAATTGCCGACGAGCCAGAGCTGGATTCTTATGCATGCTAGGACATAAAATTCTCGTGAACCAATACTATCCTTAGGTTATATGCTACAGAGTTATTATTTTTGGCGCCCAACGTGGGGCCCACGTTCAACAACATCTTAATTCGTTTTAATCAAATCGTGGGTCTATTTTCTTTTTGGCAATTTTGTTTGAATTAAATTCTTTCATCCGTATAATAAATCATTTTAGAACGACACATGAAAATTATTCAGGAATTCTGTTGGTTGATAATACCGCCTGTGGTACAAACCATGACCGAAATAATATTTTCATTTTTTTTTAGTTTTTATTTTTACCAACAGTTTGCATTTTTAATCACCAAAATCAAAATAAAATCTAACTCTTATCAAATTTATATATTCGTATACATACATATGTATATTTGGAATTGTAAAGTATCCGTTCGATGTTTCGGGTGTTTTATCAGTATGCATATATGTAGTTATTTAGTTGTGCTTGCCTTAGGATTGGAATTTTAAAATTGGAGTCAATGCATTCGATTTTAAACCACCTATACGGCAGAAGACTATCTTTTTAATTAAATTAGCTTAAAAGTATTGAACAGATTAAATTTTTACCAAAGTATTTCGATTAAAATAAAAGTATTTTGTATTTTTGTCTATTCCGGATATCTAACTGAGTCGTTCACAGGAATATCACATCAATTATATTAATTCAAATTTAGATTTTTTTTCTTCTCGGAAGGTTATCAACTTATATTATAGTATTTTGGGATTGAAGAAAATTTCAATCACTACATTGATTTTTTTTTATATTTTCTTACATTAATTTTATATTTTAAATTCTTTGTCAAATTTTGAAACATTTTTAAATTTCGTGTTCGCTATGTCGGTACGGCGAAGCAACGAGAATTTATCACAAATTCCATCGGCAAGTGTGGCCAGCGATCAGATCCCTCCCACACAATCGAACGTAAGTGTATGCGAAATATGCAAAAACGCCATTACAGTAAACGCAAATGCCTTAAAAGCAATTTGTAGTCACATTTTTCATAAGACATGTCTAAGTAAATACACGCAAAGCAAAACGAACTGTCCTACTTGTAATACTCAAATAGTACAGGTGAAAGCAGCAAACCCAAAAAGCTCCCCAAAGACAAATTTATCGATGACTACTAGGCAGCAAGCAAGACAGCAACAGTTAGAGGAATCAAGGCAAAACACTGAGTCTCAAGATAGAACACAAACACCCAGCATCTCCCGTAGAGATGAATCTTCCCCAAGCAGAGTCGAAGAAGAACAAAATCGTTTACGAAATTTAGTATCAACCGCGGTTGTAGCCCAACGAGCAGAAATTATGTCCTCCCTTAGTGATCAATTAACACAGTTAATACAGAATAATATCGAAGCAGGTTTTCGTAGGCTTAATAGAGACACGAATGATAATCAGTATCAGCCAGCTGAACCAAACGAAATTTTAAATGATTCAAATAGATATACCAATCATGTACAAGGGATTGAAAACCAAACTTTAAATCAGCTATTAGGACTTCCAACATGCAATAATCAGGAAAATTTTATAAATTTTAACGTAAACCCTTCCCCAAGCAATTTGGTGAGACCAAATTCTGGCATTTCGGCAGACTTGTCAGTTCGACCAGATAAAATAAGTCAAATAATTAATAACTGGAGGCTAAAGTTCAATGGTAACTCTTCCAACATGTCTGTAGATTCCTTTTTATATAGGGCGGAAGCACTCACTAATCAAACTTTGGGCGGAAACTTTAACTTGCTGTGTAGGAATGCAAACGTCCTTTTTGAAGGTAAAGCAAGTGACTGGTACTGGCGTTACCACAGATCTGTTCGAACAGTCAGGTGGCCAGACCTATGCGCATCGTTGAAAAGGCAATTTAGGGACACAAGAACAGATATGGACTATCGCGAATTAATTCGAGATAGGAAACAAAAGCCTGGGGAATGTTTTGATGCTTTTTACGATGCGATTTTGGAACTCGTCGATCATCTCGACCAGACCATACCTGATACGACGATGGTAGAAATATTGAGAAGGAACATACTTCCAGAAATTCAACATGAAATTCTGAATTTACACATAAATTCGGTAGATCATTTACGCGACATTTGTAGAAGAAGGGAATTTTTCTTGTTGGATGTTCGCCAAAGAAATATGTCACATAAAACATTAGCATTTCCAAAGAAAATATCTGGGCTTAGATATGAAAATATAAGTCCCGAGAACGTTGCTGCTGATTTTGATGATGAGGTTTCAGAAATGTCCCTGATATGCTGGAATTGCAAGAAATCTGGTCATAGGTATCAGGAGTGTCTAGATGAACGAAATGTATTTTGTTATGGCTGTGGAACTGCGAATTCATTCAAACCAACTTGTCCTAAGTGCAACCCTTCAAAAAACTCAAAAGTGATTGCACATCCAAGTGCACGCAAACCCACTCAGACGAAACTTATAGACCGCTCAACGAGCACACAATAGAACAAAATTTTCATATATTATCTAAACCACAAACTTTTTCTTCGGACAAAAATAAAATTACACCAAAACCATTAATACCTTTCCACATACGTTTACAAAATTATAACAACATCCGTGATAAAATTTTCAACCCAAGCAAAAGCCGTAGGCAAACGCGGTCAGCTAAGAGGATGAAAGATTATTGGTTAGATGTAAGAAACAAACAGAAGAATATATTGTCCAGTATCTTTGAAAAAGAAAATGATGTAAGGCCGTATGCGGAAGTAACATTATTAGGCGAAAAAGTCAGTGGATTACTTGATACAGGCGCAACAATAAGTTGCATAGGAGGAAATTTTGCAACCAAATTTCTTGATTCTAAGCAGCCATATAAAAAAATTAATTGTAAAGTCTTCACAGCCGATGGGAAGCCTCAGGCAGTAGTGGGAAGTGCTGAAACAAAAATCGTTTTTAGGTCGGTAGAAAAATCTATATGTATGTATATAATACCTGGCTTGTCTCAAGAACTGTATCTTGGAATTGACTTTTGGAAATTATATAAGCTTTTACCGATGTCGTTTTCAAACTCGTCATGTAATTTAGAGATTTCTGCTCTTCTGGATAGTTTTAATTTAGATATAAATCAGAAACAGCAACTCCAAAGAGTTATAAACTATTTTCCTTCCTTTTCCAGAGAGGGACTAGGTAAAACAACACTTTTAAGTCATGTAATCGATGTAGGTGACGCTAAACCAATAAAACAGCGTCATTATCCAGTCTCACCAGCGGTAGAAAAACTTATGTACACTGAAGTCGATAGGATGTTAGAAATGGACATAATCGAAGAATCAAATAGTGCCTGGAGCTCTCCTTGTGTCTTGGTGAGGAAACCGGGAAAAAACAGATTATGCTTAGACTGCAGGAAAGTAAATGAATTCACAATTAAGGATGCATATCCTCTTCCCTTCATCGATGGTATATTGAGTAGATTACCCAAAGCCAGGTTCATCACAAGCTTGGATCTTAAAGATGCCTTCTGGCAAATTCCTTTAGATCCAAATTCAAGAGACAAAACAGCATTCACAGTTCCGGGACGACCGTTGTACCAATATAAAGTAATGCCGTTTGGCCTGTGCAATGCACCCCAAACTATGTCTCGTTTGATGGACAAAGTAATTGCACCTAATCTGCGGAATGAAGTCTTCATATACCTCGATGATCTGCTCATCGTTTCAGATAGTTTTGATAGGCATATAGAAGTTTTAAGAGACGTTTCCAAATATTTAGGAGAAGCGGGTCTAACAATCAATGTAGAAAAGAGCAGATTCTGTATGGAGGAAGTAAAGTATCTAGGTCATATTATTGGTCATGGCGTAATTCGTACTGATCCAGAAAAAGTGTCAGCTATCCTCGATTACCCAACCCCTGGGTCATTAAAAGATGTTAGAAGGTTCCTTGGTATGACGGGGTGGTATAGGAAATTCATCAAAAACTTTGCGTCCCTTTCTACTCCCTTGACAGACTTACTGAAAAATAAAAGAAAATTCAATTGGACAGACGAAGCAAACAAGTCTTTTGAAGCTTTGAAGTGCCTATTGAGTACCGCTCCTGTCTTGCACAGTCCGAATTTTATGAAACCTTTTTACATCCACTGTGACCCCAGCAAGACAGGAATAGGAAGTGTACTGGTACAGATAGATTCGGAGGGTGACGAAGTTCCTTTGGCATTCATGTCAAAGAAATTAAATAAAGCCCAACGAAACTATTCAGTAACCGAACAGGAATGCCTAGCCGCAGTATTAAGTATAAAAAAATTCCGTCCTTATGTAGAAGGGCATGAGTTCACTATAGTGACAGATCACGCTTCGCTTAAGTGGCTTATGTCCCAAAAAGATTTAAGCTCTAGGTTGGCTAGATGGGCACTGAAACTGCAAGGATACAACTTCAAAATACAACACCGAAAAGGCTCGCAAAATATTGTCCCGGATACGCTTTCCCGTTCCACTCCGTTAGATCAGGAAATATGTTCGATAAATGAATCAGTACATTTAAATATAAACAGCATGTCTGATGACACTAGCACTTTTGTTGATTTAAAATCGCCACATTTTCAATCGCCTGAGTACAGCTTGTTAAAAAAAAATTTTACTGAAAATGAAAATAAATTACCAGACATAAAAATACTAGACGGATACGTGTACAAACGTACAGAACATGTCAAAGGAGGGGAGTTAAACGATGACTTTTGCTGGAAACTTTGGATTCCAACGGGCTTAGTACCAGACATACTCTTTAGTGCGCATGATAATGCGTTGTCTGCTCATTTTGGGATTCATAAAACATTGGAACGTATTCGCAGGTACTTTTATTGGCCTGGACTTGTTAATAGTGTTAGAGATTATATAAATGACTGCGATATCTGCAAAGCTATTAAACATCCAAACTTTGTATTAAAGCCTCCAATGGGTAGAACGCCCGTTCCTGAGCGTTTATTTCAAAGGTTGTTCATAGATTTTTTGGGCCCATATCCTAGATCAAGAACTGGAAATATTGGAATTTTTATCGTACTCGACCATTTTTCCAAATTCCTTTTTTTAAAACCCGTTAAGAAACTCACAGCTGATATAGTCACAAAATACTTAGAAGAGGAAATTTTTCATACATTTGGAGTACCTGAGACGATTGTGTCAGACAATGGAATACAATTTAAGTCTAAGGTATTTAAAAATCTTTTAGAACGATACAAAATATTCCACTCTCTAACAGCAATACATTCCCCACAAGCCAACGCGTCAGAACGAGTAAATCGCTCTGTCATTGCAGCTATTAGAGCATATGTTGACCCCGACCAAAAAAATTGGGATATAGCATTAAGCAGCATTGCTTGTGCTATACGCTCAAGCGTGCATTCAGCGATAGGTGTAGCACCTTATTATCTAGTTTTCGGTCAGAATATGGTAACAAATGGAGAGACATATTCATTGTTGAGGAAGTTAGGAACTCTAGAGGATAGGACTGCTAATTTTGCAAGAGAAGATTCTATGGAAGTAACCCGGAAAAAGGCTAAAGAGCTTATGGAAAAACAATTTCTGAGAAATGAACGCACTTACAATTTAAGAACGAAAAAAGTTAATTATATAGAAGGTCAGGAGGTTTTTAGACGGAATTTCAAGCAATCTAATTTTGAAAAAGGATATAATGCTAAGTTGGATAAAGTGTTTGTAAAAGCTCGAATAAGAAAACAAATAGGAAATTGTAATTATGAGCTGGAGGATTTAAAAGGAAACTATGTCGGAAAGTATCATACAAAAGATATCAAACCAGGATAGGCAAGCTTTCAGCTGGATCTGATTTCGGTGTAATAAAATGGTACCCCTAAATCAGATCTTGGCTGGGGGAAATTGTGTAGAGAGGACTGCATAAGTAGCAATCAATGTTTGAACTTAACGACATTTAAAAATTGTGCCCAAATTTATCTGCTGTGAAAATAAAATCCACAAAAACAAAAAAATTTAAAAAAATGCAAAAGTAATAAATATGCAGTTGTTCTCTTTAGTACTTCATCACGTGATATTTGGCTTTGCTACATTTTTTTTGCAATAGCATGCCTACAAAATTTCTGGGTATAAAAGGCAACTTTTCAATACACGCGGTCTTTTTATTTCTACCATTTTTAATCGAAAAGAGCAAAATCTTGCCATGAAATTTTTCTAAGTCTGCAAAAATAAAACCTAACAGTTACTTATAATAGTTATAAAAAAAAATTAATTAAATTCGTACAATAGTTAATTGGTGTAAAAATCTGGGAAAAATTACAACCAAAAATTACAAGACTCTTTTGAGATATTCCTTTTTGTTCTTATTGTGCCATATCCAGAAAGGTAAGAAAAATCGACATAGCATATCCTTATACTTGGTGTACAAAACTATTGCTTCCATAGGTTTGGCACTTAGTCTTAAGTAAAGATATTACCAACAAACGTGAACAAAAGAAGTTTGGTTGTTAACCACGACTCATAACAAATTTATCAGGCATCAAACATCGGATTGCCAAAATATCTAACAGACGAATGAGAAAGTTTACATCGAAAGCTCCACCAAAATTTCTTGGAGTATTTTGGAGAAAACTTAAGTTCTCATGTATTACATAATCCTACTGGGCAGTATAAAAGCAATAACCCTGACAAACGGAAAACACCATCCAATAATCTATCATACTTTAAATTCGCCAGACGTAAAGAATATTCTTACTTTGGAAACGGGTCTCCTCAATAATAGTAAATTACCATAAAAAGGAAAAAAATTAGAGCAAAAAGAAGACATTTATTTAGTTAAAAAAAAAAATATTAAAACAAAAGCATATCCAACAACAACAACACATGAAATCAATCTAACCATACTCTTGTCTCTTTCGAACTTACAGAACTTGCATAGCTGAATGGCCATTCAACGGTGGAACGTTTATAACGAGTAAGTGATAACCAATATTTTATAATTACGAGTATCATACATTAGTAATCTGTCATCTTTTGAACATATCAATACTGCTTACAAAAGAGAAAGTAAAAGAAAAACAAAGTGTTAACAAATAATTAAATTAATATAATAAATAATAATTATATTACATATAATTAATATTTTAAATATTTTCACTGGCAACGATTACTAATGTGATATTCATAAGGAAAACAAATAATAAATATTCTTATATTGGTGAAGTGTGTTATTGTTGTAAAAATTTAAAAAGAAGAATATCAGTGCAAAGAAGAAATCGATTTAGTGATAAAAACATAACTTAAATCGAAAAGAATATTCCAGGTATTTAGAAATGCCTAATGTTATACAAAAATATCTTTTATGTAAAAGTGTTATTTTATTTAAAAGGGGTTCTGCGTCATTAATGAATTATTTTTTTTATAATATGAAACCCATTTTACTCTGAACAATAGTTGTTACATTTATTTATGCACTTATATACTTGTTGATAATGATCATTAAAGTTGTTCGTTGACCTACTTTTGAAATAAGTACATAAATTTGTATATACCTATTTACTACAAATTATACAGGGTAATTAGTTCAGTTTGTCAGAAATTTTTCTTTTTCTTTATATACGAAGGTTACTAATCAAGCATCATGTAATTATAATTAAACTTAAAAGCAAAATGAATTCTAATTTCCTAATTATTCTATATATTATGATTAAAATAATTGATGTTGAAATAAACATTCATACAATGGATTGCTAAACTATTTGTGAAATTTCTTGTGATACACTCGTTGGAGGAATAGATAAAGTGCATTTGGGATTACCTGGTTATGCAAAGTAGGCGCAAAATTACCCGGTAATCAATGGTTGGGATGGGCGATAGAGTTCTAATAACATCTGGGAACCTAACATTATTTTAACGAAGTACTTCTTACTAACTTCCATGCACCTACCATTTTACCATTACACAATTGTCAGATAATTAAATTCTTATTATTAAAGAGCATGCAAATAAAATAGTAAACGATCTGTAGTAGATTCATATTTTCAAAGTCCACGAACCCTCCCAATTGCCGACGAGCCAGAGCTGGATTCTTATGCATGCTAGGACATAAAATTCTCGTGAACCAATACTATCCTTAGGTTATATGCTACATAGATTAATTTTGTTCCACATTTCAGTGGAGGCTTCCCAGGATGGTGGTGGTTCACTGTTGATGAGCTTCAACAGTATCGCTTTTTCCCTTTTAAGTTTTTGTGTTACTCCGCCTCTTCTTTTTGGTTTTTGTATTGTTGGTATTGCTTTTAATTGTTGTTCCTTTTTGTGTTGAATTCTTCTGTGGTACTCCGCTATGGTTATAGCTTTAGGTCCTGGTTGATTTTCTGAGCCATGTGATGTCATTTTTTCCATATAATTGGTGAGTTTTTACTTGTATCAGCTGAGTTGAACGTAATATAGATGAGTCAGCTACGGCATTTTTAGAGGCACTACTTCCTGCGGTGGATAGAACTGATGACAATATTTCCAGTGACTTTTGGCTAGACACTCTTCCGACGGAAACTTGGCTGTCTGTCGGGTCTCAATTTGGCGCGCTCTTAGGGCATTTTTAAACTGGCAGGATCGCCATGTAATAGGTTGTTTAAATAAAATTTTTATTTAGTTTATTTTTATTTAATTTATTTTAAATAAAATAAAATGATTATTTCCTGAGCTCAGCTAGGAGCTCTAGGAATGTTGTTTAATGATTAATTTTAAAATAAAAATACATTGTCTTATATACTAGTTATGAGAATAAAGCTTAACCTATCTTAACATAAGAGGTAAAAGAAAAGGTATATGCTTAATAAGCAAATTGTTCCTTTTAGTTTCCCATTTATTATGTAAACACATGTGGTTATTAATTATGATTCATTCAAGTGCATGATGATGCAGCCTTTGATCAGACTGGCGAGTGTCAAATAGCATCTCTACAAAATACATATTTACGTTGCACTCTGTCAAATGCATTTGCCTAACACTTCATGCAGCGGTATTTGCCCGATTGCATGAGTGTCAAATGTCTAGTGCACAAAAATAATTTCAATGCCATTGGATGTTATGTATGTTGCGGTCAAGTTGACTTTAAATGTTTACTACGCAATGTTAGTCGTAGTGATAGATAGAACACGCTACAGTATCCTAGTTTCCCTGTAATTGCTATTTTTATAAACAAAAGACATTTGTTTTTGACAACTATTTGCTTGTTTATACCAACAAAATGCATGTAGTTTTTGGTGTTGTAATTTTGTTGTAGTCGTGCAAGTACCTAGTATAATTGTATCATGGTACTTACGCGTACGCTAGCACATGTCCATTGATGTGCTGCACATTTCGTGTGCGTGTGCATCCATTTTATGTGTACATGATTCGGCTCATGCACATGAGTGTGCAAGTCCGAACCCTGATTAACACACAAAATGTTTACGAATATGGTGTAAACAGTTGTGAGAATAAGCTCGCTGCATTGCAAACACAAAAAGAAAATGCAGACGTTTTACATTTTAACATTAAGAAAATACCAAAAGAATTTTAAATGTGTGCGGGTATAAAAAATTAAGAGTATGAAAAAGGAAAAAGAAAGTGCAAATGCATAAAAGAATGTGAGAGAAATTCAAGCGCCCTGTAGTGCGATTCAGTAACTTCTAACGATCCAACAATCGTAATTTTTATCTATAAATATTCTTGCTTAAAATGACGATTGTGTGATTATAAAACCTCTCTTTAACGGTAGGACTCAGCTGATATTTTCTGTTTTTTTTGTCAATAAAATTAACAGCATATAGGTATGTAAATTATTGTCGCTTAAATAACGACACAGCTTCCATTAACCTACAGCGAATATCGTTAAAAATGTTACTGAATAGCAAATTCGATAATTTTTTGTTATAATTATTTTAACGATGAGATTATCGTGAAAAAAAAGTTAGTGAATCGCAATGCTGGACGCATGACATGACGACACAGTTAACTTAGTTTGAGGAGGTTCGTGAGGCATGGAAACATATGTATGTATCATGATACAATTATAGTAGGTAAATGCACAAGCCCAGCCTGTTACTGTTTACATTGCATATAATAGTCAAACTTTGTTTACAAGCTGCAAAAATGTTAGGGTATGTGTGTGAATAAAATGATTACAGTGTTGCCAATAAAAAATAAATAAAAATAGAACCCAAAGTAGAATTACACACAGATTATACAAGAATTTAATTACATGGCGTACACATGTGAGTTGAAATTACAAACTGTCTAACTACACCCAGACTGGCAACAGTGAATAACTATAATCATGCAGGAATGCCGCGTCTGCAATTGTACTTTAGTTACCCTGTAATTGTTTTTTTTATAAACAAAAGACAGTTCCCAGCTAAAAAAATTATAAATGGTCCATATATTTTTAATATATGAATGTATATAAATATATATGAATATGTATGAATTCATGTATGGAAATATATGGAATTATACATGGCAAAACTATTATATATGAACTAATATATGGACTAATGTATGAAATGTATTATAATATATGAACTCATATATGGAAATTTAATTATGAAGATCTTCGTATGTGGATCCATATATAAATATAAGATTTTATATATGGAGCCATATAAGAATGTATGCATACATGATATCTCACATAAGATCGTTTTTGCAGTCACAAAAGCTTGGAATTTTATCACTGCTAAATTGGAAATCCATTAGAAAATACATACGGAATGCAAAGATTATACGCGTTCAACTTTTAAAATAGAAAAACTTTTTGTTAAAAAACCATTCTTGTATGATTTTATACATTGTGGACCCATTTAATATATCAAATAATCAAAAGGATACCAGTCATTAATTTTATAGAAAATAACAAAATTCTCTAGATAAGAAACAAAGTTCATATTACTGTATTGAAAACTATTGTTAGAGGGATTATTTTTTCTTTTATAATTAATTGAATTAGTTTTTAATCTGATTTCTTAAGCTAAATGTTATGTACGAATATGATTTATGTGTTTTTTTAAATAATTGATTCACCTTCTGATGAATGAAATGACTTAGTTCGTTTTGAATTATTTGTCCAAACAAATGTTTCATTAAATACAACCTCTCTCTCAAGTCTAAAAAAATTTCATTTTAGTAATTTAATTTATTGCACAGCAGTGCGCTTTTGTGAGTCAAGAGTGTATGAATATGAACTTTGCATACTGTGGAGGCAATTGTATGAAAATGTATGAATATATATAATCATATATGCCCATATACCCTCATTTTTCGGATCCGAACCATATATGGGATATCATATATGCTCCATACATATTTTTTTAGCTGGGTTGTTTCTGACAATTTTTTATTTGCTTATACCAACAATATACATGTGTTTTTTGGTGTTGTATTTTTCTTGTAGCTGTGCATGTACCTAGTATAGTTGTATCATGTGTATGTATATGTAGCATTTATAGGGATAGAAATGTAAAAAAGAGCAGGAATTTCGGTGGATTTAGGTCTTCATGCACAGGAAATTGTTAAGCAATTTGAATCCTGCTTCCGTAAACTTGAATGCAGTATAAAATATAATCCTTTGGTGACACGCATATAAAACCCAGGTCTTTTCCACCACTTTCTTTGCAGATTTTTCGATTTTCTTAATTTGTTTTCTTATTATTGATATACACACGGTGGCACTAGCCAATTGAATAATTTTGCGATTATTCATTTGTATAAATTTATATTCATTTGTATAAATGTTGAATAACAAACAATACAAAAAACAGTCTCAGAATAATAAAGAAAACGACACTAAATGTCATTATGTCAAAATTAGTTCTTGATATAGACAATGACACCGTATTATGAAGGGATGACACTCTTTTCTGTCACAATGACACAACCGAATTTTGTGTCATCGCAAAATTTGACGGGAACAGCACTGCGCACATATGAAAATGACAACACATGAAATGCCCGATGTAAACTCGGCATAACTTTTGGAATTTATAACCGAATTTTGTGTCATCGCAAAATTTGACGGGAACAGCACTGCGCACATATGAAAATGACAACACATGAAATGCCCGATGTAAGCTCGGCATAACTTTTGGAATTTATAACCAGACCTCTAGCTGAATAAAACAATTCAATAATTAGTCAAATAAAGGTCCACTATATACACAATATATAATAAAAAAAATCTGTACGTCACAGAGAAAAACTGGAAAATAATTTGAATTTAGGGCACGAATGTCCATATAAAACACATACTTACATACATATTTTTGTTGTCCTTTCACACACAAGAACAATTGTGTTGACATAACATGCTATTTTGAAAGTGAGAAAGGCAAAGAGAGCAGTTTTGTGGTTGGCATAATTTTTCAACAAGGTACAACCAGCGTTACCGTTGGTGTTACTAAAGTAGCAATTTGCCACTCCTTCGACCGATTGGATACTATTGTGCTACTCTATCAAAATGCACCCAAATTTTATACTTTTTCTAATTTTAGCCTCTTTTTGATACTTTTTACTAAATGAAGATGTACTTTTTCCTACTATAGGTTCTATTAATCTATCAGATATGCTGTTTTAATATATTGGCTTGTAAGCAAGCCTATAAGATATCGTTTTTCTTGTGATGCGTGTTTAGCACATCTTTCGAATAATTAATATGTCCAGGCTTGATTATATTCGTATATCTCTGTCTTTATGAGTATGTAAATATAATTACATATTTACATATGTAGGTATGTACAATGTGCATATATTAACTAAATTTCGTTGAAATATATTAAATTTTAACCAGGAATAATTTCTTAATCAGGAAAATAGATTTAATAGTTAGTAATACTTACAAGTGTATTTCACAAAGGTAAATCAATAATTGTGTACAATATCCTTTTTCATATTCCATTTCATTAAAAATACAATTTAAAAAGCTGATATTAATAACAATCTCTGCCTAAGTAGATAGACATGCAGCTTCATGGCTGCACAGAAAAATGCGCATTTCAACAGCTAAAAAGTCTAGTTAAATTTTTCTTATCTTTTTTAGAAAATCACATTAATTAATAAAAATAATTCATTTCATAATAATTGAAAATACTGAACCTAAGCCCGATTAAGAAATTATTCATGATTAAAAAAAGTTACTATTAAAATTTTTACATGCTTCAAAATATTGCGAAGCGATAAAAGACTGATTGCATTTAAGTATTTGTTTAGGCCCAGTATTTATTAAATTGTGTCCGTTTTTGTGGTATAATAAGTGGACTTGATGTTTTTGTAAGAGAGTTCTCAAATTGCTTTGATAAAAATTTCTATCCAAAGTTATGTACATTTGGTTTATATACATATCTTTAGTTTGTTCCCACTGAGCGGTACTTTTTCCAAATTGCCATCATTAGAAAATAAATTATCTAACGGGCTGAAAATTGAAACTTGCCATACCGTGTTATCTTCTTTAAGTTTGTAGCAAAGTGATTTGGAAGACTGGAGTCCAAATGATGAACCTATTCAAAAGTACTGATATGCAGTTTAAAGAAATATGCATTTAATAACTATTGAAAATTTTCAAATCAACCTTATTCCGCTAATTAAAAAATGCAATGTAAACAAAATTTACAGAATTGTCTTGTGTCTGTTTCTTCAGAATTCAATATTCAGATATTTATTAGAGGCGCCTGCGTAAGCAGTCTTGATATACATAAATATGTCATGTTTTTTAAACGTATTCTCGTGGCATGTATTATACTAAGCCAATAATAAATGCAGTCGTACTATAAACGAAGCACGATGGATGTATTGGTGTACGTGTATATGACTGTTAACAAGCGATGCCGCCAAGACGTCTTGTTCATAACAAATAATAAAAAGAAGTACTCTTGATATAGTATGTAAGTTAACAATAACATTAATTAATAAGAAACAATTCAAAGAACCTTTTGCTTTTAATTTTTTTTTTGCACAAGTCAACAAAAAATGCAATAGTTAACAATAACATTAATTAATAAGAAACAAGTCAAAGAACCTTTTGCTTTTAATTCTTTTTGCACAAGTTAGCGAAAATAAAGTTTTATGAACTTATTTAAATGTTTCTAGCTGCATCAGCATCAGCAGCAAAACAATAATTTTTAAAGTTAATATTACGACACTTATTTAGATTTAGGCCAAGTAAGTAAGTTTATAAATTAAAGAAATTGTAATTTTAAATGAGTTGTAAAATAAATTTCAATAAAGTTGGTCGTTGACCAAAAAAGGTAAAATTAAAAAAATATTTTTTTTAGAACTTTTATCACATAAGTTCTTAACTGGCGCCCGAGCAAAATTAAATAAACGGTTCGTGTGAGTGTCCTTCTGCAAAGGCCCTAAAGTAGTGCAGCAGAAAGGTGTAAAAAGTGTCCTCGCCAGTTCCGATTAAATTAAAAAACAATCCGATAGCTGTGATTGTCCTTCTGCAAAAGCCCTAAAGTAGTGCAGCAGAAAAGTGTGAAAGTGTTCCCAGCAGTTCCAAATATTCCGATATCTGTGAGTGTCCTGCAATAGCCCTAAAGTAGTGCAACAGAAATTCCAGTCTCGGATCAGAAGGAAGAATTCTACATAGTAGAACCCTATTAAAAAAGGAAAAAGAAGTTGAAACAACAAGAAAATTACTGCAAAATCGTGATAGTGAGAGGCCCCCGAGTAGCCGCTAAACAGCAAGCAAAAAGGACGGCATCACGTGCCCGCCAACTATCCGGATCAGCATGAATATCAAAACATTGTAAGTCAACATTTATTTAAAATAAATCTTATGCAAGTTTCTCAGTATAAATGAAAAGAATATTTAAATTAATTTTACCAACACAAAATTATGCAATACAAAGCTTTTGTAAAGTAAAAATTATCTTAAGGATAACAAACTACGCAAAATTAGTGAATACAAATTTTTGTACTATAAAATTATCTTAAGAAAATACATAAAAAAACACAAATAGTATATTAATTCAATAAAACAGAGCTGCGAATCCCACGGGACCCTCCAGTTCTATAGTAATTAAACATTTTATAACAATAAAACCAAGTTAATACTAAAAACTAAAGCCGTATTCCCAATATATCTTGAATCTTCTTATCTAATATTCGTTAAAATGTCAAACCCAGAAAATCTCATTCGTCTTGCAGTTTTAAATACACCGAATACAGAACAAGCATCCAGGGCAATAAACATGAACGACTTAACTAATATCATTACTGAAACTACTTCTCAGTTGTTACAACAACAATTACCCAATTTAATTCAGTCAATAATAAATCCAAGTCCTAGTATTGTTTCCGACCAAGTAATTGACGAACAGTACCGAGGTAACATTACAGACTTTGATAAAATACCAGATATTGTCAAAAGCCTTCGTGAATTTAACGGGAACCAAACAGAATTTATTTCATGGCGCAAGAGCGTTGAACGGATTTTACAGATTTACGAACCTTATAAAGGGACACCTAGATACTTTGGTATCTTGAGTGTAATAAGAAACAAGATCGTGGGTAATGCCGACATTGCCCTCGAATCCTATAACACACCTTTAGATTGGAACTCTATAATAAAGTGTCTTACTCTTCATTATTCTGATAAGAGGGATTTAGCAACCCTAGAATATCAAATGACCTCATTGATTCAAGGAAAATTATCTATTCAAGACTTTTACCAAGTGGTCTATAAACACCTGTCTATAATTCTTAACAAATTAGGAAGCTTAGAAGCGTCTAGAGAAGCTCTTACCTTGTTAACAGAATCTTATCGCAATAAAGCTCTCGATACATTTTTTAGAGGCTTAAATGGTGACCTACCAAAACTTCTTGGTATGAGAGAACCTGTGGATCTACCACAAGCTCTCCACGTCTGTCTTAAACTCGAAAATCAAAGTTTCCGAGCAAATTATGCTCAAAACTTTCATTATAAGAAGTCTACTCTACCACTTCCGCCTCGTAACTACTCTCGTAACCATCAACCACAATTTGTAATTTCATCACCTCGTTCTAATCAAAATAACTTTTATCCACAACTAGCACACATACCACATACACAACAAAAACCTCACATATTCCCAAAAACTAACAATTATCTAACACAATCCCAAACTTACCCAGATAAAATTAACCAATCCCTCCCTACAAGACCCCTTCCTCCAAAACCTCAACCTTTACCAGAACCTATAGACATAGATAGTAGCATACACTCAAAAAGGATTAATTATGCGAACAGACCACAACAACAAAACTTTAACAAAAGACCGCCACCGACAATTTCAAACTCTAATTATCAACCTAAAATACAAAGGAACTTTCACATTGACAATGATTTAGAAACCTATAATAACGTCATAGATAACTCTTTCGATACCGACCAATTCAGTAATGGACCTTACAATCAAGACGAAATTCAAGACCTAAATGATATTCATTTTTTAGAATGACAAGCTCTTCGCTCCCATACTTCGAATGTAGAGCAGAGAGCGGTAAGATACTTAAATTTCTCGTTGATACCGGTTCGAGTAAAAATTACATACAACCACACATCGCAAAACAAACCAAGCCAAATAAAGAAATATTTTTTGCCAAATCAATAGCAGGCAATATTAAAATAAAGGAGCATACGTTTGTGAGACTCTTTAATCTAGAAAAAGAATTGAAATTCTACATTCTCCCAACACTAAAATCATTCGATGGCATCCTTGGAAACGACTCTTTAAAAGAGTTAAATACAATTATATACACTCGTGACAATTTTATGCAGATAGAAAATAGAATAAAAATAAAACTTAAGCAACATTTTTCACAAACTGTAAACACAATAGCGATTCGAGATGATCATATGTCTTTACAACACAAAGAAAATATGAAGAAGATAATTAGTGAATATCCTGAACTGTTCATCGAACCTAATCAAAAGTTAACATATACAACAAGAGTAGTTGGTGAAATCCGTACATCTACAGACACTCCAGTATATTCGAAACAATATCCTTATCCAATGGCATTAAAATCAGAAGTCGAAAAACAAATAAAAAACCTACTGGATGATGGCATCATCAAACCTTCACGTTCACCATACAACTCACCAGTTTGGGTTGTAGGAAAAAAACCAGATTCATTAGGCAACAAACAATATAGACTTGTAATAGACTATAGAAAATTAAATTCATTAACAATTCCCGATAGGTATCCAATACCCGAAATAAATGACGTTCTTTCACAATTAAGAGACAGCAAATACTTTACAGTTTTAGATTTGAAGAGTGGATTCCACCAAATTCCCGTAAAAAAGTCAGATTTCGAAAAAACAGCATTTTCAGTAGCAAACGGCAAGTATGAATTTACACGCCTTCCGTTTGGTTTAAAAAACGCCCCAGCAATTTTCCAACGAGCCTTAGACGATGTTTTACATGATTATATTGGAAAAATATGTTATGTTTACATCGACGACATTGTTATATTCAGCAAATCTGATAAAGAACATTATGATCACATTCGAGACATATTTACAACCTTACAAGCTGCAAATTTAAAGGTACAACTCGATAAATGCAACTTCTTGAAAACTGAAGTAGAATTTCTTGGATTCATTATTTCAGCAGATGGTATAAAAACTAATAAGAAAAAAATTCAAGCTATTCTTGATTTTCCATTACCTAAAACCATTAAAGAGTTACGATCCTTCCTCGGATTATCGGGATACTATCGTAGATTTGTGAGAGATTACGCAAAGATCGCGAAACCCCTAACACAAATTTTAAGAGGGGAAGAAGGTCGTCTTTCAAAAAATAAATCAGCTTTAAAACATATTGAACTAGATGACGTTGCTGTCGAAGCATTCGAAAAACTGAAAAACACTCTAGTCTCTCAAGACATCGTACTAGCTTATCCGGACTATAATAAGGAACTGGAACTTACAACAGATGCATCAGACTTCGCCTTAGGCGCAGTTCTGTCACAAAATAATAAACCAATAGCTTTTATATCTCGAACATTGAATAAAACAGAAGAGCATTATGCGACGAATGAAAAGGAAATGCTCGCAATAATTTGGGCTCTAAACACACTTCGAAACTATTTATACGGATCTGCAAAAGTGAAAATATTTACTGATCACCAGCCGCTGACTAACGCATTAAGCAATAAAAATAATAATAGTAAAATGAAACGCCGGAAGGCTATGTTAGAGGAATTTAACTATGAACTTTTCTACAAACCTGGAAAAGCAAACGTAGTGGCAGATGCCCTTTCAAGGATTCCCACTGTAGAACAGGTAAATTCTCTATCAATTGCAACACATAGTGATGATAGTTCCGGACAAAATCTCATAATAAACGTAGACACACCAATTAACTGCTTTAAAAATCAAATTATTCTCTATACACATCCCATAGCACAGTACAAATTTGAAATAATATTTCCCATTATCATCGACACCATATATTCGAACCTGAATTCACTCAAAACAAACTTGTTAACATTTTAAAAAAATACCTCTACCCTTCAATTCTTAATGCAATAAAAACCTCGGAGCAAAACATGTGAAAAATCCAGGAAATTTATTCACAGCATTTTAATAAATATCGCATTCGATTTACTAGACATCAGATAGAAGACGTACGAAATGAAGAAGAACAAAACAAAATAATTATAGATACTCACAACAGAGCACACCGAAATTGTAAAGAGAATAAACAACAAATATTAGAAAGGTACTATTTCCCAGGTATGTCAAATAAAATAAAGAAGATAATAAAACTATGCACAGTATGTAAAGAGAATAAGTATGATAGGCATCCTATGAAACCCTTATTAAAGGAAACACCTATTCCAAAATATCCAGGCGAAATTGTTCACATAGACATATATAAAACTGAAGGCAAATTAGTATTAACAGCGATTGATAAATTTTCTAAATATGCTCAAGTAAAAGAAATTAAATCCAAAGCAACAGAAGACATACGACAACCACTTCGAGAACTAATATTTGCATTTGGAGTACCAAAGATAATCGTTATGGATAACGAAAAGTCTTTTAATTCCTCAACAATTGTTTTTATGATAAAAATCAACTGAATATTGAAATATTTACGGTCCCACCCTATTCAAGCAGCGTTAACGGACAAGTAGAAAGATTCCATTCTACACTCTCTGAAATCATGCGATGCACAAAGGTAGAAAACATTCATAACACATTTAAAGAATTACTTGAAATTTCAGTATACAAATATAATTGTTCAATACATAGTACAACAGGGAAAAAACCAATTGAATTATTTTTTGGTAGAAGAGTTAGCACAGACCCATCCCAATTAGAAAAAGATAGATTAGCGAACATAGAAAAATTAAAACAAAAACAGGAAACAGACATGCATTACCATAATAAACACAGACAAGAAATAAAAACTTACGAGCCAGGCGAAATAATATTTGCGAAAATAAACACAAGACTAGGAACTAAATTAACACCCAGATATAGGCAAGAAATTGTTAAGATAGATAAAGGAACATTTATAGTAACTGAATCTAATAAAACCATTCATAAGAGCAACATTAGAAGTCAATAAAAAAATCTATTTTCAGCTTCCTTCTCCTTCATTCCATAACTATCCTATCCCTATCCAATGCGGATCTCCAAATTGTAAACTACACACTTTCCCATATAATAACATTAACTGATGGAGTGGCAAAGATCCAAGATGGAACATTCAAAATCATACATATTATAAATCTAAACGAATATCAAACCTTCTTTGATGAAATAAAGAAATTCATTAACTACAATGATCATTCCCAAAATATGTTTATCCCATCCTTAAATAACGAATTGACACAAGCCATAGAAATGCTGGAATCATTACAGTTGACAGACGAAACAAGGAAGAAACGATCAATAAACTTAATCGGTACTGCGTGGAAGTATATCGCTGGTTCTCCTGACCACGATGACTTTGAACTACTAAAAAAAGACCTAAACGAACTAAACACAAATAATAATAAACAATTGATCATAAATGAAAATTTTGCTGAGAGAATAAATAAACTAACAATACAAACAAATACAATAAGTAAAATGATAAGAAATCAAGATTCAATTGGCAACACTGCTATAATAAGTATGCAAACTAGACTAAGATTAGTTAAAGAAGAATTGCAAAATATTAAATACGCCATTCAATGGGCAAAAAATAATGTAATAAATTCTATAGTACTAAACAAAAAAGAAATAAATATTGTCATTGAAACTTTACATAAAGAAAAATTTCCATTTATATCTATTGAAGAAGCATTAGAATATGCTAATGTAAAAGTTTTATACAAAAATTCTACTTTATTGTATGTTATAAAAATTCCACTTACTTCTCAAGAAACTTATACTAAAATATTAATTAAGCCCGTAAAAAAGATAACAAGATTATAAATGTAAACTTTAAAGAAATTTTAAAAAATAAAGAGAATATTTTAGCCATTAAGAGAAATTGTACTATTATAAATACTATTACAGTTTGTAAAAGAGATGAAGTAACCAACATTGTTAACTCAACCTGTATCCCACCTCTTCTAAATGGATCTCGTCCGTATTGTGACATTTCTGATGCTTTCCATACACCAGCGGTAGAAGAAATAAAGCCAGGTGTAATTCTATTAAATGATTTCCATGGAATAGTAAATAATCAATCAATGAATGGAACATATTTAGTTAATTTCCATAATGAAT
This sequence comes from Tachina fera, assembly GCA_905220375.1. Taxonomy (NCBI): domain Eukaryota; kingdom Metazoa; phylum Arthropoda; class Insecta; order Diptera; family Tachinidae; genus Tachina; species Tachina fera. Next base: position 107,982,727 of record LR999963.1, read on the forward strand.
CCGTAAATATTAATAATGAAAATTTTCGAAATTTGGAAGCTTCAATAATATCAATTTCACCACAAATAGTGCAACAAACTCCTCTAGAAAAACAATACATTAAAATGCTTTCTCTTGAAAAACTTAACCAACTTCATTTAAGCAATATAGTCAAAATCGAACGCTTAGAAACCGAAGCAATCGTTAACAAGTCATTGATTGGTTTTATTCTAATTATTTCCATATTAACTTTAGCTTCATTCAGATTCATTTGTAAAACAAAAGAAAAAATTATATTCAGCAACAATTCAAATAGCAAAATTACTACAAATAAAGATATCACATCAGAAACTAATTCAAATAATAACATTATAAATGAACCTTTTATTCTAATTACAAATCCTCCCAAACCTCCAAGATTGTCAATATCTCATGTTTGAGGACAAACATATTTAAGAGGGGAAGAGTTAACAATAACATTAATTAATAAGAAACAAGTCAAAGAACCTTTTGCTTTTAATTCTTTTTGCACAAGTTAGCGAAAATAAAGTTTTATGAACTTATTTAAATGTTTCTAGTTGCATCAGCATCAGCAGCAAAACAATAATTTTTAAAGTTAATATTACGACACTTATTTAGATTTAGGCCAAGTAAGTAAGTTTATAAATTAAAGAAATTGTAATTTTAAGTGAGTTGTAAAATAAATTTCAATAAAGTTGGTCGTTGACCAAAAAAGGTAAAATTAAAAAAATGTTTTTTTTAGAACTTTTATCACATAAGTTCTTAACTTGTATGCTTATTATTTTGCATATTGTACGTTTAGGTGTGTGTGTAGGATTTAGATGCTAAGCTATTATTTTTGTCTTTAAGGGAGGTTTTTTAAAGCAAGTGCACACAACTCATGCAAATACATGCGTGCGATTTTATGTGCGCAGAAAAATAAGAGAGCATACACAAATTATGTAGTTATGTATGTATGTACATGCATGATGTTTGAATACGTGCCAATGAGAGAAAAAACACAAGCACCAAAAATTTTTCAGCCACGAAATATTGTATTCTTTACTCTTATACCTGCAATAAGTTAAACAAGTGTAATGCCGACAACGTTGGCATAGCGTTTGTTTCAGAAGATTTCGATTAAGTAAGGCATTTGAAATTGCCCGCATGTCTTAAAAGTTCTTATAAGACGTCTTGTGCAGGTCTTTAGTATTTATCAAAAAAATAAATAATTTTTTTTAATACATTTGTTTATTTATTGTATCTTCAATTATGCACTAACAATAAGTATTCAAATCTTAAATCTAAAATATAAGTATTAGGCCCGACCACTGTCGGACATAAACTTAGTGATAGTTATAAATAATACATAAGTAGTGATAATCAAAAAAAAGAGAAAAAAAATATTTTCAAGCAATCCCATCTGGAGTGTTGAGTAAAAGAGCCCTTGTGTCCTTTTTTTCAAGCGAATGTGGCCAGTAAAATTCAAGATGTTACGAGCAAGCGGATTAGGATGTGACTCGAGTTTTGTTAAATATTTGCCTGCGTATTTTGCTATTTCTTCAATCACTAGTGGCATATTCAAATCACTATGTATATTTGAGTTTTTAATGTACCATGGAGCCGATGTTATCAAACGTAAAATTTTGTTTTGCCTTCGCTGTATTCTCTCGACGTTAGAAGCTGAAGCAGTGCCCCATAACTGAATTCCGTAGCACCATATTGGCTTCAAAAGCGACTTGTATAATAAAAGTTTGCAGTCTAGGCTGAGTGTTGAATTTCTACCAATCAGCCAATATATCTGAATTAGTTTACGTTTCATTTGTATTAGCTTTGAGTCAATATGGTGTTTCCATGTAAGTCGTCGATCAAGGTGTATACCAAGGAATTTTACATGTGAATGCTGAGGAACAACTTGATTGTTGATTCGAATTGGGGAACAAGTATCTCTTCGCAGGGTAAATGTTACCTGAACACACTTTTGCTCGTTTACCTTAATTCTCCATAATTTTAACCATAGTTCCAGTTGTGTAATATGTTCTTGTAGCTATCGGCAAGCCTCATGAGGATTTTCGTGCATACTTAAGCAGGCAGTATCATCGGCAAACGTAGATGTATGGATATTACTGCTCAAAGGCATATCACAAGTATAAATCAAATACAAAACTGGCCCCAGTATGCTACCCTGTGGCACACCGGATGATATAGATTCGGGCACACTCATGAATTCTCCTTCCACAACCGTAAACTTCCGGGTAGTAATGTATTTTTCTAATAAATTCACCAAATTTATTGGTAGATATGATTTTAATTTTAAAATTAGACCTTCATGCCACACTTTATCAAATGCCTGCGAAACGTCAATAAACAGTGCAGAACAGTACTTCTTTTCTTCAAATGTTCTTCTTATACATTGAACCAATCTATGCGTTTGTTCAATGGTGCTATGCTGACTTCTAAAACCAAACTGATGGTCTGGGATGCACCCACTACCAATTAGGATTGGGGACAATTTTGACATGAGCAGTTTTTCGAAAAGTTTTGACATTGTTGATAGCAGGCTTATTGGCCTGTATGATTCTGTCTTGGTCAGATCTTTGCCCGGCTTTGGAATCATTTTAACTTTGGACAATACTCTAGTCGTAAAATGGCTTAAAAATTAATAACATGATTCTAAATGCAATACGAGGCAGTATTATTAGTATTTGCTTACTAATTCCATCAATACCCGTTGCTTTCTTCGGGTTGAGTTCAGCAATTAGATTTTGTACATCAAACATTTTAAGTTTTATGGGTCGAGGGGGTAGCGCAACTACACTCGGGAAATCAACAACACCAGTACATGTATTTGGGGTAAATACGGATTTTAAATGCTTTGCAAACAAGTTACCTTTTTCAATATCACTCCTGGCTCAAACTCCGGTAGAAGTGCGCAGAGGTGGTTTAAACTCAACGGGTGTTTTAATTCTTTTCGCAGCGCGCCACAAAGAATAATTAGATGCTGGTGTGACATCGATATTTTCCAGATGATTTTTAAGAGAAGCAGTTTTTTCATATGCAAGCAGTTCTTGGAGTCTTTTGATGCACTCTTTTAATCTAATTTTATTTTGGAGTGATCTGTGCTGTTGCCATTCTCTTCTAGCTCTTCTTTTTGCACATACGAGAAGTTCAACATCTGTAGAATATATTCTGTTAAACCCAGTCTGTTTCGTTAAGATTAGCAATATTAAATTCAATATCGTCATGAGTTCTTAGCTTAATGTTTTCAGTGCAATGACTACTAAGATATTTTTTGAATCGCAGCCAATTAACACGACTGACCATTTTCACATATGGATGAGGTAGAGCACTTCTCAGTGGGCTACAGATTGTAACGATCGTGAGAGAGTGATCGGACGATAGATCTAGGGAAGCTTCAACGTGAATTAATTTTCTAGAAATATTTTTCATGACACCAAAATCTATAACATCAAGAATTTTATGGATGTCAGTAGGCCAGTAAGTGGGCTCCCCACTCGAAATGACGTCCAAGCCCATTTTTGAAATTGTGTTGAACAACGCTCGTCCTCTAGGTGTAATAAGACGCGAACCACAGAAAGTATGTTTTGCATTATAGTCTCCAGCTGCTACGAAACAAGGGCCAAGAGATTTGTAGAAATCCTCGTATTGATCCTCAGTAATTGCGAATCTAGGAGGGGAGTAAATTGATGATATGACAAAATTTGTGCAAAAATGTTCGATACAAATATTCGTTGCTTGTAGATGTTCTTCACAAATGTTGTCAAGAATATAATGCTTGAGTCTTGACTTTATTAAAGTTGCTGATCCACCACAAGCTCTTCCTCTTGGGTCCTTTGAATCACATAAAATGTAGCCATTAATTTTGAATAGGCTTCTTGAAGTCAAATGAGTCTCAGAAACCAACATTATATCAATATTTTTTTCCGTGAGGAAGTGCTGAAGTTCATTTTTATGTTGGCGAATGCCGTTTGCGTTCCAGAAACTTATCTTTAACGTGTTCATGGCTTGTTAAGTGATGCTTGAAGCAGTGTAGACTGCATTCGTAGCATTTTTTGCATCATGCTAGTCATATTTGTTGTAAAATTATTTATAGTCAGCACTAGATTCTCAATAGTAGCTTCAAGGCGACTAAAATTAAAGCTTGAGTTTTCATTCGTTGAATTATTTTGAGGCGGAATATTTTGTGTGGGAATATAACTAGTCTTAGCTGCATCGGCATACGATACACGTGAAGTGACAGGTTGGCTCATTTGAGCAAAAGTGGCGGAGTAAGCGTTTGCTGTTTGTGCTGGAGCTAATTTAGGTTTTTGCCCCATAGTCTGCTTAACGAAAGAATATACAGCACATCCTCTGTAGTTAGCGGTGTGATTACCTCCACAATTACTACATTTTTTTTCTGCTAGATCTTTAGGCTTAACACAACCAGCAGTACCGTGCAATTCACCGCAGATAACACAAACTGAAGGTAACTTGCAGTATGTTTTTGTGTGACCATATTCTTGACAATTATGGCACTGTACGGGTCCAGAACGCTTGTGTGGTTCTTCAACTGTTATTTTTCGGTATAAGAGATATTTTAAATTGTAAATTGGATGAGTCTCACTTTTTTTCAATTTTATATCGTTTGGCTCAAGTTCGACGCGAAATAGATTTTGAGGAATCTTCTCCCTATTTATTATGTTAGATACATTTTTTACCTTAAATCCCTGGAGGACGAGTGCATCTTTTATTTCTTCGGGAGCAACATAGGAATCGATGCCCTTCAATACGATCTGAAGCTGACATGTGTAGAAACTTTTCTTACTTTTTTCAAATTCAGTAATCAGTTTGCGAAAATCTTTTTCCTCATAAATTTGAATTTTGGTTTCATCAATGTTACCACGTTTTATTGGAACGATGTGAAATTTATTCTCACCAATGACTGAAATTAAATTTTTTATAAGAGCGTTTGAATTTTTTTTCTCTCAAATAGATTGGAGGCGGCTTGGATGTTTTGTTCGTAGATACATCGGGTTCGTTGTTGTCAATTTGTAATATTTGAAAACGATTTTGACGGTTAATAGAGGATGCGCTGTTATCCCTACACATTTTTGGAGCAAATGATATTTTCGAAGACTTTGGGCTTCGCCCGCGCTTTACCACTGTTATATATCTGTCCATTCCCACTTGGACCTTGGGTTTTGGGCTGCTCTTAACTTCAGTAAAAACTTGGTTAAGTGATGACCACGAGCCCGAAGCGGATGATATCGCTGAGTTAAATGTAGAAGTACTAGGCAACGGTAATGTTAACGAATCACTAGTTGGCATTGGACAAAGCGAAGTTGATCGCTGACGAAAAAGTGGCCTCGCCGTTAAAAAAAAGTCTACTATCAGATTTCTTATTCATTTTGTTATCATTAAGAGCTCTCAGTAAGTCTATCATCAGATTTTTTATTTTTATTATTTTCATTAAGAGCTTCAGAACTCAAAGTAAAATAGGCATTTCTGCCATTAGAACTCTCTTCACAGTTATTTGGTTTTGAGGTACTCATATAGAGTATTCCTCAAGGGCACTTTTGTTTGTTTGTTTGTTTTTTTTTATTACGGTTTTTTTGTTTTTGTTAATTATGACTATGTAAAAAATATTAGAAATGCAAATAAAGCTAACAATAACAATATGTATTCCGAATATTTTTTCGTAAATTTTTTTTTTGTTTAGTATGAAATAAAAACTCCGCTAAATCGACTGTTCACTATGAATGTACAACGAGAACTCAACAACAACAACTCAACATTTTCTCTAAAGTAAATAAGTTGAGTTAGTTTTTTTTGTAAATAAGTACCAATGCTAAGAAAGCATTAAATATATATATATATATATATATATATATATATATATATATATATATATATATATATATATATATATATATATATATATATATATATATATATATATTCAGAAGATTCAAGTAATTTATTATCCTCACAAAAACATAAATGTGAAAAAAGCCAAGTTCCTTACCGAAATTTCGGCCATTAAAAGTAGTGAGATAAAAATTTTGACCATGTCCTTGTTTGGCACAATACCTATCACTGTAATATGCTATGCATTATATAAATTTTTAACCGTAATTATGTCACATAATTTCTAGATAATATGCCAACTTGACAATATTTTTCCAGATATAAAGAAATAAACAAGTATGCATTATTCTCTTCTTTTTTAGAAAGGTAAAAATATTGCCAAGTTAGCATATTATTTAGAAATTATACAACACTCTTACGGTCACAAATTTATATAATGCATAGCGTGAAAGACGTTGCACACATTTTAAAAAATGATTATAACACAAGAAATGCCAGATGTGTACTCGACATTACACACTCGCTTTTTTTATATACATATACGACTACTTACCCATCTGCAACGCTAAAGTTATTGTAAAAACATACACAAATACACATGTATGAGCATCCCTTTAACAATCCTAAATATCCTACACTTCAATTTCTCCAACCTTCAAGTAAGTTCGTTGCTCATAAATTACATATTTTATTTCATCTCTTCAAACTCTTTAAACATAGGAAATAGGAAAATCAAACTAAATAGAACCAACAACAAAAAACATTCATTTCCCACAAGCATACATAAGGTCTTCTAAAATAACCTTCCATGGTCACCAGCTAAAAAGAAAATAAAAAAAAATGCTGCAACCACTTGACAAACAAAAAAAATCAAACTTCAATTCAAAATTAAAACAAAAACATACGTACAAAGCATGCGTGCCAACGAAAATAAACTACGAGTATGTACATCAACCTACAGACATCTACAAACCATCGAGTACCCTCGTTACTTCACACCTTTGGTTAAAACAAAAGTCTAAAACATGCATACAAAGCATGCGCGCCAACATAATAAACTACGAGTATGCACATCAACCGACAGACATCTACAAACCATCGAGTACCCTCGCCACTTCACACCTTTGGTTAAAACAAAAATCTAAAACATAGATACAAGTTTGCGAGCCAACATACCTTCGAAGTGAAGTGACCCTCGTCACTTCACACCTTTGACATTATTTTAAAATTTTCCCATAAATTACAAAGTTTTTGACGTTAATTACCCAAATTTGACAATTTTTATTGCTGGGGCGCATACATTCTACTACTACTAACTTGGTAAAAATTTTTATCTCACTACTTTTAATGGCCGAAATTTTGGAAAGGAACTTGGCCTTTTTTCAAATTTATGTTTTTGTGAGGATCTGACTACTTTTTGAAAGGTTTTCTTAATAAAGCTTATTAAACTAAAATTTCTAGTACGCTATAGTTCTATTCATAATGACTGCATCATGTTAAAAGAGCAGACCTACAAACAATAATGGGTTAGAGTGTGATATGTGCACCATTGTGTCATTACAAGGACCGACTGATGTTTTAGTGGAAGTGACCCGCCTATTTTTCTAAAGTCTGCTTAGACGTTATACTTTTAAAAATGCAAAATTAAAGGCTAGCATAAGTGAAATTTGCATGTTAAGTTTCAATAGAGTAGCTTGTGGTTTAAATATTTTCTAGTTGGTAACTTACCTAAGTCAATTTTTTTCAAAATTTCAATTCTCTGCCGTATAACATTGATCTAAGTTTTTATAAATATGGCCCTACATCCCTAATGTAACAACCAGTGCTTTCTGATTTTTCCTTTATGCAACTCACCCCTTAACTTAAGGGGTATTGAATTTAAACTCTCTAGTTCAGATTCTAGCTTTAAATATTATGGTTGTTACCCCCACTCTCCATCACTTTTTTAAATTCAAGATTTTGTTTAAGTTAAAGTATCAGTTAAAAGCTTCAGTACAGTATTAGCGTGGCCCCTGCCACTACTGGTTTAAATATTTGGCTTTTTAGATTTTTCTAGCTGATTTCTCATCTTGACCTACTGGCGTATCAAATTTCAGGTCTCTAGCGCAAATTTACTTATTTTATTTTTACGGCGTATGCCTGCCCACGTGTTTAAAAGAAAAAATTTTTTAGTCAGTGCCAATCATACGTGTCAAGTTTCGATGGAAACGGATAATAATATCTACATAAGTAGTAAAAATCTGCTGATCATGTTAACGCCCACTTTTTTAAAGGAAAATTTATAGCGTTTTATTATTAAAACATGTCTGCCAAATTTCAATAAAACTGCTTACGCCAACGATTTAAATTTCATGTTTTAGTTATAAACTTAATGGGCGTAGCCCCGCCCTTATGGCTATATTTTCCTGGCTTTAAGATTTTTCTAGTTAGTTTCTAGCTTAGAAATAATTGTCTATCAAATTTCATCTCATTAGCGAAAATTTAAATTTTTAAATTCTTATTTGCGTGATCAAGCCCGATTTTTCAAACTCAAGATTTTCTTTGGCGAGTGTTTATCTCTCCTGTTGAGTTTCGCTGGGAACGTCTAATAATGAATACATAAATAGTATATTAAAATGTGCTGAATCGAAGTACATACATTAAATAGGAATGGAAATTTTGTGGGGTTTTAACTCCAATTTTGTTTAAAGAGCATTTATAACCTTGTATTACTGCAACATGTAATCCAAATTACAATAAAATCGCTTGAGTTAAACGCGTTGGATTTTTTTAATTCTGAGGTTTTTGGACAGCGGGCTACGTCCTTGGCTATAATTTTCAGGTTTTCAGAATTTTTTAGCTAGTTCCTAATCTATAGCTATTTTCTTATCAAATATCAGCTAACTAGCGCAAATTTTAATTATATTTTCTAATGGTCGTGATACCGTCCATTTTTTCAATCTCATGGTTTTCTTTGGCCAGTAGTTATCTTTCTTGTCGAATTTCGTTGGGAACGGATAGTAATAAATTTATAAATATGTAGTATATTCAAATGTATATGAAATAGTAGGCTTAAAATGTAACGGCCACTTTTTCAACGTAAATTTATAGCCTTGCATCATTGCAACATGTATGCTAAATTTCAATAAAATCACTTCAGTTAAAGGCCTTAGATTTGTATTTTGTATTCTGAGCCTCATGGGCACAGCCCCACCCAATTTGGTAACATTTTTGAGTTTTCAGATGTTTCTCGTAATTTGCTTATCTATAAGTACTCGTTTATCAAATTTCAGCTCAATAGTGCAAATTTAATTTTTATTATTATTAAAACTTTTTTTGGCTAGCGTTTATCTTTCTTGTGTAGTTTCGTTGGAAACGGATAATAGGAGTTACATAAAAAGTACATTTAAATGTACTGGCCGGAAGTACATAAAATAGGAGGTTTAAATTGTATGGGCTGTTAACGCCCACTTATTTTATAAAAATTTATAGCCTTGTATTATTGTAACATGTGTGCCAAATTTCAATAAAATTGCTTGAGTTAAACGCTTAAGATATGTGTTTTTAATTCAAAGCCTTATGGGCGTAGCCCCGGACCCTTGGTAAAAATTTTCGGGTTTTCAGATTTTTCTAGGTGATAACTCACATAGTTCTACTTGTGTACCAAATTTCAGCTCACTAGCACAAAGTTTAATTTTTATGGGAGTATCCCTACCCCCCGGGTTAAAATTTTCGGGTTTTCAGATTTTTCTAGTTCATCGCTCACCTAGATCTACTTGTGTACCAAATTCCAGATCTGTAGCTATAGCGGAAGTGCTTCATAATATTGATGAGTGTGTCAGTGGTCAGTTGTCAATGGTCAGTGGTCAGTGAGTATGTCTTAACGTATGCACTTTTTGCACATCCATATCTCCGGAACCTTTCATTGTAAAACTTTCAAACTGTAGTGTGTGTTTATTTACTTTTGGTCACTATGTCCGCACACTTGTGTGTTTGACTGTACAAGTTATTTATCTGTTCACACACTTTTGTGTTTTACTAAATTGCTGCATGCCATCTGCATTCAGCATGTGTCACACGACACCATCGTTATTTTTGTAATCTTTTATACACACATGCACTGAATTTTTGTGTGGGAATATGCAACGTTTGCATATTCCCACCGCAATAAAATGTATTAGCTTAAGTTAGAATTAAGTTATTTTATTATAATAAGATCAGACAATAAAGAATTATCAAGAGGGACAGTTGCTTCGGCCGCTGTCCTCTTGGATTGAAACAACAAAACATAAATAATTTTTACATTATATTACATGGCGATCCTGCCAAATAAAAGAAATTATAAAAAACTATTACAAATTAAAAATCTATTACGATCTGAAAACAAATTTAAATGTTTTAATATTTCTTAACTACAAAACTAGAAAACGCCAATAAAGAACAACGTAAAGATTTATTGAACAGAAATTATAAAGTGTAATCAATTAAAAAGAAAACCAGAAATCAACAAAGAATAAAAATTAAACAAATCAGTTAATTTTGAATAAAAAACAATGTGGTAGTGGAAAGAAGTGGAATTAATTTAAGAAAACTATTAAAGAATTAATTAAACAAACTGTGAAAATAAGAAATAAAACAGCACCTTTGAAAGTTGTGCAAGTGCTCTGAGTCTATACAACGACAACAATCCACACAATTTTAGTTCACACAGGTTTTGGCAGAGAACTCGTTTTGCGTTGGGAACAGCAATTATTGCATTGCAAGCAGTTGGACAACCACTAATCCAGTTATAATTATCGTCGAGAACTTACAAAAAAAAAAAACATTTAATTTAATTGATTTACAACTAATTCATTTATATTCAAAATTTCTTTTATAATAGTTAAACTAATTACAAAAATGCTTAATCTACATAAAATTTATTGTTGCTCTTAAATGTTTCAATTTCCTGTTATTAACAATTGCTTCATATGTATACATATACTTAAATATTTCATTTTTATCAGTACAATTATTTAATGCTTAAATAGCAATTGAATGTTTGGTGACAATTTTTAAGAAATTTATATATTTTGTCCTCGTGTTTTAGTTAACTGCTATGTTATTATTGATGATGTTAACGTTATGGGTATTTCCATGTAAGTAAAACATTGTTTTTATTAAAAGATAAAATTATTATTACATGTTACAGATTACAATTATTATTTTTTTATACTTGAACAATAAAATTGAAATTAGTACATTCTAATTAACATACATGTTCTTAAAATTAAAAAAAAAAAAATAATAAAAAAATAAAAAATAAAATTTAAAAAAAAAAAAAGGTATATAAAAAATATATATACAAAAATTTATCTCAATTAATTTAACATTAAATACTAAAATCAGCATCACTGCGATACTTACGAGTCCCTCCAGCGATGCCTGATCCTTAATTGAAGGAAAAGAAAAGAGAAAGTTTTAAGATTAATGACGAAAGTGACTACCTAACATAAGAGTATAATTTTTCTTACTTGCAATATGAAATACGAATGTGACATTTCTGATTGGATTTCATAATCACTCGTAATCAAATTTTGTCGGTCGGAATTGTCGCAGTTAATTTTTCGATGAGTATAATTTTTTTTTCTTCCCTTGTATCTATATGAGTATAGAAGGATCTGATTTCTTCTTTCTGAAACCACGCAACTCAAAATATAAAATATATAGTTATTTTGTTATTTAATTTTTTTTATATTAAAGTCAACCTTGGGTGGATTTATATCTACCGAACCCTTAGCCTTTTGTTTGTTTCACATTAATGGCAACAAAGTGAAACTAATCTATTCATACACTGGTAATAGATTCAGACCTTCGATAACGTGACACAGAATTTACATTGAGAAATTGTATTTGATGTTACTGAAAAATATTTCTAATGTCAACATTCCTTGAATCGTAACCCAGTCTACATTTCAATTATATATATGTTGTACCGAATATATAATATCCTTAAATAAACCAAACACGTTACTGATGTATTGACCACTTTGGTTTTTTTTTTTTTTCTCTTTCATCAAGAAATTGGCTCCTTTGCATAGTTATTCATCATGGGTGGTCATGAATCAAAGATTGAAAACCCGAATGCCAATGTCATAAATGAGATAATGATAAAGGTTGAGTATCCCATTGTATATTTAGGCATTATAATTGCTCTCCTGGTATTGCAAATCCTTATAACCCTATATCAGTTACACAAAAGATCGTTGAAAAAGAATTATGCACGAAATGTTTCCATTGCAAGAGGTTTAGATGCTGTCTAAGCAAGATTTTATGTATATGCTTCTACATATATGTATGTACTCAGTTTTAGGATCTACAATTGAGTTCAAAAAAGAAAAGGAAAGAAAAAAGGATTTTATTAGGACGCTACCAACAGCGCCTATTATTAATTAATAAACTCACGTTATATTAAAATTTCCAATCAAAAAATTAATTCTTTATTTAAGTTATTCACAATTTAAAATTATCACAATGAACCAAGGTCCTGATTTTAAGGTGGATTCAATTTGCGTTCAAATATGATATTACCTTTTTAGCTTCTAGAAACGGCTCTTCTGAACCAATTAAAGAATATATTTTTTTTTTTTTTGTTGTGTGTTTCCTTGTACACAGAAATAAAGCCAAGGATAAACGCTTATAATCAAATAATTAAACCACAATATTATCCATCATCAATGACACAAGACTGAATCCCAGTTAAAATTTTATGGATTGGGATGAAATTGTATTAAAAGCTCGATTAATTAAGGAAGAGTTCCTTAAATCTTATAAATGCTTAAATCAAAATAGGGACACAAGAAACGAAACGGTGAATAAACACATTTAGAATCTTGTGGATCGTTTCGAACAGATACGCGTACTACTTAACGTCAATTATAATAGACTTACTCCAGCACACAAAGCCGCTGCTGAATCATTCTTCCTTGACATACGTGCAAAACTTATATCAGTGACACAAAAAAGGGGTATCCTTATAGAAATACCTACATCCCTTCATGAATCAATTAAATTTGTTTCCTTAATCAACACTGATCATAACGGAAAAATGCCACAAACAAACATTGAATTTATAGGTACGGCCTCGAAAATCCTACCGGATTTCGATGGAGGGCCAACAAACCTGCAGAGTTTTGTAGATGCCTTAGAACTACTAAACTCTATAAAAGAGACACATGAAGCTATAGCCATAAACCTCATAAAGACAAAATTAAAAGGTACAGCTAGAAACTTAATCACAAATGAAGCTACTATTGACCAAATTATTTCAAAGTTAAAATCCACTGTTAAAGGAGAATCGGTGGAAGTAATTAATGCAAAACTCCTAAACCTGAAACAGCAAGGCAAGACCGCTAATTCTTATGCCACTGAAATTAATGAATTAACAAAGAAACTGGAAACCGCTTATATATCTGACGGTTTACCTAACTCAACAGCAACAAAGTATGCTACCAATGCTGCCGTTACAGCTATTATAAAGAATGCTAGTAACGAAAGGGTAAAATTAATAATGGAGTCGGGTACGTTTTCTAATATGAACGAGGTCATGTCGAAATTTATAAGTAGTTGTACCGATGTATACGGACAACCTAACTGTATACTCACTTTTCATAATGACCGTCGTAACTCTAATAATAGGAATAACAATAGGCCACGTTACAAAAGTAGCGGACCAAATAATATCAATAGAAGCAATAACAGCAACCCCGAAAGAAACTCCAATGGGTATAGATTTTCAAACAATAATTTCCAATTTCAAAATAGAAACAATGGCAATTGGAACTATAATAATGGCTTCAGAAATAGGATCAATAATCCTCCTCACAACAACCACGGTAGTAGAGGAACAAATAATATACGATGTGTAACCGACAATGCTTCGGAAAACTAATAGTAGCCTCTAAATACTCTATACATACAATAAACCTAGGTCTATACAGTTATCTAAAAATTAGAACGTCTATGAACAATAATCCCTCAATGTTTTTGGTTGATACAGGGGCAGACATTTCAGTAATTAAACATAACCAAGTTCTACACGAACCAATAAATATAAATAAAAGAACCAATATAAATGGAATTGGACAAGGAACTGTAACTACACTGGGAAAAGTACAAAGTGATTTGAAAATTGAAGATCTCCTGATAGCGCATGAATTTCATGTTGTAATGGACGATTTTCCTATCCAAGTAGATGGAATAATAGGAATGGATTTCATTCGAAAATATCAATGTACTTTGGACTTCCAAACTGATAAAGATTTCATAATTTTAAAATCAATTGATGTTCCATATGATATAGCAATTCAACTTATGAACGCACCAAAAATTAATACTGTAACTATCCCAGCCAGATGTGAAGTGATTAGACTAGTTCAATTTGAATCGTCAGAAAACGATGTACTTATTCCACATCAAAAACTTCAGGATGGAGTATACATTGCCAACACAATTACTTCAAAATTACATCCTCTCGTAAAAATAATTAATACTACGGACAATGATGTGACTGTTAATAATGTTTTAGTTCAGGTTGAAAGTCTTAGTGATTACGAAATAGTAAAAAAAGGCTGTAACTCATCAAATAAAACAGAAAAACTTAACAAATTGTCAAAAAATTTTCCTCGCTTTGCAGAAAAAGAACTAAAAATATTATGTTCTGAGTTCATAGATGTGTTCGCACTAGAAACAGAAAAAATCTCTTCAAATAATTTTTACAAACAAAAACTAAAACTGCATGACAAACAACCTGTATATATTAAAAATTACAGAATACCACACTCTCAAAAAGAGGAAGTGAATAAACAGGTAGAAAGACTAATCAATGATGATATAGTTGAACCTTCAGTTTCTGACTACAATAGCCCTATACTTTTAGTACCTAAAAAACCTTTGCCAGGTACTGCTCAGAAAAGATGGAGATTGGTGGTTGACTACAGAGGTATCAATAAAAAATTAATAGCAGATAAGTTCCCATTGCCACGAATAGATGACATACTGGATCAATTGGGTAGGGCAAGATATTTTTCTTGTTTGGATTTAGTATCTGGATTTCATCAAATAGAGCTCGAAGAAGACTCTAGAGATGTTACGTCCTTTTCAACTGAGAAAGGATCCTATAGATTCAAGAGAATACCATATGGTCTTAAAATAGCACCGAATTCATTTCAAAGAATGATGTCCTTAGCATTCTCTGGCTTATCACCAGCTAAAGCTTTCCTTTATATGGATGACTTAGTAGTAATTGGTTGCTCAACTTCACATATGTTACGAAATTTAAAAGATGTATTTAGTCTTTGCAGACAGCATAATCTAAAGCTACACCCTGAAAAATGCTCATTTTTTCGTAGTGAAGTAACATTTTTGGGCCACAAATGCACAGATAAAGGCATTCTGCCTGATGACAGCAAATATTCCGTAATTAAAAACTACCCTACACCTAAAAATGGTGACGAGGCAAAACGCTTCGTGGCATTTTGTAACTACTACAGAAGATTCATTCCGAATTTCGCTGAGTCATCGCGCCATATCACTCGACTATCTAAGAAAAATGTACAGTTTGAATGGACCGATGAGTGTGAAAAATCATTTCAATACCTCAAAAGCCAATTATTAAGTCCAAGACTGCTACAATACCCAGACTTCAAAAAGCAATTCTGTATTACAACAGACGCTAGTAAACACGCCTGTGGAGCTGTCCTTAGCCAAGAGAAAAACGGTGTACAAATGCCTATTTCCTACGCATCTAGATCATTCACAAAAGGTGAATGTAATAAATCCACCATTGAACAGGAGTTAACTGCAATACACTGGGCAATACAACACTTCAGACCATACTTATATGGTACAAAATTTTTAATTAAAACTGATCATAGACCACTGACATATCTGTATCTCTGAAGAGTATGACTTTGTAATAGAGTATATTAGGGGCCAAGAAAATAATGTGGCAGACGCACTGTCACGCATTGACTTTGAAGATATTAAAAATATCAACATAAATCATATACTGAAGGTAACAACAAGACTTCAGGGAAAAACAAGAAACAGTGACTCGGATGAAAGGACACGGGAAAAAGAATTGGTCAGTCTAAAAGTATACGAAACCATAAATGCCTATAAATATTTAAAAATGCCTCAGTTGCATTTCACAAAGGATACTTTAAATATCCTTGCCGTAAAGAAAAAACTTTTCGTGTATAAGCTGAATGACTTAGTTATTAATGGAAAGGTCGATTTAGATCACCTCTTTCCAAAGCTTGCAAAAATAGCTGATAACATAGGTTTCAACATTTAAATTATCACTAGATGATAATCAATTAAAAATCCTAGGAACAAATGTAGAAACATTTAAAGAAACAGGCAACCGCATTTTAAAGGATTATGAGCTAACCATTGTACTCATACCTAACATAACAAAAGTAACAACTAATCAAGAAAGACTAGATATAATGAAAAAGTGTCATGAAAACCCCATTAGTGGAGGACATCCAGGAATCACTCGCATGATAAAAAAAATTAGGCTTTATTATTATTGGAAAGGTATGACGAGAGATATTACCCGTTATGTGAAGAATTGCAAACAATGTCATTTAAATAAAGCAACAGCAAAAATAAAACAACCATTTATTGTAACACCGACCCCTATTAAACCATTCGATGTGGTCATTATTGACACCATAGGACCACTTCCAAAATCTGAATCCCAAAATGTGTACGCAGTAACCTTAATGTGTGATCTTACGAAATATTTAATTGCCATACCGGTAGAGGACAAATCAGCAAAAAGTATTGCAAAAGCAATAGTGGAAGGATTTGTATTGACATATGGTCCCATGAAAAAAATAATAACTGACATGGGTACTGAATATATGAACCAAATACTACAAGAGCTTTGTTCAATGATGGGAGTGGAGAAAGTCAACTCTACACCCTATCATCATGAAACTCTAGGAACTGTGGAGAGATCTCACAGAACGTTTAATGAATACGTGAGGTCTTATATCGCATCTGATAAATCAGACTGGGACATATGGTTGAAATACTTCACGTATAGTTACAATACAACACCGTCAACTGCACATGATTATTGCCCTTTTGAACTTATTTATGGGAAAATCCCTCCTTTAATGGATTGCACCAGAGACAATATTATAGATCCATTGTACAATGTAGACTCATACGAAAAGGAAGTTAAATTCAGACTGCAAGTAGCTTGGCGCAGAGCCGCTAACCTCATCAATAATACTAAGTTACAAAGGCATTTAATTTCCCGAGAGAATGCAAATTCGCCAAATATTGCGATAAACGACCTTGTACTGGTTCAAAATGAAGCTGGTCACAAACTGGATCCTTTGTACAGGGGACCATATAGGGTCGTGGCCATTCATGAAAGCAACAATGTTGACTTAATGAACACAAATGATAAACCTTTTACTGTTCACAGAAACAGAATAAAGAAGATCAATTCTTGAATATCATTTTTTGTGTTTTGTTTTTTTTCTTCTCTACTTCATTTTTCAAGGTAGGGAACCTACGACGACTTTGATTGCTTTGTGATTGTAAGCTACCCAATATAATTGCAATTTTCTCTTTATCTTAAATTTTTCAATCTCAAATAATAATACATAATAAGATTATTCCTTCTGTTAAGGATCTAAAAACAAAAAAAAAAAAGGTTTTTAAATAATTTTTGTATTCAAATAATAATTGGAATGATCTATCTAAGATTATTCCTTCTGTTAAATGGTGAAGGACCTAAATAAAAATATATATAAATATATATATCAATTATATAAAAATAAAAAATATATATAAATATATATATCAATTATAAAAAAAAAATTTTTTAATTTTGTAATAGTGTTAGAAATCCCAAAATTTTATTGTAACTTAAGAATGATCAACTTAAATATATTGATCATTCTTTCCGAAAAAGGGAGGTGTAGTGTGTGTTTATTTACTTTTGGTCACTATGTCCGCACACTTGTGTGTTTGACTGTACAAGTTATTTATCTGTTCACACACTTTTGTGTTTTACTAAATTGCTGCATGCCATCTGCATTCAGCATGTGTCACACGACACCATCGTTATTTTTGTAATCTTTTATACACACATGCACTGAATTTTTGTGTGGGAATATGCAACGTTTGCATATTCCCACCGCAATAAAATGTATTAGCTTAAGTTAGAATTAAGTTATTTTATTATAATAAGATCAGACAATAAAGAATTATCAAGAGGGACAGTTGCTTCGGCCGCTGTCCTCTTGGATTGAAACAACAAAACATAAATAATTTTTACATTATTGCATATAAGGTCACATGAATTTATTCTAGTTATGGTTTAAATTTTATTTTATTTTATTTTACGATTGCGGTGAACAAAGTTATGAGGGGTAAAAACAGCTCGAATGGCTTCCTGTAAATATACACACTACGTGCATTGGCCGGAACTTGGCTTAGATTATAAGCACATATTATACGAATTATTTTTGTATTTTGTGGCTTTATTTTATCATAAAAATAGTATTTTTAGTCCTAATTTTTTTCTTGATGTTTTTAAAAATAAGCCGATTTGTTTTCATTTTTCTTGTTTTTAAAATTTCCCCTTATCTTTCTGAAAATCGCCTTTTTGCGCCACTTTTTTAAATCTTATGACGGTAACGCTGGCTACAACACCACATCAGTAGCACATAGCCAATACACTATCAACTTACCACTTGACCTGGGATTCGATAAAAACGAATGCTGAAGAAAGCCAAGAAATTTCGAAACAAAACTCTTTGATATATGTTCGCTAATCTAAGAAAATAATCAGCCTGTTATTCTAGAGGTACAAAGTTCGATGCATGGCATTTACAGTGGTGTTAAAAAATAACATAAGAACACATACATACCTACATATGTGCAATAATTGAACTGAAAGATATTTGTCACGATAGCCTATTGGATGTGTGTTAGTCTGTTAGAATACATATATGTAGCTACCATTGTTCAAATACTGCAGCGCAAGTTAAGGATATCGAAATTACTTCGATATTCTCTCACTTTTGATATTGCTAGGGAAACAACGAGATCGAACGTTTTTTCGGACAAAAATGAGCAACACGTGAACTTTTTCGATTAATATTTGTGAGTCACTCTCCATAGTTTAACACGATATATGTTCGAGATATGTTCGAAAGCGATATCAATAACGAAAGTCTTGGTCAACTGGGAACAGCCAATGTTAAATGGATACAAAAAATACTAATCTACACAAACCTGTGTACACGTTTACATTTTTATTCCAGATGAATTAAGGGAGGAACACAACTGGGACGAACGACGAATTTGGTCCACGTCGACGAATTCGTCGATAGGCATTCGCTTACCAAATTCGTTGTGTGAAGCACAATAACGACGAATTAAGTCACCGAATTCCTTTCTTAGAGTCTGAGCACAATGTAACGATTATTTAAGGGCCACTCAGACTATAATACAAGTATTAATACTTTTGACGAAAATGCATCCCTGGTCTTATATTTGTTTCAAAAATTTCAAAAAAACAATAACAACTCAACATGTCAGAGCTGCATTTTTACAAAAAGTATTAATACTTGTATAATAGTCTGAACTGGGCTTTATTGCGATGCGGTTTTCCATACGATGTATTATGGCAGGAACACAACTGGGACGAACGACGAATTTCGTCCACGTCGACGAATTCCTCGATAAGAATTCGCTGCCCAAATTCGTCGTGTGAAGCACAATAACGACGAATTAAGTCACCGAACTCCTTTCTTAGAGTCTGAAAACAATGTAACGATTATTAATTGCGATGCGATTTTCCATACGATTTTGAAGTAAAAATCCGCAGTGCGTGACGGAATAAAATTAAAATCTATTTTATTTTCATTGATAGTCTTTCTCTTGCTGACGTTGCCGTAGTTTTTGAATAATTGGCTGTGTTCGCAACATTATTGTAAAAAAACATGATTTTGAAGTTCAAACATTTTTGTCATAGATTATAAAAGTTTAAAAAATATATCAAATATATCTGCGAATGTATAAAATGTTAATAATTTTTTTGTTTTAAGTTATAAAAGTGTATGCACAAAAAAATTAATAAAAATTTAAGCAAATAATGACAAGAATTCCCGTCGCCGTCTTCCATTGTGTTTAGATTTCTCTAGAGCAACGAGAAATCGCACCGCACCGCAAACATTGTGTTTAGACTCTAATATTTCATAAATTTGGTTGTTGTGTGCATTGTTGCCAGATGAAATAGGTGTGAATTAGGGATGCCAAACGGGAAATCCCGAAACCCATATATACATATATCTGATAACAAAAGCAATTCAAATCAACTACTTTTTCATTGTTATTTTCATCAAAGGTGCTACAATATACAACTAAGAATTATTTTGAAAACAAAAAGAATCTTATGACCTTTCGAAGGGAAATAACATGTGGAAAATTCACAAGTTTGACAAATTCATTCCGTCTGATTGTATATTATGAGAGCAATTATGAATAAAACTCCACTAGAAAGTTTTCCCGGGGAGTAATTTCAAACAGTAGCAAATAATATGGGAAAAATAGTAAAAAATAAAAGGAAAAATAAAAAATAATTGGAAAAGGGAAAAATTTCTTGCGGAAATTTACTCATAATTGCAGTGAATATCTATCGTTTCGTTTTTCAAAAAGTCCATAGATATGTATGTATGTTCGTTTTTGTTAAGATTATAGAAAAAATCTACATATATTGAAAACAAAAACAAATTTTAAAATTTAGTTATGGTTTTCAATATAAATTCTCTAACATCAAATGTAATTAATCAACATAAAAATAGATGAGACAAATTCTTTTGATTTTTATTTCATACTCGTATTGAAAATTGTTAATTTTAAAGACAATTGTGTAATGATATATTATCAACATAAAAACTTTTAAAATGCATAAAATTTGTTATTAAAGTAATATTTATTAAAAAAAATAATATATTTTACCAAATAATTGTAGATCCCGTAATCTCGAAAATCCCGAGATCTCGAAAATCCCGGGACTTACGGGATCGGGATTTAGAAATCCCGAATCCCGAATCGATCCCGATTGGCATCCCTAGTGTGAATTCGTCAAATTTCGAAAAAAAGTCGTCAAAATCGTCAAAATTATTATCCGGAAACGTCCAAAATTCGTCAGAAATAAAACAAATAAATTCGCATTTTTTTATAAAATAAGCTAAACTCTTATAAAAAAGCCATCAATTGTTTAAAAAACAAAATAATTACATGTCTTACTTTGGTTTTGTTTAAGTTAACTTGACTAAATACTCTTTCTACGTTTGCTGAAGCTCAGTATTTTCAATTCTTATTGCATGAAATATCTTTATTAATTAATGTGAGTTACTAAAGAAGAGACGAAAAATTAAACTAGACTTTATTAGCTGGGGGAAATTTTTTACATAAAATAAGTTATAGTCGGAATTAAGAGACTAGAGTCCTTTTTTCGTTTTAGGAATTTATTCTACAAATCTTATGTCCTAATTCTGTTCTGAAAAATATTTTTGCTGCAGTGATCCCAGCTTATCTGTTTTCGGGTTATATTTAACACGTTTGCAGTCAGTCAAAACTCGAAAATAATGTATGCCCCAAACTAAAAAAATCCGCAATCTAGCATTTTTTACAGTTATCTTTCAGCCCTTTTTACTTATTGTTAAATATGGCTACATTTTAATCTATGTGAACTTTTTTCCCTTTAATATAGGAATATCGACTTTAATTAATTTTATTTTGCTAGTTTGCTTTACCAATTTAAAAGAGAAGAATAATATAAGGAAAAATCTAGGATAATCAGCTATTTCTTCAAAATTTTTCGTGCTTTGAAATATATTCAGTACATCCTAAAAACAGACAATGTACATATGTATGTTTTTGGAAGTGCGATGAATCGAAATTTTATTTAATAACGACCAATTTTATATGTATGTACTTATGTAAAGCGGCCCATACACTACAACAGCATGCACGCACAATCAAGCGATTGAGCATTCATGCTCGAAGCACACATTATAATAACAAGCTGGTACAGTATTCATTTTTTACAAAATTGCGGTAAGGGTGGTTATGAATAGTGACACCGTTTTTGCTACAATTTATTTATTTTTTTCAGTCTATGGACAAAAAATTCTTACAATTACTATTGGTATGTTGTTAAAATTAGCAGCTATGTATAACTAAAGAGCTAAAATTCTCTTTTCCATTGAAAAAGTTATATTTCAATAAATTATATTTTTTAAATGCATGTTTATTCCATGAAAACTTTGCTCATCTGAGCTAATTTCACCATATACTACACCAGCAAGCTTGTACCATCAGCAAAATATCAAACTCTATTTGACATCACTACAGCAACACGTACAATCACACAACATGCCCATACACGACCCAACCGCTGGCACAAACACTTGATTGCGCATGCATGCTGTTGTAGTGTATGGGCCGCTTAAACATATATCCTCACATTTATGTTTTTGTGAGGATCTGACTACTTTTTGAAAAATGTTTTATAATAACACTTTTTAAACTTAAAATGTCTAGTATGTCTTATTTCTATAAATTATCACTGTGCAAGTTGAAAATGGCATAGTTGCATAAAATAATGGGTGTTGGAATGTACTCCTTAAAAATACACTATTGTGTCATTACAACGGGTTGCAATCTGGAAAGGGTCGTCTGGAAAGAAACATGTAAAATAGAGCGTAAATTTTAGTGGACGTGACGCCGTCTATTTTCTCAATATATTTACATATTAAAGTCTTCTTAGCCAAAATACATAAATCAAAAGGATATTCCCAATACGCATGCAAAGTTTCAATAGGGCAGATGGTGCTTTAATTTTTGGATTTTCCGTTTGAGTACATCAATCACTATTTGTGTACAAAATTTCAACTCTTTATAGTATAATATTATGTAAAATATTTATGGGCCTTGCCCCGCCGACTTTTATATCTGCTAGTGCTAATGGGTCCTGCAAAGTTTGGTATTAAAAAGTTAATGAGAAATATATGAGTAGCAAATTTAAAACTGCTAAACCGAAGTACATGAAAGCAAAAACTACGATTTATGGATGAAGTCACGGCTACTTTTCAAAATAGGAAACTTTATTTTGGATAAGTGCAATGTGTATGAAAAGTTTTAATAAAATGTATCTTAATTTTGAATTTGAAGTGCTTATTTCCACCACCTGATAGCAACTTCTGGTTTTTCAGATTTTTCTTAGTGATCTCTGATCTTAATTTATTTGTGTATCAAATTTAAGCTCGCTAGTGCGAATTGGAGTATAGACGTTGCGGTCCCGTATATCGGGTAAAACTTTTTTGTTTTAAGATTTTCCCATTGGCTTACTTAGTAACACTTATTAGTGTATAAAATTTCAGATCTCCAGCGCGATTTATACCTTTAAATTTTATCAGTATTACCTCTCCCTCTATTTCTAACTCAAAATTTTGTTGTGAGCAGCACTTATAATTCATGCTAATTTTCTTCTAAAATATGCTAGACCAAAGTAGATTAAACACAAGGCTACCATTTTATGGAATGATCACTCCAACTTTTTAAGGTGATAGTTTAAAGCCTTGTGCACGTGCAACGCGTATGCAAGATTTCACTCAATTGGCCTGAAGTAAAAGCTGTATATTAAGTTTTTATTTCAAAATAATATTAGCGTGGCCCGCCCATTCTGATAACGTTTGTTGGGTTTTCAGATTTTTCTAGTTGGATTCTCACCTACACCTACTTGTGTATCAAATTTCAACTCATAAGCGCAAGTATTGATTTTTAATTTTTATGGGCGCAGCCCCGCCCCTCTAACTAAAATGTCCAGGTTTTCAGATTTTCTAGTTGGTTTCTCACCTGGACCAACTTGTATATCAAATTTCATATCCCTAGCGCAACTTTTAATTTTTATGGGCGTAACCCTGCCCACTTTTCCAAACTCAAAATTTTTTTCGGCCCATGCTTAGTATTCGTGTCAAGTTTCGTTGCAAACGGTAATAATAACCACATAAATAGTATATTTAAATATGCTGAGCCGCTGCTGAGGTTTAAACGTCCACTTTTTTAATAACAAATTTATAGCCTTGCATTACCGCAGTATATATGCGAAATATCAATAAAATGTCTTTAATTAAGCGGCTTATATAAGCTTTTTAATTCTGACTTTCATGGGTGTAGCCCCGCCCACCTGGCCAAAATTTCCGAGTTTTCAGACTTCATTATTTTATTTCTTACCTAGACCTAGCTCTATATCGAATTTCAGCTCAATAGCACAAACATTTTATTTTTATGAGCGTAGCCCCGCCCTCCTGGTTCAAATTTTTTGGTTTTCAGATTTTGCTGGATCATTGCTCACCTAGATCTTCTCGTGTACCAAATTTTAGCTCTTCAGCAATAGCGGAAGTGCTTCATCAATTTGATGAGTGTGTCAGTGGTCAGTGAGTATGTCTTAAAATATGCACTTTTTGCACCTCTATATCTCCGGAACCTTTCATTGTAAAACTTTGAAACTTCGCATATGAGGTTATGTGAATTTATTCTAATTATGTTTAAATATCATAAGTTTGCGATTGCGGGTAACAAAGTTATGAGGGGGTAAAAACAGCTCGAATAGCTTGCTGTAAATATACACACTGCGTGCATTGGCCAGAACTTGGCCCGGCGCACTCCCGTGCGCCTATATATGTACATATTTACTTCTATTATATGTGTATGTAATATGTATACTTCATATGCACCTTATTGTTCTCATGATAGTTATCTATTTTTTAATAAATTATTTAACAAAAATTTTTTTGATTTTTTGATTTACAAAAGAAACATTTTAAAACTACCCCGTTTTCGCGCTTATTAGAAAAATTTTACTTAATTTTGCGCTAAACGTATATTTTTTGAACTTAGCACTTTTTCAAAAAAAATTTAAGCGTTTTGAGTATCAATAATCGGCATCACTGTTTTGATGTATGTGTACTTATATCCATATGTACATCCATATATACATACGTGAATAGTTGGCACGAGTTGTATATGCTGTGTTTTTTGCTTTTACTGTGGATAAACAAATTAAGAAAAAATAATTAATAAAATGTGTTCTAATATGTTTAAGCATCATTTTTTTTTGTTTGTTTTTTATTTACTCATGTGTGCATGTGTATGTTTATGTGTGTACCCATTTATTTTGATAGCTCGTTCAAATAAATTAGCGATAATTTCTTATCAAGACTAGGGATGATAGCAATTTCTCTATGGTTCGCAGCAAGGTTCTAAATGAACCAAGTTGGTTCGCTCTCAAAAATTTGTATGGCGAACAATGTTGATTCAATCAAGATTCGACCGCGAACCGTGAATAACAGAGCGAATCTCGGTAATTGCTGTCCTTGTGAATATGGTATAACAGTTAAGGCTCAGTTAGCCGACTGTAATGTAAAGTAACTGTAACGTAGGAAACAGCTGATCGATATTTTTATATGAAAATTAGGTTACGTTACATTACATCTCTATAATCATTTTCATTACTTTTCACATAACAAGATCGATCAGCTGTTTCCTACGGTTGCAGTTACTTTACATTACAGTCGGCTATCTGAGCTTTTAAGGTAGAAGTAGTAAAATCGTATCGTGAAACTGCGTGTCAGCTGACAAAAACCGTGCCATATGCAATGCATGTTACTAGTTATGAAATATGTGGTGGTAGCACTGCTGACGTAAAAAAAATCCGCATTTAAAGCCAGAAATAATGTGCTGTGCAAACTGTTACATTTTCTATAACTTGTGCACAAAGTTGATCGATACGGCAAGCTGTTAAGTAGAAAGATACGATTTTACTAATTCTACCTTTAGTCACGCACGACGAATTTCGTTCGACGAAGGTGTTGTATTTATTTTCATGTGAACAAAAGTGTTTTATTTCATATGCCGAAAGTTTGCACCGAAAAATTCGTCGTTCGTCCCAGTTGTGTTCCTATCATTAGTTTTGTGTTTTATAAAAAGAACAAAAATTATGGTAATAAAAATTAGTCCTGTTTGTTAAAGGCAATTGAAAACTATTTTTTTTTGCAAAACTCCCAATTATTTACACATGTACAAACATACATACTTATACATATGTACATATAAGTATGCATTGGTATGTACGCTCACGCCCATGCATATGATTTGTTTGTGTAAAAATGCCGTTCTTGAGACAGTACCATTCTTTTTTTTCCGCTAATGAAAAACAAAAAACTACCACTCTTTTAACTGGTACCAGTAAAATTATAATGAGTGCAAATCCGTATACATATGTATGTATGTAGGTATACATGTGTTACATACACCCTAAAATATTTATTGGATGTAGTAAGTGTGTGCAGAATCAACTATAAATTTTTACCAACCAATAAAAATTGGTATAAAGAGAGAAAGCATGTTTCAAGATTATATTACTGTCTTGTTTTCATTATTGTTTGATAAATACTCTTTCCGGCGTACAAATACATATTCCCCGCCCATGTATAGTTGGGTTGGGATTAATGAAAACCAATAATAAAACACTTTATAAAGCAAGAGACAAATACACAAAATAAATAATCAGACATCAGTTGAACCAATCAGATGTTTAATAAACTTGTACAACTTCCTAATATGAAAAACTTGTTCGAGGGCTATCCAGAAGCCATGTGAGAAGTACTCGTTAGTACTGTTCAGGCCTCTTGTTTCATTTGACGGAATCGTGTCGAGTGGTTATTCATAATAAATTCATTGATGTGGGCTTTCTGTCGTTATTATGCCTATATGAAAAGTATTTAGATAAAAAGAAAGAATTTATATTCCGCTATTGGCGTTATATGCAAGACTTAAAACTACTTGTTTAGTAATTTTTTAGTGTTTTTGTCAATTTAATTTCTTTCACGCGATATTTGGGAGATAACAAGTTTCTTATATAGTGTAAAAATACAGTAAACCAATAAACATACACACATCACTACTTACGTACAAAACAACTGTTTACACAATTATTTTTTAATATATACTTACATACATACAAACTTAAGTGTATCTTAAGTGCTAAAGTGATATCTGTCATAAGTTAGATAATAATTGTGAAGCAAGGAATTTACCCAATCATTAAAAAAGGTAAAGAAATACATATTAAATTGCTTAGAATAGATCAAAAACCTTCATTGTAAATAGTTTCTATTGATGGCCAAAAATAAAAAAGCTTTGTTAATGCATACGCATTTCCAGAAAAATTAAAACTAATGCATTCCGACCATATGCATACTTATGTATGTATCTACATATGTATACATAGTATGTATAGACATAAGGGTATTCATTTAATCGGGTTTTTGCTTTAATCGGTTAATTAATCGAGGTTTTTAATTAATCGCTTAATATTTGTATTAACCGGTTAACCGATTAATAAAGTTTTCTATAAATCAAGTGCTTTCAACAAATAAAAGTGCATAAAATATTTATTAATTTGAGTTTATTAGTAAAACCAAAAACACACATAATAATTCTTAAACTAATTCGGTTAATTTTTTTAGAACACATCTTGTAATACTAACGATAGTTCCTTCTGTCGGCTGGTCATCATCTGACTCATTATGACAGAGCTCAGCGACGAATATTCTGCAAAAAAGTTAATATATGAATTAACGGCATACGATACGCGGGAAGTAGCAAGTTAGCACGTTATCTAGAAATTATGTGACACCATTACGATTACAAATTTATATAATGCATACCATATTACACACTGAAAGGAAACTCTTCATTCAGACAATGAAATTCTTCATTGTATTAATGAAAATTTTCATTAAAAGTCAGCTAATGAAGCTCTTCATTGGATCAATGAAGAATGTTTCATTGTATTTATGAAGTTAATTTTGGCGGATGTGTCATAAATAGAATGAAACTATTTCATTACTTCAATGAAACTTTTTCATAAATATAATGTAGTTGTTTCATTGATTTAATGAAGTTTTTACGTACTATTAATGAAGTTTCTTCATTAATATAAAGAAAATTTCATTAAAATTATGATGAGATTTTCATAAATATAATTAAATATAAGCAGTAAACAATGAAAATTTTCTATAAAAAACATGAAATCATATCCCTTCCAAACCACCTACTTAATAAAAAATATATAGCTTTTTTTATTTAATATATACAAGTACATATCGCTCATTTACTTCAATAGTGGCATAACTCAAAAAATGGGTTTTTTGAGTTAATAATGCAGAAAGATGCGGCATTTCGTATTTTATCTTGTGTAAAAATTTCATACAAATAGTTTTTACCATCAGCTCCTGAGAGACGATTTTTTTTCATTTCTCCATTGAGTTGTATGCAAATTGAAAACTTAAAACGCGTTTTCTGCAAAACTGTTTTTTTTTGAGTTGTGCCACTATTGAAGTAAATGAGCGATATGTATGTACTTAATACATGTACATATGTTTGTATTTATTAAAGTAAAACATTTAGGATTTAAGCAAACTCATCATTAGAGTTCAACCCAAATAATGTTTTAAGGAAGCCCAAAAACTTACATATTTATAGTAAAACTCTTAATATGTTGTTGAGAATTACAATACACAAACAAACAAACAAAAGAAGCATCTTTATTGGGTGTTTGGCAAAAACTTTTTGTGTTTGTATAGTTGTGAGGCACGTGAATGGGTAAAAAAGAGAAAGAGAGAGATATCTGGCATACAATGAAGAATATGAATGAATGAATTCTATTCATAATGTCTGCGTCAGTTGAAAAGGCAGAGTAAAATAAAATAATGGGTTAGAGTGTGATATGTGCACCATTGTGTCATTACAAGGACCGAGTAATGTACTTAATTTTTTAAAAGTAATCTGAGTAGAAACATATAAAATATAGTGTTAGTGTTAGTGGGAGTGGCCCTACCTACTTTTCTAAAGTCTTCTTAGACGAAGTACTTTTAAAAACGCAATATTAAATGCTAGTGTAATGTGCATGCAAAGTTTGAATAGAGTAGCTTGTGTTTTAACTTTTTCTAGTTGGTAACTTACCTAAACCTATTTATTTTGATGTGTAAATATCTATAAGCTAGGGCGTAAAAATCTTTTTCACAATACAATCACAAATTTTGAGTAAGATGCATACCGCGTTATCAAATCGGTGTGAGCAATGTATGTATGTATAAGTGTAATCATACCCTGAAGGAAACGTGGGGTTAAGTGTATCCATGTCAATAATTTTGTCAACAATTATGGTGTCTTTTTGGTGACACTGTCAACAAATTGTTTTTTTTTTTTTTGATAGGTAGAGAAAATTATTGACGGTTAAAAACAAATCATCAAGCTGATGGGCTTAAAATCGATGGGTAGCTGACGGCAATTGCTGTTATTGACGTCGGCGCCGCCGGCTAGAATTGGCTGAAAGACTCAGTGGGGGAATTTTTATTTTACAGACATACATGTATATCATTGTTGCATTCAACTTTCAAAAACTTCTGCTAGATGCTTTCTGGCAGAATTTGTTGAAAATAAAAAATTGTAATTTGTTAAGAAAAAACTCTTCTGTATTTAGGATTTTTCTCATAAATGTACATGTATTTGAAGCTAAAGGTTCTCTGATGATATGTACACGCAACATTGAAATGCGCATATGATCCAGCTAACCCTTCAACAATCAATTTCAATGTAGTTTTAACAAAAACAAAAATATTTTACTGAATAATTAAATTACATACCTATTAAAATAATATTTTGGGATTATAGTGCGTAAAAAAATTTAAAAAGTATCTTGCATTTTTAGAGAAGTTAAGGCAGTAAATAATTTTGTTTGCAAATATTTGTTTCAAGATACTTTTTCTGTCGCCGCCGACATTTCTCTTTATTTTGTTTAAATAAGTGTATACATAGTTACATACATATAATGAGCAAAAGAAATAGCAGAAGATTGGTGAAAAAGCAAAAAAAATTTTATAGAAATAGAAATTGTGAAGAAGCATCAATATCTATTGAGAGTGAAAATTTTCCAGGACCTGTAGAGCCAAATAATGATGCATCAATTTCTATTGAAAGTGGGAATTTTAAAGAAAGTGAAGGGCCTTATAATGATTTTGTGCACCATTTTGAGGATTTGTCTTACTCAAAGATGTCGCTGCGTGAGAAATTAAAAAATTGGTACATTGAAACGGCGCCTTCTAGAAAATGTACAGAGAAGCTTACAGGAGGAAGGTCTAGATGTACCACTATCAGAGCAATTAAAGCAGTTAAACGTTATTTTAGCTACACAAGGCGACCCATACATAAGTATACTTAGATAATATATTATGACTCGGTTATGGAAGGCAATACAATTATTGTCGCGTTGTCAGTTGTCAAAATAATAATCCCCCTTATTGTAAATTTTAGTGACTTCTAGCAACCTAACTAAAATTGAATTGCTATCCACAATTGAGCCAATAAATTTTGCCGTGGAACAACTTAGGTAGATACACAATAAAAATACTGAATTTATGTCTTATAAATACCACAAATCAAGTTACTTTTCGCTGGTAATGTTGAACGCAATTTGCATTTAGTTCTTGGACAAAGTATTATAATGGATTACAATATTGATGGATCTTTCGAAAAAAAAGGATTACGCATCTTCGGCAATGTTCTAAAGGCTATGATCGGTAAAAATAACGATTTGTTCAGACAGCCACGAAGAAATGAGCTTATAAATGTATATAAATTTTTTTAATATAAAACGAAACGAAGTTCCTTTTATTTAATTCAACAATAAGATATGTTAACTTAAAAAATACTATACAATATTTTGTACCTTATTTTACTTTTAATTTCTTTAATTGCATTACTTAAATAAATATTTGTACCTGTTTGAACTAAATTAAAATAGTATTAATGATATCGTCAATAGTAAGTACAATCTTACTATTGACATTTTCGCCACATGGTCCAACAAGAACTACTTATTCAGTACTGACGTAGTCTACTGGTAGATTTCGTAGGACAAGCCTGTGTTAAATGTCAAAAGTAGATAGCATTAGTTGAGGTATAATTTGTCAGTAGTACTGGTGACATAGTCAATGGATAATCAGTATAATTTTACTATTGACATTTCCTGCAGGGTACGAACAAGAAGTACCCTAAAGGAAATGTCGATGGTGAAAATGTACTAACTCGCTTTTGACTTTGTCACCAGTACTACTCTACAACTATCCCCCATACAATACTTTGTGCTATTGACATTTAGCATGTGCTTGTCATTGAAAATATACTATTAACACTAAAACAATCAACTAGGTAGTGAATTCATAGTTTTTATGGGAACATGGAAACATACCAACCAGACATTTACTGGTACATTTCTATACCTTACGTACATACAAATTTGTATATGTTGACAAGTTGTTGCAAAATCCACCAGAAATACACCAAATCTGTTTTCCCTATTTCTTTTATACTGACGAATAGAAAAGAAATTGTAGACAATGTAACTATTACTAGAAATTTAGTGTTGACATAGAGACACTTGGCCCCAGTCTGACTGCAGGGTATGTACAAAGAAACTTAACAGCTGCATATAAATACACTCATCCAAATTTTAAAGCATACCTTCAGGAGTTAATTTGAATAGAAATAGCTTGTGAAGTGTAATAGTGTTGCCAGTGGGGATAATTTTGTTAAAAAGTTGAAAAATATAAAATAAGTATAAATTTTTAAATAAAAGAGCGTTTTAAATGTCAAATATTTGCTTAAAAGATATATAGCAGTCTTTATAAAGAATTTATAATATTATTTTATAACATATCTTCATTACGTACTGTTGCCTTACACTGTGAACGGCAATTGGTTAACAATCTCCATCTCATGCCAATTATTATGTGTGGAAATTTTAATACAAATTTTGCAAATCCACAGTCGCAAGCTTTATCAAAATTTTTATTTGACGTTTTCCACTTGCATATGAGCAATTCTCCACAAACCCCCATAACTAATAATTCCACTACTATAGATGCAGTTTTCCATAGATTTTTAAATACAGTAGAGTATTTTAGTTACCATAAGCCAATATTAACTATTTGTACTTAAGGCACTTTGCAGTAGGGGTGGACAAAAAACATCGATGTTTTAAAAACACTCGATGTATTGTGATGAAATCCGACTTTTTTTTTGCTATTAAAAAATCGGAAAACATCGATGTTTTCTTTCGATGCAATGAAATGACAAATTGTGTGCAGAACGTGTAGATTGAAATATAAGCGGTTATACATATCTATATGTGTTAGCATAACTCAAGTTTGTATATGAAAAGGTAATAAATATTACACAAACAACTGGAAAGACTGTTACATATATGCCGCGAATAAGTTCGGGTCTGACATCTTTACTCCCAACAAACAGTTTGATAACCACTCGTAATTAAAATAAGAGCTAACAAATTGTGCGCAAGTTCAACAAAGAAAATATTCTGCTGTTTGTTTTTTCCACGAATAAACGTTCTTAATTCAATAGTTTTCTGCTTTTGAAAATAACATGCCGCCTAAGAAAAAAATCATACTGTCTTTGCCACTATCACCTGATATTCTTGATGAGTGCAGTATTGAAACTCTTGTAATCACACCTTCGTCTACAAGTTCTCAATTTGCCAATAATTTGGGTTCTGATTTCAAAGTAAACGTCAAAAAACCATTAACTTGTGTTTTGAAAACATAAGTTCTTATTCACAATATGGCACGAAGGCGCGGACACATAATAATTATGTGTTGTATATGATTTGTAAAGATCATCAGCCTATTACAATAGTTGAAAATGAGGGATTCAAAAATCTCATGAAGGCAGTTGCACCTCAGTACAAAATTCCAAGTAGAACAAGCCTCAGAAGGTGTTTGGGCGATAAATATGATATTATTTCAGAGTCATTTAAATAAAGTTGTCCGCAATAGAAAACCTAACTATGACGACAGATATTGGGTCTGCTACCTTAAATATGAAGAGCTTTTTAGGCGTGACCGTTCATTTCGGCATTGACGTTGAACTTTTTTCAGTCACTCTTGGCATATACGAACTTGATGAAAGACATACGTGAAGAATGGAAGATAAATAAAGACAAAGTAGCGCCCGTTGTTACCGATAATGCTACCAATATAGTAAAAGCGAGTGGAAACATATTGTTTGTAAAATTAAAGCAATCGTGACGTGGTTTAAACAGAGCGTAGTTGCTGCAGATGAGTTGCGAAAAGCAACTTCTGTCGAATTAAAACTAATACAAAGCGTTCCTACGCGCTGGAATAGCACATACTACATGGTCCAAAGGTTCTTAGAAATGCGGACTGTTATTAATGATATTCTTTTCCGATATTCAAAAGCCCCACCAATGCTTAGTGGCTCAGAAATATCCATCGCAGATCAGTGCTCTCTATTTTACGTCCATTAGAGATAAGTACTGCAACACTAGTAAAACTATACCCTTAGTCCGTTGTATGATTTCCAATATTACTTCAGTTGTTGCTGAAGAACCTGTGGTAAAATAAGTGCAAAAATTGATTCAGCAAGAGATGTCAACAAGAATAGGTTCCATAGAACATGTGACTCCTCTTGCTATAGCAAACATTTTAGACCCTCGATTCAAAAAATGCACTTTAATGATGCAATAGCCGTTGCCAATGCTGTATCAAAAATCAAGGAATTAATTAAAAATACTCTTTTGCAAAATGAAGATATTGAATCTGACTCTGAAAAATCCGATAAAAGTGAAGATACTTTTTCATTATGGACTAGCCATTATAAACTGGTTCATAGAAATTAGAAAAGCAATAAGACCAAAGATATGTTGTCTGATGAACTTTGAAAAAAATTATTGGGATATGTAAAATAAACTTGAGGTTTTTCAAAAATATAGTAATAATAAATAATTGAAAAAAAACAATCGCTGTATAAAAAACATCGATTTATCTTATGAAATATTGATGCAACATCGACCTATGCTTGCGATGCATCGCATCGAAAAAAACATCGGCGTTTTTTACAGCGTCCATCCCTACTTTACAGTACTACTAAAATTTCAGTAAAAATAATTTTTTAACCAGTAATTTTTTACTGATTACTAAAATTTTCTCAGCAATTTTTATAAAGTGCCTAAATGATTTATTATATGATGAGGTGTATTTAATTTTCAGTAATCAGTAATGCCCGTATTCATAATGAAATTCTACCAAGTGGCTAAATTTTTTTCATACAAAAATTTCAAAATTTAAATGAAATAAACTTTGCCACTTGCTACAATTTTAATCTGAATTTAATTTTTTACGATTTCACTAGTAGTGCAAATTAAATTTCATTATCAGTAAAAATTTACTGAATTTTTTCAGTAATCAGTAAATTTACTGCTTACTGCTTACTGCAATTTTTAATGCAGTACATATACATATACTGCAGTGTGCCCATTTACTAACTAAATAAGTTAAATAAATCAAATAACAACCAGCAAATTCCTATGTACTTACAATATTGAAAGATTTGGTACTTTTAATTGATTAATTTAAAAAAATATACTAAAAACATAAATTACTTCAAACTTAAAAAAAAATTTTCATTACTAGATGTTTACACATCTGCCCTGTGATCGGACTCACATTGCTTTTTTTTTTTTACAAAATTTCAGTTCTTTACCGTATAATTTTACGAGGACTTTTTATAAACGTGGCCCTATATCCCTAATTTAACAATCGGTGCTTTCGGATTTTTACTGTTCGTAACTCACCCCTAAACTTAACTTTCTAATTTTGAGTTTAAAATGCGTGTCCATGCCGCTTGATAGAAATTAGCAAGATTTTAGATCTTTCTGGATAGTCTCTGATTAAGATTTATTTGTGTATCGAATTTAAGGTCTCTAGAGCAAATTCTAGCTTTAAATGTTATGGCCGTTACCCCCACTCTCCGTCACTTTTCTAAACCCAAGATTTTGTTGTAAGATAGTTTTAAGTTAAAGCTTCATTTAAAAGCTTCAGTACAATATTAGCGTGGCCCCTGCCACTCCTGGTCAAAATATTTTGGTTCTTAGATTTTTCTAGTTGTTTTCTTATCTACTTGCGTATAAAACTTCAGCTCTATAGCGCCAATTAAAATTTGTTATTCTTATGGGCGTGATACTGTCCACTTTCTCAATCCCAAGATTTTTTGGCCATTAGTCATCTTTCCTGTCGAGTTTCGTTGAAAACGGATAGTAATAAATACATAAATAAGTAAGTAGTATATTTAAATATGCTGATCCGAAGTACATGAAATAGGAGGCTTAAAATGTATGGGAGTATTAACGTCCAATTTTTTCACCGAAAATTTATAACCTTGTATTACTGCAACACGTGTGCCAAATTTCAATAAAATCGCTTGAGTTAAACGCCTTAGGCCGGGTTTACATCTGTGTGCCAAATACCACACAAGCGTAAAAAAAGCGCAACCAACTAATTACTAATGAAAAACTATTTGATTCAGACATTTTTTTATTAAGTTAAACAGTTTCATACATAATTAATAGACAATTTTATAGAATCCCAAATGATTGCAAACTGTTTAAATCAATAAATATATGCCTGAATCAACAGTTTTTCATTACTAATTAGTTGGTTACGTTTTTTTGGGCAAAGGATACACAAGACGTAAACTCAGCCTTAGATTTGTTTTTTAAATTTTGAGCCTTATGGGCTCTGCCCCCTAGTTAAATTGTTTGGGTTCTCAGGTTTTTCTAGTCATTTGCTAACCTATAACTACTCGTTTATCAAATTACAGCTGACTAGTGCATATATTAATCTGTTATTCTTATGGGCGTGTTCCCGCCTACTTTTTGTACCCACGATTTTTTTGCTAGTTATCATCTTTCCTGTATTGTTTCGTTGGAAACAAATAATAATAAATGTATAAATAGTACATATAAATGTGGTGACCCGAAGTACATGAAATAGTATGCTTAAATTGTATGGGCGTGTTGACGCCTACTTTTTTCAGCAAAAATTTATAGCCTTGTATTATTGCAACATGTGTGTCAAATTTAAATAAAATCGCTTTAGTTAAATGCTTTAGATATGTTTTGTAATTCTGAGCTTTATGCGTGTAGCACCGCACCCTTGTTTAAAATTTTCGTGTTTTAAGATTTTTCTAGGTGATAATTCACCTAGTTCTGCTTGTGTACCAAGTTTCAGCTCACTAGCGCAAAGTTAACTTTTATGGGCAGGGCCCCTGGATAAAATTTCTGGGTTGACAGATTATTCTAGTTAATTGCTCACCTAGGTCTACCTGTGTACCAAATTTCAGCTCTCTAGCTGTATTGCAAGTGCTTCATAATATTGATGAGTGAGTCAGTAGGTCAGTGAGTATGTCTTAAAATATGCACTTTTTGCACCTCCTTATCTCAGGAACCTTTTGTTTTAACAATTAATAACGTGAAATTAAATTGAATAACCTTATTAGATACATATGTACATATAATTCATACATACATAGCGTGGCCTCAGAATTATTTTTTTGAATGCCCTCTTTCTGAATCACAATTTACTATGGATTATGAGGTATTAAGCAATAACTTTTTTAAGGTTTATTAACAAAAATTTTGAGAAAACATGAACGCCCAGGTACATAGAATCTGTCATAAATTTCGCATTTTTCAACTGAGGTGTTTTACATTTAGTACATGTCCGTCAACGCAAAGTAGAAAAACTTTTTGTGTAGTAGTTTGACAGATTCCTATTGGTTAGTTTTTTTGTATGTTTTGATTTAGGATTTTGCGGCATCAAAAATAAAATAAACAAAAGACAAAAGTAAAAAAATTGAGTTTAATCCAACAAAATATTTTTAACTGTTCAAATGCTTCCGCCAATAAAGTTCTCATTGCGCCAACCTTCTCCGTCGTTGCGTCAATGTCAGTATAAAGTATTCTGGATTCTATGTGCCGGAGTATTTAAGCTCTATCGTTTTCAGGGTTCCGTACACCAAAGGTGAAAAAAGGACCCTATTGTTTTCGCTACGCTGTCCGTCTGTCCGTCACACGGTATTTTCTCAGGAACCGTAAGAGGTACGGACCTGAAATTTGGACAGAGTATGGAGAACCTTGGCCACTACAACAACAAATACACGAGAATTAAAAATTAACGGGTGCTCCAAAACCAGCAACGAAAAATTTTAAAATCCCATGTAATATACATACAATTGTATGTCCATATGTATATTGACATTTGAAATTTGTAAAATTAGTGTATTTTTATATCGACTACAAGAATTAACATTAAAAAATTTAAATTAAAGGGTGGTCCATCAGTTAATGCAATTTTGACTATGTAATTTTGACAACTTGCTATATCTTGGAAACCGTAAGAGGTAAACTCTTGAAATTTTCAAAAACGGTAAAACTAAAAAATCCGAAAATTATAAAATCGCCAAACCGAAAAAAATCGACAAAACCTGAAAAAAATCGCCAAAAATTTAAAAAAAAAATCGCCAAATCGGAAAAAATCTACAGAATTAAAAAAAAAATTTAGCAATAAAATAAATCGCCAAATTTGAAAAAATCGTCTAAATGAAAAAAAATCGCCAAAATGAAAAAAACACCAAAAACCGAAAAAAAATCCCCAAAACGCGAAAAATGCGTTAAAAACCAAAATAATTGTTTATGTGAAAAAAAATCGCCAATATGAAAAAAAATCGCCAAAATTAAAAAAAATCGCCAAATTTAAAAAAATCGCCAA
Organism: Tachina fera; assembly: GCA_905220375.1. NCBI lineage: Eukaryota > Metazoa > Arthropoda > Insecta > Diptera > Tachinidae > Tachina > Tachina fera. The sequence continues at coordinate 108,020,343 of LR999963.1, forward strand.
AATTTAAAATGAACGCCAAAAACCAAAAAAAATCCTCAAAACGAGAAAAAAAGTGACAAAACTAAAAAAAAATCGCCAAAACCAAAAAAAATCACATATGAAAAAGAACGCCATAAATTTAAAAAATCGCCAAAATAAAAAATAAACGACAAACTAACAGAAATCGCCAAAATTAAAAAAACTGCAAAAACCAAAAAAAAAATCGCGAAAAAGTGCCAAAACTCAGAAAGCGCCAATAAATTCGAAAAACTCGCAAACTAAGAAAACGCTTAAAACCGAAAAAACCAAAAACGAAAAAAATGCCCAAAGTATAGCTTATATTGGCTAAAGTTCGCATTGAATTACAAATCTTGTGTGTGCACGGAACCCTTCGTGCGCGGGTCAAAGTGGCACTTCACTGAATTTATTTAGAGCGAAAAAAGGACCCTATTGTTTTCGCTACGCTGTCCGTCACACCGTATTTTCTCAGGAACCGTAAGAGCTACGGACCTGAAATTTTTTTGACAGAGTATGTAGAAACTTGGCTGCTACAACAACAAATACATGAGAATCAAAAATTAAAGGGTGTTCCAAAACGAGCAACGAAAAATGTTAAAATCCCATGTAATACACATATAATTGTATGTACATACGCATATTGACACTTGAAATATGTAAAATTAGTTTATTTTTATAGACTACAACAATTAACACTAAAATTTAAAAAAAAAATTAATTAAAGGGTGGTCCATCAGTTAATGCAATTTTGACTATGTAATTTGGCAACTTGCTATACGTTGGAAACCGTATGAAATTTTCAAAAACTGTAAAACTAAAAAATTTTAAAATTATAAAATCAACAACCCGAAAAAATCGCCAAAACCCGAAAAAAATCGCCAAAAATTTAAAAAAATTCGCAAAAAAGAAAAAAATCGCCAAAATTAAAAAAATTTCTAGCACTAAAATAAATAAATCGCCACATTCGAAAAAATCGCCCAAATGAAAAAAATCGCCAAAATGAAAAAAAAACCGAACAAAAACGCGAAAAATGAGCCAAAACCAAAATAATTGTTTCTATGAAAAAAAATCGACAAATTGAAAATAAATCGCCAAAATTAAAAAACAATCGCCAAAACGAAATAAATCGCCAAAATCCGAAAAAAATGCTCAAAAGGAGAAAAAAAGTGCCGAAACTAAAAAAATTGCCAAAATGAAAGAAAAACGACAAAAATAGAAAAAATCGCAAAAACCAAAAAAAAAATCACATATATGAAAAAACGCCATAATTAAAAAAATCGCTAAAAAAACGTCAAAATTAAAAAGACTTCAAAAACCAAAAAAAAATCGTCAAAACGAGAAAAAAGTGCCAAAACTCAGAAAACGCCAATAAACTAAAAAAAAACCAAAAAAATAACGCTTAAAACCGAAAAAAACCCAAAAACGAAAAAAATTTCACAACTATAGTTTATATTGGCTGAAGCTCGTATTGAATTACATACATATGTCGTGTCCCTAAAGAACCCTTCGTGCGCGGGTCAGAGTCGCACTTCACTGAATTTATTTTGTCATGCGCTTTTTAATATTTTTAATTATTATTTATTTCAAATCACGCAAAAGGTGTTGTGCACAGCGTTACCGTTGGTGCTACTCAATTAGCAATTTTCCACTTTTTCGACTGCTTGGATGCTATTGAGATACTTCAAAAAATGCATCAAAATGTTATACTTTTTCTAATTTTAGCCACTCTTTGATACTGAATGAAGATGTCCTTTTTGTACTTATGGTTTTATTAAAATACATACATATAAGTTACGCTGTTTTAATATGTATATTGAATTGTAAGCAATCTTATACGACGTAATTTTTTTGTCATGCGCTCTTTAATATTTGTAACAGCTGTACCCTCTCATCGACTACGCTGTACGCAAAAATTTCACATATTTCATACAAATGATCTGCACGAGTATGATTGAAACGCTGTTCAACACATTCTCAAGTTTTCAAAAAATTTCCTATTCTCATTTGTAAAAGCGAAACAAGCAATGTAACTGAAAAAATGTGTGTTGCTGTTAGAGAATGGAAACATGAGAGAATGGAGACATTAGAGTAATCAAACATGAGAGTTCGAATTGAATATAACATCACTCTAGTTGTCGTTTGTTTCGTTAAAAAAAAAGCGAAACAAACTTGGATGCTATTGAGATACTTCAAAAAATGCACCAAAATGTTATACTTTTTCTAATTTTAGCCACTCTTTGATACTGAATGAAGATGTCCTTTTTGTACTTACGGTTTTATTAAAATACATATAAGTTACGCTGTTTTAATATGTATATTGAATTGTAAGCAATCTTATACGACGTAATTTTTTTGTCATGCGCTCTTTAATATTTGTAACAGCTGTACCCTCTCATCGACTACGCTGTACGCAAAAATTTCACATATTTCATACAAATGATCCAAATTATTATGGAAACATTCGAATGTTTTGTTCAGTGTTGCCATCTTTTTTCCAACAAATATCGTTAAAGTATACAAGAAAATAGCTAAATTTCAACAAGTAAGAGTGCTATATTCGGCTGTGCCGAATCTTATATACCCTTTACCAAAGTGCGTTTATGTAGTATAGAGATACATACATGAATAGAGATACATACAGAGATATGTAGGTACATATTAATTTTGTGAAAAAATGCATACCTTTTTCTCTAGTGAAATTTTTAGGTTTTTGGCATTATGTTTAATTTGGTGCTTTTTAAATTTTGGCGATTTATTTTATTTTGCTGATTTTTTTAGTTTTGTCGATTTTTTTTTCATATAGGTAATTTTTTTGGGTTTTGGAGATTTTTTTCGGTTTTTATCGTTCTTTTAATTTTGGCGATTTTTTCGTTCTGGCAATTGTTTTGATTTTGACGATTTTTTTTTCATTTGGGCAATTTTTTATTTTTTATATATATAATTTTTTTTATTTTTTTTGTGGCAATATTTTTAGTTTTGACATTTTTTTTTCTCGGTTTTTTTGTTCTGGCGATTTTTTCGGTTTTTGTCGTTTTTATTTCTTTTTGGCAATTTTTTTAGTTTTGACACTTTTTTTCTTTTTGGCGATTTTTATCGGTTTTTGGCGTTTTTTTTAATTTTGGCGATTTTTTTTTCACAAAATGCACAATTGCACAGCTTGAGTTTACGAGTGAAAATTATTGAGCAATATTAACAGGTTTGTGTAAATAAATTCCTACACAATTTTATTTAAGAGAGTGTAAAAATTCACAATTGCCAATTGGCAATTTTTTTTGTTCTGACGATTTTTTCGGTTTTTGGCGTTTTTAATCCTTTTTGGCAATTTTTTTAGTTTTGACATTTTTTTCTCGTTTTGGCGATTTTTTTCGGTTTTTGGCGTTTATTTAATTTTGGCGATTTTTTTTCATTTAATCGATTTTTTTCATATAGGCAATTTTTTTGTTATGGTGATTTTTTTCGGTTTTTGGCGTTTTTTTATAATTTTTTCGATTTAGTTTCGTTTCGGCTTTTTTTTTTTGATTTTGGCGATTTTTTTTCATTTAGGCGATTTTTTTTTGTTATGGTGATTTTTTTCGGTTTTTGGCGTTTTTTTATAATTTTTGCGATTTAGTTTCATTTTGGCGATTTTTTTCGTTTTGACACTTTTTTCTCGTTTTGGCGATTTGTTTCGGTTTTTGGCGTTTGTTTAATTTTAGCGATTTTTTTTCGTTTTGGCGAATTTTTTTGATTGTCGTTTTTTTTCATTTAAGCGATTTTTTTAATTTTTGGCGATTTTTTTTCATATAGGCAATTTTTTTTGTTATGGTGATTTTTTTCGGTTTTTGGCGTTTTTTTATAATTTTTGCGGTTTAGTTTTGTTTTGGCGTTTTTTTTATTTTGGCGATTATTTTTCATTTAGGCGATTTTTTTTTAATTTTTGGCGATTTTTGTTTATATAAGATTTTTTTGTTATGGCGATTTTTGCGGATTTTTGTCATTGTGGGAATTTTTTTTGTTTTAACACTTTTTTTATCGTTTTGGCGATTTTTTTCCTATTTTTGGCGTTTTTTTAATTTTGGCGATTTATTTCGTTTTGGCGATTTTTTTTAATTTTTGTCGATTTTTTTTATATAGGCAATTTTTTTTTGTTTTGGCGATTTTTTTCGGTGTTTGGCGTTTTTTTTTTTAATTTTGGCAATTTATTTTCTTTTCGGCGATTTTTTTTGATTTTGTTTTTTTTATTTAGACGATTTTTTTTAATTTTTGGCGATTTTTGTTCATTTAAGCATTTTTTTTGTTTTGGCGATTTTTGTGGTTCTTGGAGTTTTTTGCCATTGTGGAAATTTACTTTTAGTTTTGACATGTTTTTCTCGTTTTGGCAAGTTTTTACGGGTTTTGGCGTTTTTTTTTCTTAATTTAAGCGTTTTTTTTCATTTTGGCGATTTTTTTCGTTTTGGCGATTTTTTTAAGTTTTTGGCGATTTTATAATTTTTGAATTTTTTAGTTTGACCGTTTTTGAATATTTCAAGAGTTTAACTCTTACGGTATCCAAGATATAGTAATTTGTCAAAATTACATAGTCAAAATTGCATTAACTGATGGACCACCCTTAAATTAATTTTTTTTAAATTTTAGTGTTAATTGTTGGAGCCTATATAAAAATACACTAATTTTACAAATTTCAAGTGTCAATATTCATATGTACACACAATTGCCCACCCAGTGAAAAAAAATGGAAGTGATTCTAGTGGAACTACATTTTCGTTGCTTCCAAAAACTCGATATTTTTAATTTGCCGAGAGTGAGCAAAAAACCATGTAGAAGCTTACTTTACTCATACAAAACCTTGTACCTCCTCCACAGTGTTGGAAAATACTCAAAAGAATTAAAAAAAATTTTTTAAAGAAATTTATAAACTAATTTTAGTCTAAAATTTAAAAGTTATTTGCTTCAATTTACATGAAAACACTGTTTCGGGCTTAAATTCGTATAAAAAGAAACGGATTGTTAAAATAGGTAATTATTTACCATTTTTCCTAGATGAAAATATTATCATAGAACACAAAAAAATGGAATTTTTCTTAATATCGCTTCCAATTGGGTAACCAGGCATCGAAAAAGAGAACTTCTTGCAATGGCAACCCTATGTAAAAATCATTAGATCGGATCGAAATTTTCACTACTTCCGCATCGTAAACTCTACATTTTCATGACTTTTTTGGAGTCTCTGTTTTTACTAGGAAAAAGGGTAAATAGTTGCCTTTTTTAACAATTCGTTTCTTTTTATAGGAATTTAAGCCCGAAATAGTATTTTCATGTAAATTTAAGCTAATAACTTTTAAATCTTAGACTAAAAATAATTCATAAATTTCTTTAAAAAATAATTTTTTTTTAAATTCTGGTGAGTATTTTCTAACACTATCCCAGTAAAAATAGATACTCCAAAAAAGTCATGAAAATGTAGAGTTTGCGATGCGGAAGTAGTGAAAATGTCGATCCGATGTAATGATTTTTACATAGGGTTGTCAGTGCAAGAAGTTCTCTTTTTCGATGCCTAGTCACTGAATTGAAAGCGATATTAAGAAAAATTCCCTTTTTTGTGTTCTATGATAATATTTTCATCTAGGAAAAATGGTAAATAGTTACATATTTTAGCAATCTGTTTCTTTTCATACGAATTTAAGCCCGAAACAGTGTTTTCATGTAAATTGAAGCAAATAACTTTTAAATTTTAGACTAAAATTAGTTCATAAATTTCGTTAAAAAAATTTTTTTTTAAATTCTGGTGAGTATTTTCCAACACTATGGAGGAGTTACAAGGTTTTGTATGACTAAAGTAAGCTTCTACATGGTTTTTTGCTCACTCTCGCCAAATTAAAAATATCGACTTTTTGGAAGCAATGAAAATGTAGTTCCACTAGAATGACTTCCATTTTTTTCACTGGCATGGAGGAGTTACAAGGGTTTGTGTGACTAAAATAAGCTTCTACATGGTTTTTTGCTTACTCTCGGCAAATTAAAAATATCGATTTTTTGAAAGCAATGAAAATGTATTTCCGCTAGAATGACTTCAATTTTTTTTCACTGGGTATGTTTAATTATTAGGAAAAAAGTTAAAGTTTTTCAACCCTGGAAACGTTATTTTATTTTGATAAATTTTTAAAATTTTTTTTAATTATAAATACCAATTTTATTCATACCGAAGTATAAAATAAGTTAATTTAATAAAAAAGTAATAAAAACTTGTTTTCGGTAGTTATTTTCTATGGGAAAATAGAGTTTGAGTTTTCCAGCTCTGAAACCGTCTGCCCGATTTTGCTGATTTTCAATAGCAAAATTTTTCGGAAAATTTCTGACACACCAGTTCAAGAACGAAGTCTCTAGCTGTTTGGGACCTTGGGAAAACCACGTACAGACAGACGGACAGACGGACATCGCTTGTTCGTCTTCCCTATGCATAAGGATCCAGAATATATATACTTTATGTGTCGCTTATTAATATTGTAGAAATTACAAACGGAATGACAAACCTATATATACCCTTTTACCATTTTTTGGTAAAGTGTATAAAATACATTTGAATATTTAGCGATAAATAGTTAAAAACTAATTTATTTTTAAATTTTTTCAACAATTTTACGGTAACTTGTTAACTTTTTTCATTCTTTACAAATTTCTCTAAAAATTGTATCAAATACCAAATTAAAGCAATGTAATAGGGTAATTAAAGGTTCATTTTATTGAAAAACATATAAAACATATAAACATAAATACATACATACATATGGATAAAAAAATAACTACTGAATTCAGGAAAAAAATTGTTTCAAATATAGCAAGCTTCTGCTATTATAGAGTAAAAGTAGCGCTGACACCTTCTGCTGGTTTTTATATGGCGATTTCACGGTTTGGAGTACTACATTTTTTCTCACAAAAGCCCTCCGTTGAATCTAATAAAACATGAAAACATAGCAGTTATCTAAAGTGCTATTTATGCTATTATGTATGAAAGCGCTTCTCAAGATATGATATGACTATATTAGCTATCTTTCTGACTTTAAAACCTGCATTGTTCTGCCGCTTTTCAATAAATTTTTTCTATAGTTTGCCTCTTAAACGTTCACTGCATCTAAACAAGCGCACATTTTAAAGCGAATTATGATGCAAAAAGTCGCTAGAATTCCCGCTAATAGCTAAATCATAATTTCTCCCGCAAAATGTACTTAAAAATCGCTAGATTTGACGGGAAAATAGCTGAAATAGCAACAGTGGTTTTGTTTTAAAAAGCGAACCAAAGAAAACATGCACATCTGTAGAAGTAAATGCGGTAGTGTGTGTGATTTTAATCTTGAATAAAATCTAATTTTAAGATCGAATTCAAGATTTACTTCTTAATAAAAATTTTAAATTCAGATCATATTCTTAAAAATTTTAGAATATAATCTTAAAATTAAGATCAAATTTTTTATTTTAAGAATTCATTCTATAAATTAAGAATTAATACTTAAATTTGAGAACGTCAATCTCACTGAACAAATTTCAAGATTGAAATTTTAAAATTTCTACAATCTAAATTCAAGATTTTTGATCTTAAACCTAGAGTGTTAATTTTCTATTAGTGTAACGAATTGTGTTAAGTCAATCTTTTGATAAGCAACTTTTTCTAAGACGAAGTATATGTATGTATTTCTACTTTCTTAATTTATTTTTTGTTTAATTTTGTACACACATCTGATGAATTTATAGCATAATGAATGAACAAGTTCATATAAAAACAGTATATTTCCCTTTTTATACGAAGTTGTTCATTCATGATATAAATTCATCACGTGCGGACACTCAATTATAATTATATATATTTTTTAGTATTTCTATATTTATTGTAACAATGCGAGGTGACAACATAAGCAAACTGCAGCTATCTGCCAACCGAATGAAAAATATTTGTACCAATCGTAATGAAATTTTTGAGATATTACGACGTTTTTTAGATAAAATTGGAAGAATATAGTAAAACAAAATAATAATTTTAATAGATGCTTACTTTGGATTTTAATTATCGATTTACCTTATAATAATTGTATTGCATTAATTTGTAGGAAAATAAAATAGATGCATAAAGAATACAAATCATTTCTTGTGTTTTGTATAAGTTTTTGGGTATACTCACTTATTCTATTGGAATTTCTAAATAGGTTAAAAAAACATACATTGTATTAATTTTTGCTATAGAATCGACTGGTGAAATCAGATTTGCCATATATTTAACCGTTTTTGCTCTGCAGAAAACGATCTCAAAATCTACTTTTTTAACCACCCCAAGTAGTGAAACTTTTCCAAAAAAAACCACCATTATTTTTATTTAGGCAAACCCCTTTAAAAATTATGGTACCCGATCAGGTAACCTGGTCGCCAAACGAACTGTAATGTACATACATAAGATAAGAGGTTTGAAAGTTTTCAAAAGTATGGTTGAAGTCTTACTGATGATTTGTTAAAGCGCTAATGAAATGCAAACATATAGACATGTTTATTCCAAATATATAAAGGTATATTTTGTATTAAAAATTTTAATATTAATTTCTTATGAGTTTAATTTGAAATGTGTGCAAATTTGGCATAAATTCTTTGCTTAAAAAAGGAAAAAAAATTTTAATATTAATCGAGCGATTAATGGGTGCGCTTACGATTACGACTAAAAGGTGCGATTAATCGCGATTACGATTATAATCGCTGTGCAAACCCTGCCTACGTATGTGTATGTATAAGCAAGTGTATGTGTGTCTATAAGCGTATCAGTACGCTGAAGTTTGACTAAAAATTTCATCATGAAAGGAGCAACAGAAAGGGTTGGGTTTTTATTTCAATCGTACAACTTTTGGTACGCACAAGCAGTGTGACCATATTAGCTCTCTTGGATGTAAATTTAGCTTTATTTTTTAATGCTTAGCTCGAAATATTTCATTTAGCTCTTAGCTTTTTTCAACAATGCATTTAGCCTTTTCTAGCTTTTTCTTTAATTTCAAAATCGTGTAATATATTTCTATTTCAAAATAAATAAAACAGTTTATCCGAATAAATTTATGTGCGGTAAACATGTAAAGTAGTTAAAAAATAATAATAATATTATCTGGCAACGCAGAAAGGATCACTGCAGCATATTCGATCTACACCATAGTGCAATCAGTGATGCCAATAATTCAAAGGCAAAACGAGCCAACTGAGTAGCCAAAAAGAGCTAAAAAGAGCTAAATTTAAAAACTCAAATTTTTCCGTTTTAAATCTATGAATGTACATATTTAATATTCAATTTGCACATCAAGATTTTTTTACATTAATAAAAATAATAATAAGAAAAAATAAAAAATAATAATTTAAAATAAAATCATTTCACAGCAATTGATGCAAATATTTCTCTGCATTAACAATATAACCATACACATTTACATATACTTGTATGTACGTTAAGTTACAAAATAAGAACAATCATTTTCAAAAGGAGTTATCTTTAGAAGGATCTTTTGTTGGTTTAATCTATTTTTTAAACGTGGTATTTGATTTCCAAGCTTTCCTATATTTTTGGCAGTAAGAATCCATTTCAATAATTTGTGGAAAATTTTCTAATTACTCAGAAACGAACACTTTATAATAAAAACGGGGTTTTACAATTTGAAATAAATAAAAATGTAAATGCCCAAAAGCAGAAACAATAGGGTAAGAACGGGAAAATTTACTATAAAATCCAAAAAGTGCAAACGTGCCGTTTCCACAATTGAAAAGAGCTTTTTAAATAATAATAAAAGTGATAAATTTCGAGTTAGAAGCAATGAAAAAGAGCTCTAAAATAGCTAAGTTGGCATCGCTGAGTGCAATGATTGTGACTAGAAACACTCTATGGAACGAAAAGTTGTCTCAAGTTTGTATCAAATTTTACAATTGTTAGTCTTTTAGTAAAAATTTATGAATGTATTAAAAATTGAAAGCCAAAATTGATCGTGTAACCCGCAAGTTAATAAATAATTTTATGTTGTTTTTGATTCAATGTTTTTTATTTAAATGAACCAAAAATATATTTTTATGTTATTTATACTTACATAAACACCATTTAAACTATAAAAATATAGAAATAATGAAAAGTTACTATTGCGGAGCTATAAAAAATTTAGCTTTATTTTTTCCTTCTTTAGCTCTATTTCAAACCTGATTTAGCTTCATATTATTTTATAATCTGGTCACACTGCGCACAAGCAACTGATTCAGAGAGAAAAACAAAATAAAGGCCCAACTATAATATGAATATGCTGGCTTAAGCTAATGCCAAAATTTAACGATAACTCTGTCAAATACAGATGTGACTTTTAGGTGTCCACAATGTACTTACATGCATTTAAGTATTCTTTAGCCACAGTTGTACATATAGGTATTGTTAAATTTTTTTTAAGTAGTTTTGTTTCTTCTTATAACTACTAAATGAATGCAATTCAATCAAATTAACTTGTTGGAATATCCTAATCTATTAAAAATTCACGTATAATTATATCCACCACTTTATTACTGGTTTTATTTGTTTTGCCTACCAAAAAGTACAACAGTGAACATACATAAATAATCTCAAATGTATGTGTGTATATGTGTATTGTAAATCAAAGAATGAAAATAAAATTTTTGTTTTTTTTTCTGAGTTTAAAATAAGAAACAATAAGAAAATATTTAAAATCAATGAATATTTTCTGCTGCTGTTTGCTTAAAGTTTAAAAAAATGCAAAAACAGTGTTTTCCGTACGGAATCTGCGTTCAGTTTGGCACTTAACTTAAGCTAATGAGATTTGACGAAACTTGACGAAAAGTTCCATAAGTACATTATAGTTTGCAACATACGTTTTATATGTAACCGCACAGTTGCTGAAGTTCGCTTATTCCTATTATAGTTGGGCCTTAAATGCGTGAATGTTTCCTTTTCAAACCAAAACATTAGAATGTTTCCATAATAATTTGGAAAGATGAGAGTAAATGTGTGTTTCGTTTGTCATTCTCGCAAAGCCATGCATGTTTCGTTTTTTTTTTTGAACGAAAGAAACGACCACCACATTGATGTACTATTCTATTCGGTCTCTTGTTTCCTTACTCTCATGTCTCCATTCTCTCATGTGTGTTTCTTTTCGATTGCTTGCCTCCCAGCGAATAGAGTAAATATTCCTTTTCGTTCGTTAGATGTATTCTCAATTAGAGTTCTGTCTTCGCAACATTCTCAACCCTGAAGAAAACGTGGGGTTGTGTCCCCAAGTCACCACTTTTGTCGACTATTTTGGTGACATTGTCAACAGAGCCTCTAATAGTATTGCTCTTAATGCGAAGAAAAAAATTTTACATATACACACAACTATGCTTCTTCTTGTTTTATTGGTTTGTTGAAAACAAAAGTAAAATTTAAGTGTTTATAAAAATTAGTTTAAGAAATCAAATTAATAGGTGAATTGAAACGTATTGGACAATAATTTAAAAAAATACACAAAAAGAATTTGCAAAAAAGATATAAAATCCATATTGTAAAAAATAGAAAATGTTAATATTAAAAAATTTTAAGCGAAAGTGCCAATTATGGAAATTGTTTTACCCTGTGGAAGATTTTGTGCCATCAGTTAAAGATTTCTCATACCTGCAGATTCATTCGTAAGTGTTTGATTTTACTAATTCAGCGAAACATAAAATGTTTGATTAACATATGTATGTGTATTTATTTAATAGAGATGGCAAGAGAAATTCCTGGTTGCTGGTGATATGCTGAACGAATAAATGAATTAATCCCGGTTTTTGCATGATTTTTAATTATAAGTTCCATTTTTTATATATTTGTTTAATAAAATACCAAAATGTGAACAAAATATGCAATTTCATTATAAAAGGAGTATACTAGAATAACTAAAATGTGCTAGTGACTATATGTTTCCAATGTCTTCATATGGTCCCTATTGAAGTATCTAATCAGTAGTTCCAATGTCAGTAGTTGCTTCTAAATGACACGCACATGTTAAATGTCTATAGCAAAAAGCATTGAGTGGGGTATAATTAGTCAGTAGTACTGGCGACAAAGTCAATAATGAATCAGTACTGACTCATTAGTGACATTTCCTGCAGGGAAAAGACAGAAAATCAAAACATTCATGCAGCTGTTTATGATTTTACCGAATATGGTTTAGCATTCCATGTGCACCTTCTAGAGTATTAATATGCGACACATAAAATAAATATATTACGGGTAATTGTGAACAGTGAAATCAGATAAGCGATTTTCGTCTGTCCTCCTGGGTGTAAGTGAAATTGTTTTTCGAAGTAGAGCAAGTCTCAAACTGGTTTGCCGGAAATGGTCCAAAATAGATTGGTATTAAGAATCAGCAAAATCGAAAATACTGTTTCAGAACTGGGAAAGTTTAATTCTTTTTTTGTTATATACATATATAAATAGCTAAAACAGATTTTTTTGTTAAATAAACCTATTTATAAATAATAATATAATATAATAAACCTACTAATATGCCAGGCTTGCTAAGGGCCAAATTTTGTAAAACGAAAACGTTAAACGATGCATGTATGAGTATTAAAATATAACTAAATATATGTTTATGTAAATATGTATGTATTGTATGTATTTATATATTATGTTAAAAAAATTTCGTTAAACTATATGGGAATTTTAATCAGGAGCAATATCTTAATCTAAAAATGTATTTACAGAGGGTAAACCAATAATATTTGCTCATATTCCATTTCATTAAAAATTCACGTTCAATATGTAGCTAATGTTAATAACAATATCTGCCAAGTAGATAAACATGGGTGCTGATGAAGTGCGTGGCTGCACAGAAAAATGCGCATTTCCGCCAGCTAGAAGATCTAGTTTAATTTTTCTGCTCTTAAAAAATCACATTAATTAATAAAAATATTTCATTTCATAATAATTGCAAATACTGAACTTAATCCCCATTAATAAATTATTCCTGATTAAAAAAAGTTGCTATTAAAACTTTTATTTAATTCAAAAAATAGTTTTAGTTAAAATTATGTTGTGAAATTTTGTCAAATAGAAGAGAAAAAATACTTATTTAGACTTATTTATTAAATTGTTTCCGTTTTGAGTAATATAATAAGTGAACTTAATCATTTTGTAAGAGGGTTAAAGTTACGTGTAAAGACAGCTAAGCGAATAAAGAAAGCTGTGATGCAATTTTCCAAATATCTCAACTTGAAATGTTGGTTCCAAAAAAGCAATTTCTCAAATTGCTTGGATAAGAATTTATACTTATTTGCTTTATATATGTATCTTTACTTTAAACCCTCTGAGCGGTTCTTTTTATGGCATCATTAGGAATAAATGATCTAACGGGCTCAAGTTTAAACTTGTCATATCCTATTATCTTCTTTAAGTTTGCAGAAAAGTGATTTGGAAGACTGGATTCCAAATGATGAACCTATTCAAAAATATAGATATACAGTTTCAAAAAATAGGCATTTAATAACTATTAGCAATTTCTCAAAACGAACTCTTTCCGTCAATTGAAAAATGCAATGTAAAAAAAATTTACAGAATTATCTTGTGTCTGTTTCTTCAGAATTCAATATGTATTCAGATATTATTCAAAAGTGAAAAAAATTTTCCCTGAAGTAAATAAGCAAGTTATTTTTTTTTTGTAAAAAAGTGCCAATCTTCAGAAGATTCAAATAATTTATTATTAAATGCATATCTTTAATGAACTATTTTTATGTTTTGTGGCTTTATTTTATCATTTAAATAGTATTTTTTAGTCTTTAAATATGCAAAGCCTGACTTTTATTCTTTATGTTCTTAAAAATAAGCACTTTGTTTTAATTTTTCTTGTTTTAAAGGTGGCCCCTTTTCTTCTTAAAATCCCTATTTGGTGTCACCTTATTTTAAAAATCCCCTTTTTGAGCCACTTCTGCGCATAAACATATTGAAATCAAGTGATTTAAAATCACTTGTAATTTTTTCTGAGTAATGAGTTTATTAAAATGTTATTTTATATTTTATATGATGTGTTTTTATTTATTTTTGTACTAAAATTAGGTTTTATGCGCATAAAAACATAAATATTAACGAATTTCTGTTTAATAATTTTTTTGCTTTGTTTATAATTTTTCGTGATTTAGTTTTTCTCTTTAGCAGTCAACTGGTTTATTTTTTCGCAGATATGTCTGAGGTTGCCAAAATGTCATTTGCAAAATACCATGCGAGATATTTGAAGTTTGTACCATGCTGTTTTATTAAAAATTTATTAATAGTCAATCAATTAGTCAATTAGAAATAAGTACGTAAAAAATATGAGTAAATTCAATTACGAAAAACAGTGGCAACTTCGTTAATTTATTTTTAATAAGTTTTTGTCATGCTAGCATTTTCAGTTCTCGTTGTACCTTCATAGTGAACTAACGTCATAGCGGAATTTTTTTTTACATACATACTTAACAAAAAAAATCATATAAAAGAAAATATTCGTAATACATATTATTAACTTTGATAAATAAGCTTTAATTGCTTTGTTAATATTTTTGTGCATAGTCATAAATAACAAAAACAAAAAAACCGTAATAAAAAAAAAACAAACAAACAAACAAAAGTGCCCTTGAGGAATACTCTATATGAGTACCTCAAAAACAAATAAATGTGAAGTGAGTTATAACGGCAGAAATGCCTATTTTACTGTGAGTTCTGATGCTCATAATGATAACAATATAAATAAAAAACCTGATGACAGACTTACTGTGAGTTCGGAAGCTCTTAATAAAAATAAAAAATCTGATAATACACTTTTTCTAACAACAAATCCACTTTTTCGACAGCGATCAACTTCGCTTTGTCCAATGCCTACTAGTGATTCTTTAACATTACAGTTGCCTAGTACTTCGTCAGTTAAGCCATTGAAATCATTCGCTTCGGGCTGTTCATCACCTAAATAAGTTATCACTACAGATAACAGTAGCTCAAAACCAAAGGTACAAGTCGGAATGGACAGATATATAACCGTGGTAAAGCGTGGGCGAAGCCCGAATTCTTCTAAAATTTCATCTGTTCCAAAGATGTCTAGGGATAACAGCGCATCATCCATGAATCGCCAAAATCGTTTTTCATTATTGCAAGACGATAACGAGAAGACTTCATCACCTCAGAAGTCTTTTAAGCCACCACCAATATATGTGAGGGAAAAAAATTCTAACGCGCTTCTAAAAAAACTACTGTCGACCATTGGTGAAAATACTTTTCACGTAATTCCAATTAAAAGAGGTAATATTGATGAAACTAAAATCCAAATATACGATGAAAACAATTTTCGAAAAATTGTAAATGATTTTGAAAAAAATAAAACAAACTTTTACACATACCAACTTAAGAGTGCTAAAGGCCTACAGATAGTACTAAAGGGCATAGATTCATATGTTGAGCCCGAAGAAGTAAAATGTGCACTTCTAGACCAAGGATTTAAGGTAAAAAATGTTACCAATATAATTAATAGAGAAAAGGTCGCCCAACCCCTATTTCGCATTGAACTGGAGCCGAATGACATACAATTGAAAAAAAATGAAACCCATCCAATTTATAGCGTAAAGTTTCTGTTACACCGAAAAATCACAGTTGAAGAGCCACGTAAGCGTTCAGGTCCTGTACAGTGCCATAATTGCCAAGAATATGGCCATACAAAAACTTACTGCAATTTACCTACAGTTTGTGTTATCTGCGGTGAATTGCATGGTACTGCTAGCTGCACTAAGCCAAAAGAACAAGCAGAAAAAAAATGTAGTAATTGTGGAGGTAATCACACCGCTAACTATAGAGGATGCCCTGTATACTCTTTTGTTAAACAGACTATGAGTCAAAAACCTAAGTTAGCCCCAGCCCAACCATTAAACGCGTACTCCGCCTCTTTTGCTCAAGTAAGTCAACCAGTTACTTCACGTGTATCGTATGCCGATGCTGCTAAGGCTAGTTCTAGTCCCTCACAAAATGTTTCACCGCAAAACAATTCAGCGAATGCAAGCTCAGGCTTTAACTTTAGTCGCCTTGAAGCTACTATTGAGAATCTGGTGCTAACTATAAACAACTTTTTTTTTTTTTTTTTTTTTTTAAATACATATATTTATTTATTGTATCTTCAAATATGAACTAACAATAAGTGATCAAATCTTAAAGCTAAAATATAATTGTTTAGCCCGACCAGTGTCGGCCAACACTTAGTGATAATTTAAATAATACAAAGTAGTGATAATCAAAAAGGAAAATTAAATGTATTTTCAAGCATTCCCATCTAGAGTGTTGAGTATAAGAGCCCTGGTGTCCCTCTTTTTTAGGCGGATGTGACCATTAAAGTTCAAAATATTACGAGCAAGCGGATTAGGATGTGACTCGAGTTTTGTTAAGTATTTGCCTGCGTATCTTGCAATTTCTTCAGTCACTAGTGGCATTCTTAAATCACGATGCAAATTTGAATTCTTAATATACCATGGAGCAGATGTTATTAACCTTAAAATTTTGTTTTGCCTTCGTTGAATTCTCTCTACATTGGAGGCTGAAGCAGTGCCCCATAACTGGATACCGTAACACCATATTGGCTTTAAAAGCGACTTGTATAATAAAAGTTTACAGTCCAGGCTAAGTATTGAATTTCTGCCCATCAACCAGTGTATTTGAGATAACTTAAGTTTCATCTGAGTTAGCTTAAAGTCAATATGATGTTTCCATGTAAGTCTTCGATCAAGGTGTATACCAAGGTATTTCGCTTGGGAGTGTTGAGGAATATTTTGATTATTGATTCGAATTGGGGAACAAGTATCTCTTCTTAGGGTAAACGTTATATGGACACACTTTTGTTCATTTACCTTAATTCTCCATAAGTTCAACCACATTTCCAATTGTGTAATATGTTCTTGTAAATATCGGGAAGCCTCGTGAGGGTTTTCATGCATACTAAGGCAGGCTGTATCATCGGCAAACGTAGATGTATGGATATTGCTGCTCAAAGGCATATCACAAGTATAGATCAAATACAAAACTGGCCCCAGTATGCTCCCCTGCGGCACACCGGATGATATAGATTCGGGCACACTCATGAATTCTCCTTCCACAACCGTGAACTTCCGGGTAGTGATGTAACTTTCTAATAAATTCACTAAATTTATTGGTAGATATGATTTTAATTTTAGAATTAGACCTTCATGCCACACTTTATCAAAGGCCTGAGAAACGTCAATAAACAGGGCAGAACAATACATTTTTTCTTCAAAAGTTCTTCTTATAAATTGCACCAATCTATGAGTTTGTTCAATGGTGCTATGCTGACTTCTAAAACCAAATTGATGGTCTGGGATGCACCCACTATCAGTTAAAATTGGGGACAATTTTGTCATGAGCAGCTTTTCGAAGAGTTTTGACATTGTTGATAGCAGACTTATTGGCCTGTATGACTCAGCCTTGGTAAGGTCTTTGCCCGGCTTTGGAATCATTTTGACCTTCGCAAGCTTCCAGCTTTGTGGATAATACTCCAGTCGTAAAATGGAGTTAAAAATAAATAACAGGATTCTAATTGCAATATGGGGTAAGTTTATCAGCATATTGTTACTTATTCCATCATTACCTGGAGCTTTCTTCGGGTTGAGTTCAGCAATTAGTTTCTGAACATCACGCGTCTTAAATTTTATGGTTCGAGGGGGTAGCGCAACTACACTTGGAAAATCAACAACACTAGTACATGTGTTTGGGGTAAATACGGATTTTAAATGCTCAACAAATATGTTACCTTTTTCAGTATCGCTGCTGGCCCAACCTCCGGTAGAAGTGCGCAGAGGTGGTCTATATTCAACGGGTGTTTTAAGCTTTCTAGCAGCTCGCCACAAGGAGTAATTAGATGCAGGTGTGGCATCAAGATTTTCCAGATAATTTTTAAGACACAGTTTTTTCATATGCCAGCAGCTCTTGGAGTCGTCTAGTGCACTCTTTAAATCTAATTTTATTTTGGGGTGATCTGTGCTGTTGCCATTCCCTTCTAGCTGTCCTTTTTTCACGTAAAAGACGTTCAATGTCTGTAGAATAAATTCTATTAAACCCAGTCTGCGGATGGGAAGTAGTGGCATGTTCAGCAGCCTGTTTAATATTTTCGTTAAGATTTTCAATGTTAGATTCAATATCACCTGGAGTTCTTAGGTTAATATTTTCCGTACAATGGCTACTGAGGTATTTTTTGAACCCCAGCCAATTAACACGGTTGATCATCTTTACATATGGGACAGGGAAGTCACTTCTTAGTGGGCTACAAATTGTAACAATCGTGGGAGAGTGATCGGAGGAGAGATCTACAGAAGCTTCAACATGAATTAATTCCCTACCGATATTTTTCATGACTCCAAAATCTATAACATCCGGAATTTTTTGTATGTCCGTAGGCCAGTAAGTGGGCTCCCCACTTGAAATGACGTCCAAGCCCATTTTTGAAATTGTGTTGAACAACGCTCGTCCTCTAGGTGTGATAAGACGCGAACCCCAGAAAGTATGTTTTGCATTATAGTCTCCAGCTGCTACGAAACAAGGGCCAAGAGATTTGTAGAAATCCTCGTATTGATCCTCAGTAATTGCGAATCTAGGAGGGGAGTAAATTGATGATATGACAAAATTTGTGCAAAAATTTTCGATACAAATATTCGTTGCTTGTAGATGTTCTTCACAAATGTTATCAAGGACATAGTGTTTGAGTCTTGACTTAATTAGAATTGCTGACCCACCGCATGCTCTCCCCCTCGGGTCCTTTGAATCATATAGAGTGTAACCATTTATTTTAAATAAGCTCCTTGAAGTCAAATGAGTCTCAGAGACCAACATTATATCAATATTTTTTTCCATGAGGAAGTGCTCAAGTTCATTTTTATGCTGGCGAATGCCGTTTGCGTTCCAGAAACATATTTTTAACATGTTCATGGTTTGTTAACTAATGCTTGAAGCAGTGTATTCTGCATTCGCAGCATTTCTTGCATCATGCTAGTCATATTTGTTGTAAAGTTGTTTATAGTTAGCACCAGATTCTCAATAGTAGCTTCAAGGCGACTAAAGTTAAAGCCTGAGTTTGCATTCGTTGAATTATTTTGCGGTGAAACATTTTGTGACAACAACTTTACAACAAATATGACTAGCATGATGCAAGAAATGCTGCGAATGCAGAATACACTGCTTCAAGCATTAGTTAACAAACCATGAACATGTTAAAAATATGTTTCTGGAACGCAAACGGCATTCGCCAGCATAAAAATGAACTTGAGCACTTCCTCGTGGAAAAAAATATTGATATAATGTTGGTATCTGAGACTCATTTGACTTCAAGGAGCTTATTTAAAATAAATGGTTACACTCTATATGATTCAAAGGACCCGAGGGGGAGAGCATGCGGTGGGTCAGCAATTCTAATTAAGTCAAGACTCAAACACTATGTCCTTGATAACATTTGTGAAGAACATCTACAAGCAACAAATATTTGTGTCGAAAATTTTGTCACAAATTTCGTGATATCATCAATTTACTCCCCTCCCAGATTCGCAATTACTGAGGATCAATTCGAGGAATTCTACAAATCTCTTGGCCCTTGTTTTGTAGCAGCTGGGGACTACAATGCAAAACATACGTTCTGGGGTTCGCGTCTTATTACACATAGAGTTCGGGCATTGTTCAACACAATTTCAAAAATGGGCTTGGACGTCATTTCAAGTGGGGAGCCCACTTACTGGCCTACGGACATACAAAAAATTCCGGATGTTATAGATTTTGGAGTAATGAAAAATATCGGTAGGGAATTAATTCATGTTGAAGCTTCTGTAGATCTGTCCTCCGATCACTCTCCCACGATTGTTACAATTTGTCCCCCACTAAGAAGTGACTTCCCTGTCCCATACGTAAAGAAGATCAACCGTGTTAATTGGCTGGGGTTCAAAAAATTCCTCAGTAGCCATTGTACGGAAAATATTAACCTAAGAACACCAGGTGATATTGAATCTAACATTGAAAATCTTAACGAAAATATTAAACAGGCTGCTGAACATGCTACTACTTCCCATCCGCAGACTGGGTTTAATAGAATTTATTCTACAGACATTGAACGTCTTTTACGTGAAAAAAGGACAGCTAGAAGGGAATGGCAACAGCACAGATCACCCCAAAATAAAATTAGATTTAAAGAGTGCACTAGACGACTCCAAGAGCTGCTGGCATATGAAAAAACTGTGTCTTAAAAATTATCTGGAAAATCTTGATGCCACACCTGCATCTAATTACTCCTTGTGGCGAGCTGCTAGAAAGCTTAAAACACCCGTTGAATATAAACCACCTCTGCGCACTTTTACCGGAGGTTGGGCCAGAAGCGATACTGAAAAGGGTAACATATTTGTTGAGCATTTAAAATCCGTATTTACCCCAAATACATGTACTGGTGTTGTTGATTTACCGAGTGTGGTTGCACTACCCCCTCGACCCATAATATTTAAGACGCGTGATGTTCAGAAACTAATTGCTGAACTCAACCCGAAGAAAGCTCCAGGTATTGATGGAATAAGTAACAATATGCTGAAAAACTTGCCCCATATTGCAATTAGAATCCTATTATTTATTTTTAACGCCATTTTACGACTGGAGTATTATCCACAAAGCTGGAAGCTTGCGAAGGTCAAAATGATTCCAAAGCCGGGCAAAGACCTTACCAAGGCTGAGTCATACAGGCCAATAAGTCTGCTATCAACAATGTCAAAACTCTTCGAAAAGCTGCTCATGACAAAATTGTCCCCAATTTTAACTGATAGTGGGTGCATCCCAGACCATCAATTTGGTTTTAGAAGTCAGCATAGCACCATTGAACAAACTCATAGATTGGTGCAATTTATAAGAAGAACTTTTGAAGAAAAAATGTATTGTTCTGCCCTGTTTATTGACGTTTCTCAGGCCTTTGATAAAGTGTGGCATGAAGGCCTTATTTTAAAATTAAAATCATATTTACCAATAAATTTTCTGAATTTATTAGAAAGCTACATAACTACCCGAAAGTTTACGATTGTGGAAGAAGAATTCATGAGTCTGCCCCAATCTATATCATCCGGTGTGCCACACGGGAGCATACTGGGGCCAGTTTTGTATTTGATTTATACTTGTGATATGCCTGTGAGCAGCAATATCCATACATCTACGTTTGCCGATGATACAGCCTGCCTTAGTATGCACAAAAACCCGCACGAGGCGTCCCGATATCTTCAAGAACATATTACACAGTTAGAAATCTGGTTGAACTTATGGAGAATTAAAGTCAATGAACAAAAGTGTGTCCATACAACGTTTACCCTAAGAAGAGATACTTGTTCCCCCATTCGAATCAACAATCAAAATATTCCTCAGCATTCCCAAGCGAAATACCTTGGTATACACCTTGATCGAAGGCTTACATGGAAACATCATATTGACTTTAAGCTAACTCAGATGAAACTCAAGTTATCTCAAATTCATTGGTTGATTGGCAGAAATTCAACACTTAGCCTGGACAAGACTTAGGTGGCAGCACTAGACCAGATGAATAATGTACCAAGCCAGATTTGGATTGTGTAGGTATAAGCCTAAAAACATGCTTTTACTTGGGTAGCGAATATCAATTTCGTATGGTGTTTGGCATTTCTTATAAGAAATATACCCTGTTTTGAAAAATAATACCATGTTCAGATGGCAACATGAACCACTTGGTTCGCTTTCTGAACCACGATTGTCAACCATGCCGTTCAAACGACACATTCGTGTTTCGTGTTGACAAATATTTTTGCTGCAGTGATGGCAACTTATCCGTTTTCAGGTTATATTTAACACGTTTGCAGTCACTCAAAACTCGAAAATAATGTATGCCCTGTTTATTGACGTTTCTCAGGCCTTTGATAAAGTGTGGCATGAAGGCCTTATTTTAAAATTAAAATCATATTTACCAATAAATTTTCTGAATTTATTAGAAAGCTACATAACTACCCGAAAGTTTACGATTGTGGAAGGAGAATTCATGAGTCTGCCCCAATCTATATCATCCGGTGTGCCACAGGGGAGCATACTGGGGCCAGTTTTGTATTTGATTTATACTTGTGATATGCCTGTGAGCAGCAATATCCATACATCTACGTTTGCCGATGATACAGCCTGCCTTAGTATGCACAAAAACCCGCACGAGGCGTCCCGATATCTTCAAGAACATATTACACAGTTAGAAATCTGGTTGAACTTATGGAGAATTAAAGTCAATGAACAAAAGTGTGTCCATACAACGTTTACCCTAAGAAGAGATACTTGTTCCCCCATTCGAATCAACAATCAAAATATTCCTCAGCATTCCCAAGCGAGATACCTTGGTATACACCTTGATCGAAGGCTTACATGGAAACATCATATTGACTTTAAGCTAACTCAGATGAAACTCAAGTTATCTCAAATTCATTGGTTGATTGGCAGAAATTCAACACTTAGCCTGGACTGTAAGCTTTTATTATACAAGTCGCTTTTAAAGCCAATATGGTGTTACGGTATCCAGTTATGGGGCACTGCTTCAGCTTGCAATGTAGAGAGAATTCAACGAAGACAAAACAAAATTTTAAGCTTAATAACATCTGCTCCATTTTACATTAAGAATTCAAATATACATCGTGATTTAAATATGCCACTAGTGACTGAAGAAATTGCAAAATACGCATGCAAATATCTAATAAAACTCGAGTCACATCCTAATCCGCTTGCTCGTAATATTTTGAATTTTAATGGTCACATCCGCCTAAAAAAGAGGGACACAAGGGCTCTTATACTCAACACTCTAGATGGGAATGCTTGAAAATACATTTAATTTTCCTTTTTGATTATCACTACTTTGTATTATTTAAATTATCACTAAGTTTTGGCCGACACTGGTCGGGCTAAATAATTATATTTTAGCTTTAAGATTTGATCACTTATTGTTAGTTAATTTTTGAAGATACAATAAATAAATTTATGTATTAAAAAAAAAAAATGCCAGCATTTATTTTAATTTTTGTTTCTAGTCTGTGAAATTTCTTTTGACGCTAAGATGTTTTCAACGAGCTCCAATAAAAATATGTAAGTAAATATAATAAAGAAATATAAATTCAAAAAACTATTTTTTACAGGGGACAACTTAAAAACATCGCACAGGTGGCATTTTTGTATCCATCATGGAGAAGCATCCCGACTTGGCCAGGGGATTTGTGAAAGGTTATAGAGTTAATTTTGAGCATTTTGGCTGGAGGTGACAGAAGTCAACGCATCGGGACCTCCAAGAAGGAAAACGGTAGCTTGGAAAAATTTATGTACGTTTGGTAAAGATATATAAAGGACTGGGTCAACAAATATATTTTAGGTGTGGTCAGATTTAAGACTAAGCGTCAAACAACGACCGGCTAAACGGGAGGTGGCTTATATGTTATGTCGCCTGTCGATGGGTAAGTTGCGATAATATGTGAATTATACACATCTGTGAATGGTGTAGAAAACTCCAAGCCTTCGGAGTACCAAGTAAGGTAAAACCAAATAAAAAGTGCAACTCCATCTGCAAAAACTTCAACAGCACCAACAACACCCACACCATCACTAACTTCCACATCAGCAACAACTTCCACATCAACATTATCACAGGAAAATTCATTAATTACAGTTGATTTACCTGTAATTGAAACACATGCTTGGACATATTCATCGCCAAGAATATTAGCTCTGACTAGCAGTCACAAACGGAAAGGACATATTGCTGATTTTGACGACGTTTTAAATATGGAAACTGAGCATTTTTCAAAAATATCATCTAATTTAGTAGATATTAAAAAAGAAGTGAAAGAAAATACGAGATATTTAAAGGAAAGAGCTGGAAACATTAAACATTTTCGAAAGGAGCTATATAAAACGAAGATCTTCAGCTTTCGACATGTTCGAACAGTTTTCTGTTTGCCAGCGCGCTGTTTTTAATAAATTCAGAAGTTATCGTAGTAAAGATGTTGTGTGATTCTTCTTTTCTTTTGATTTTGCAGTTTCAACAGCCTATTTAATTGCTTGTTGGAATATATATTGCTGTTGTTTTCTTACTACCCTGTCGGAAATTACGTTAACTTTACACTAACTTTAAGTTAACTATTAACATGTAGTACTGACTGAAACTTGGACTCAACTGACTATTTTAACATTGCGATGTCCTAGGCTGTAGTCAATTGGCTCACTCTGTATTACTTTCAGCTAACTTAAAGTTGAATTTCTTAAATAACTTGATAGTCAGTAAATAAAACAAGTAAGAGTGCTATATTCGGCTGTGCCGAATCTTATATACATTTTACAAAACTGCGTTTATGTAGTATAGAGATACATACATAAGCACAGAGATATGTAGGTACATATTAATTTTGTGAAAAAATTCATACTTTTTCTCTAGTGCAATTTTTAGGTTTTTGGCATTATGTTTAATTTGGTGCTTTTTAAATTTTGGCGATTTATTTTATTTTGCTGATTTTTTAGTTTTGGCGATTTTTTTTTCATATAGGCAATTTTTTTTTGGTTTTGGCGATTTTTTTCGGTTTTTGGCGTTTTTTAATTTTGGCGATTTTTTCGTTCTGGCGATTTTTTTGATTTTGACGATTTTTTTCATTTAGGCGATTTTTTACTTTTTATATATTTTTTTTTTACTTATTTGTGGCAATTTTTTTAGTTTTGACACTTTTTTTCGTAGTAAATTTTTTTGGGTTTTGCGCTTTTTTTCGGTTTTTGGCGTTTTTTTAATATTGGCGATTTTTTTGCTCTGGCGATTTTTTGGATTTTGACGATTTTTTTCATTTAATCGATTTTCTTATTTTTAAAATATTTTATTGTTTTTGAATTTTTTTGTGGCAATTTTTTTAGTTTTGACAATTTTTTTCTCGTTTTGGCGATTTTATTCGGTTTTTGGCGTTTTTTTAATTTTGGCGATTTATTTTCTTTTTGGCGGATTTTTTTGATTTTGACGATTTTTTTTTTCATTTAACCAATTTTTTATTTTTTGGCGATTTTTTTTCATATAGGCAATTTTTTTGTTTTGGCGATTTTTTCGGTTTCTTGCATTTTTTTTAATTTTGGCGATTTATCTTCGTTTTGGCGATTTTTATGATTTTGGCGATTTTTTTTTTCATTTAGACGTGTTTTTTTAATTTTTGGCGATTTTTGTTCATTTAAGAATTTTTTTGTTATGGCGATTTTTGCGGATTTTTTTCATTGTGGGAATTTTTTTTGTTTTGACAATTTTTTCTCGTTTTGGCGATTTTTTTCGGTTTTTGGCAATTTTTTTCGGTGTTTGGCGTTTTTTTTAATTTTGGCGATTTATTTTTGTTATGGCGATTTTTTTTTATTTTGGCAATTGTTTTTCATTTAGTTGATTTTTTTTTAATTTTTTGCGATTTATGTTAATATAAGCATTTTTTTTTGGCGATTTTTGCTGTTTTTGGCGTTTTTTTTTGTAATTGTGGAAACGCTTTTTGCGGTTTTTTACGTTTTTTTGTCATTGTGGAAATTTATTTTTAGTTTTGACAAGTTTTTCTCGTTTTTGGCGATTTTTTCGGTTTTTGGAGTTTTTTTTAAATTTTAGCGTTTTTTTTTTATTTTGGCGATTTTTTTCGTTTTGGCGATTTTTTTAAATTTTTGGCAATTTGATAATATTAAGATTTTTTAGTTTAACCGTTGTTGAAAATTTCAAGAGTTTAACTCTTACAGTTTCCAAGATATAGCAATTTGTCAAAATTACATAGTCAAAATTTCATTAACTGATGGACCACCCTTTAATTTAAATTTTTTTAATTTTAGTGTTAATTGTTGTATCCTATATAAAAATACACTAATTTTACAAATTTCAAGTGTCAATATACATATGTACATACAATTGTATGTATATTACATGGGATTTTAAAAGTTTTCGTCGCTCATTTTGGAACACCCTTTAATTTTTAGCTTTTTTGTATTTGTTGTTGTAGCGACCAAAGTTCTACATACACTGTCTAAATTTCAGACCCGTAGCTTTTACCGTTCCTGAGAAAATAGCCTTCTTCCTAAAACATGAAATATGTTTAATTATTAGGAAAAATGTTAAACTTTTCCAACCCTGGAAACGTTTTTTTATTTTGTTAAATTTAAAATTTTTTTTTTAATTTTAAGTACAAATTTTATTCATACCGAAGTATAAAATAAGTTAATTTAATAAAAAGTAATAGAAACTTGTTTTCGGTAGTTATTTTCTATGGGAAAATAGAGTTTGAGTTTTCCACCTCTGAAACCGTCTCCCCGATTTTGCTGATTTTCAATAGCAAGATTTCTGACACACCAGTCCAAGAACGAAGTCTTTAGCTGTTCTGGGAGCTTGGGAAAACCGATTTCACGTACAGACAGCAGGACAGACGGACATCGCTTGTTCGTCTTCCCTATGCATAAGGATCCAGAATATATATACTTTATGTGTCGCTTATTAATATTTTAGAAATTACAAACGGAATGACAAACCTATATATACCCTTTTACCATTTTTTACTGTGGATAAACAAATTAAAAAAAAATAATTAATAAAATGTGTTCTAATATGTTTAATTCATACACGCATCAATTTTTTTTGGTTTGTTTTTTATTTACTCATGTGTGCATGTGTATGTTTATATGTTTACTAATTTTACCCTGCAGGAAATGTCACTAGTGAATCAGTACTGATTCACTTTTTTTTTTGACATTTAATGCGTGTCATTGAAAAGCAACTACTTGCATTGCAACTACTGACTAGATAGTTCATTAGGGGCTATGAAGACATTGGAAACAGGTAGTCACTAGCACATTTTAGTTATCCTTGTATACTCCTTTGATAATGAAATTGCGTATTTTGTGCACATTTTGGTATTTTATTAAACAAATATAAATATATGTATGTAAAAAATGGAACTTATAATTAAAAAACATACAATATCCGGGATTAATTCATTTATTCGTTCAGCATATCACCAGAAACTAGGGATTTTGTTTGCCATTTCTATGAAATAAATACACCTACATATGCATGTTAATCAAACATTTTATGTTTCGCTGAATTAGTAAAGTGAAACAATTACGAATGAATCTACAGGTATGACAAATCTTTAACTGATGGCACAAAATCTTCCACGGGATAAAACAATTTCCATAGTTGGCACTTTCGCTTACAATTTTTTAATTTTTACATTTTCTATTTACAATATTGATTGTTATTTTATATCTTGTTTGTAAATTCTTTTTGGGTATTTTTTTTTAAATTATTGTTCAATACATTTAAATTCACCTTTTAATTTGATTTCTTAAACAAATTTTTATAAACACTTAAATTTTGCTCTACGTCACTTTTGTTTTCAACAAACCAATAAAACAAGAACATGGTATAAGATGGTAATTTATACATATGGTTATTGCTGTTGTAATATTTTTGTAGAAATGCGGGAAATATGTTATCTTTTAAGTTATAATCAAAAAAAAACAACAACCTTTACTTTTGATTACCAATTCATTTCTGAACTTTTTAATTTTGTTTACAATATTTTTATTATACTTAATTGTTAACTAAGCTTAAATATTATTTAGATTAATTCGTTGGAAAAATTTTATTATTTGGCATGAGTTCAGTTTATTAAACTTGCACACAAAGCACAATTTTATTGAAATAAAAATAAAAAGGATTTTCATGAGACTGTTCAAAAGTCTCGCAAACTGTGCAATTGTGCATTTTTACACTCTCGTAAATAAAATGTCAAAATTTGTATAGTTTTCCCAATAATTTTGGCTCGTAAACTTAAGCTGTGCAATTGTGCATTTTGTAAACATCAACTTCTTGCTTTTTTGGACTTCTGTATCCACTTTTAGACACACACATACACACTTTTTTATTTTTATAAATATGTTTTTTATTTAAAAATTGCTTTAAATTTTATTATTTTATTTTTATTTAATTAATTTTTTGGCGTTTGTTTCAAATTTACATTAGTTGTTTGTACAAAAGGTTAAAATGGGCTTCATGAAACAAGTCTCGGAAGTTTGCCCAATTGCACAAATGGCAATTTTAAGAGTTCTTATGAAAAACCTTAAAATGTTAATTTTACAATTTAAATTTTGTTTACGATATTTTTATTATACTTAATTGTTAACTAAGCTTAAATATTATTCAGAGTAATTCTTGGGAAAAATGTTATTATTTGGCGTGTGTGGAAGTTCAGTTTATTGAACTTGAACACAAAGCATAATTTTATTAAAATATGAAACAATCTTACTTCGAAGATTGTATGGGAATTTTATCATTAAAAAAACGATAAAATTGATTCACTTGAAAAAAACACTTGATTGGGTTTAGAAATTTTCAGCAGTGAGCACAAGTCTGGAACTTAAAAAAAAGCCTAGACAAAGATGTTCACTGGTTGAATCACAAATGTCAATTGAATTCTTCATGCAAATGTCTCTGCTTTTATAGCAATTCCAAGTGTTTACATTTTAGTAGTTGTATAAAAGAGTAGTAAAAATAGGTATGTTATTGTACAGAGTTGTGCTTGCGACAAACTTGAAATTCAAAAATATGTACAGAGTTGTATTTAAAATAAAAACAATAACTCCTTTCTGACTGTTGCCTAACACATGTGTTTGTACCAATACTTTGGAACCGATTTCCAGTGGCGGTTGATTACGTCGATGATGTTGATACACATTTTCCTTGACATCCCTAAATACGTCAGCCATTGTGTGAATGTATGAAGTGATTTCGGCAACAAAATTTTCTGACTGAATAATTGCCTTGAGGTCGTGTTGAACATCATCTAATGTTCTAAGTTCCCATCCAAATGTGAGATACGCTGCAGTGTACTTTGTACTTTGACAGACCGTTGTATTCATTGCAAACCGAATACTGGCTATTTTTTCATCCCAGGATTGATGATTGTTTCCAACTAGTATTGCTAATTGAGTTTTCATATCACGACTTTTCCGTTCAACGGGATTTGCCTTAGGGTGATATAAGTAGTAGTGAATTACCAATTCGGCGTCAATTAAACTCGCAAAATTGTTGGCTGAAATTGTTAAATTGTGGGTGAAATTGTTAAATTTGGGTAATTCTTAAATTCTTGGAAATTTGTGAAATTTGATACCTGCGAGGGTGGTTCAATAAGTCCGTCCAAATTTTTGTTTACATACGGAGGTTTTTGTTTACATTAACTTTGTGGGAACGGGTGATTTTTTTTGGGTAATAGTAATTGTGGGAACGGGTGATTTTTTTGTGGGTGTGGTTTAAGGGATTTTATAAGATTAAGATTTCACAAGTGTATATGCCGACGGGAAAATCATGAAAATGATTTTTCCTAATACCAATGGTGAAAATAGTGATTATTCATTTTTCCTAATGCCTACGGCAATGCAAGACAAGTTTTCCTAATGCCTACGGCAATGCATGATAAGTTTTCCTAATGCCTACGGCAATGCATGATAAGTTTTCGTAGTGCCGACGGCAATACATGATTATTATTTTGTTGAAATGCCTACGGCAATACATGAGTATTATTTTTTTCAAATGCCGACGGCAAAACACATTTTTATTTTTTTTCAAATGCCGACGGCAAAACATGATTATTATTTTCTAGTACCAAAGGGAAAATTGCCAGTGTTGCCAGACTATAGAAATTCGTTATCGTAATACTACATCAGTAATATCAGAGAAAATAGATTTGATGACTACTACGCGATTCTCATATGAATCGGGAGAATGTGTGTATGATTTCCTCACGCTAATAAATTGTTTATAAATAAAATAATTAAATAAATTAATAAACAATTAATTTTATTAATTTATTTATGTATAAAATGTTCTCTTGTATATGAACACCCTATACTTGTGTGTGGATGATCCAGCTTGTTTGTCGCTGGTATTTATTTATTTGTTTAAGAAATATAATTGTATGTATGTATGTATGTATGTATGTATGTATGTATATTTGCATGTGTATGTATGTATGTATATTTGTATGTGTATGTATGTATGTATGTATGTATGTATGTATGTGTATTTGTATGTATGACTGAGGATGCTTGTGCGTAAAATATCTTGCAGAATACATTCATATTTTGCGACGTAATCATTTTCTTTGTCTAGGATTATTTTAAAGCAGCAAAGTTTCAATTAAGTACAGTCATCAGCAGAGAAACAAAAAGTAAATATGCTGCAAGGATGCTGCTACTAATTTTTGTATAAATACGCCAACTTTTCTAACCATCACATCAGTACTTCATTGTATTTACAACCATCATCAGAAATTGTGTTAAAGTGAAATAATAACCATAAAATAATTAAAAATGAGTTCTTCAGGTTATCAGTGTGAAAGATGCCATAAGGTATATAAATACCAAAAGTCCTTTTTGGATCATGTCAAAAATCATAGTGTGCAGGATCAAGTGGTCGTAAGCCGGAACAGAAATCAAGAACAACCGCAGACATCTCTTGAAAATTATCAACAGCACCTAAATATGTAAAATATTTTGTAGAATACATTTATATTTTGCAATGTAATCATTTTCTTTGTCTAGGATTATTTTAAAGCAGCAAAGTTTCAATTAAGTACAGTCATCAGCAGAGAAATAAAAAGTATATATGCTGCAAGGATACTGCTAATAATTTTTGTATAAGTACGCCAACTTTTCTAACTATCACATCAGTACTTTATTGTATTTACAACCATCATCAGAAATTGTGTTAAAGTGAAATAATAACAATAAAATAATTAAAAATGAGTTCTTCAGGTTATCAGTGTGAAAGATGCCATAAAATATATAAATACCAAAAGTCCTTTTTGGATCATGTCAAAAATCATAGTGTGCAGGATCAAGTGGTCAGAAATCAAGAACAACCGCAGACATCTCTTGAAAATTATCAACAGCTCCTAAATATGTCTCATCATCAGCAACATCCTTCTCTACATTACCCCCAATATCAGGTAACAATGAATTATCAACAATACGGTATGTCATGGAATAATCAGTTTTTGGGATTAGGAGTGCCAATGCAATATGAGTACCCAAGTTACAATTATAATCCCGTCACACCAGATAATCAAATGCAGCAGTATTCCAATTTGATGCAATGGCAACCTCTTAATTATCATCAACAAGAGCAGCAGCAACAACAAGCTCAACAACAAGGTGTGGATATCCATGGAGGGAATTTGTACAACGATGCTATGGACATAAGTTTACCGGAAAGTGATGGAGAAGAAAAAGAAAGAAGAGAAGAAACTCTGCCAACCCCAATGAGATCTTCACATTCTAGGACAAAAGAAGTAGCAGAGAATGTGAGATGTTTCAAAATATCGAAAGCCTTCAAAAATCATATCGCCACATATGCTATTCTAAATAGAAAGGACCAACTTATTCTGGAAGAGTTTATTAAGGAAAACATAAATATTTTTATTGAGAGACTTCACATGACTTTGTGTAAGCATACAATTATTAAATTTCATGTGAGTATTGTGGCGAAGTATATCAAAATTGTTGAAGAAGATTTGGAGTTGTGTGTTATAACACATGTAGCTAAAATGAGTTTGGTGATGCAGGCAGACAACATAAAAGAAATATTCCGTAAACAGATTGAGGAGATTTCAACCAAAATGTCCGAATTTGAAGAGCGCGATTCTAGTTGGACTTTATCACGCATAGTCCGAGCAGAAATCAACATCAAAAAATCGTCGCTCGTCAAAGGATCAAGTTGGATATCCACACCTCAAAAACTAGTAAGAAAATTTGCTTGCATCAATATTGAAAATGATGATGAATACTGCTTCAAATGGTGTTTGATTGCTGTCATGGATACCACAATATACGATAACCCAAAACGTTGCAGTTCTTATGGTATTCAGGAGATTTCAGCAGACATTATTTTTACGCGAAATGGTGAAGTGTTAAATTTCAAAAATTTAAGCTTCCCATTAGCTCTAAAAAAAATTAACGTGTTTGAGGTGAACAATCCTACAAAAAGCCTTAACGTATTTGGGTATGATGAGGAGGCAAATCAAATCATTGGTCCCTATTACGTGACTAAGGACGAGAAAATTACTCATGTAAACTTGCTTCTTTTGGAGAATGGTGAAGTTCATCACTATCACTATCACTAAGTTAAAAAATTATACTACACTTTAATTTAATGATACATATACTTGTTTTATATATTTTATAATAGATACATTTTACTAATAAATTTTTAACAATTTTTTATTATTCATAGACTTTTACGAAGTCAGATAACGAAGGATGGACACAAACTACATTTCTGCAACACCTGTCTGCAGTACACTCATAGCGAGAGTGGAATAAGTCATCATAGGGCTGAATGCGGTAAAATTGTGACAAGTATGCCATCAGGTCCGGATGCAATTCTCAGCTTTAAGGGGCATCAAAGGAAAATGGATGTCCTCTTTGTGGTTTACTCTGACTTCGAATGCATCCTGGAAGATATAAGTGATAATGTAAGTAATAAAACTAGTTTAATTAAAAAGCACACTCCTTGTGCATTTAGTTATTATATTAAGTGTCTCCATAACAGTAAGTTAGATAAGTTAAGGGTTTATACTGGGAAAGATGCCTCAAATAAATTTGTATCATATTTAGTTAAAGATTGTGAGGATATTTGCAATAATTATTTAGTTAATAATAGGCAAATGGATACTTTATCCCCTTCTGATGTTTATAGTTTTTATAGTGCGGTAAATTGCCATATTTGTCAAAAATTTTTAGGTAAAGATCGCGTTAGAGATCATTGCCACATTAGTGGTAAATATAGAGGTGCAGCCCACAATAAGTGTAATTTAAATTACCAAATTCCCAAGTTTATACCAGTTTACTTTCATAATTATTCAAACTATGACTCACATCTTTTTATTAAAGAACTAGGTGAAATTTCAATGCAGCTGAAAGTACTCCCTCTCAATAAGGAGCTTTATATATCCCTCTCCCAATTTTCAGAAATGAGTGATGGTCATAAGCTTGAAATAAGATTTCTTGATACAATACGTTTTATGACTGAGAGTTTGGAATCATTAGCCTGCAATTTGTCGGATAATGATTTCAGCACCATAAGGTCCTTATTTCAGTCAGAAAACGAGTTTCAGCTTCTTAAGAAAAAAGGTATTTTCCCCTATGAGTATCTAAATTCGTTTCAAAAATTAGATGAGTGTCAGCTCCCTTTACCCAGTGATTTCTTTAATAAGTTCAACAATAAATAGTGTTCTTTAGAGGAATACTCTCATGCTGTAGAGGTATGGAATACTTTTGGTTGCAAAACTATGAAAGACTACATGGAAATTTACTTAAAAAGAGATGTCCTCTTACTGACAGATATTTTCGAGAACTTTAGAAAAGTTTGCAAGGGTATTTATGAGCTCGAACAATGCCAATATTATACAGCACCTGGCTTTTCCTGGCATGCAATGCTCAAATATACAAAAATTGAATTAGAATTATTGACAGACATAGACATGTACAATTTTATGAAAAAAGGTATACGTGGGGGGATCGTACAGTGTAGTCAAAGATATTCGAAAGCAAATAACAAATATTTGGAAGATTTCGATGCATCAAAACCGTCACAATTTCTCGTCTACTTAGACGCAAATAACCTTTACGGTTGGGCAATGTCGGAATATCTTCCTCATGGTGGATTCAGATGGTTATCGCAAGACGAGCTGAATCTGGATCCAAACAGCATAGCTGATAATGGAACAGACGGTTATGTATATGAGGTCACGTTGGATTATCAATCTCATTTACACGACTTGAATAATGATCTTCCTTTTTGCGCTGAAAATAAGAAACCTATGCAAGCGAATTATAACAAGTTGATAACCGATTTCTCTACAAAGCAATCATATGTGATACACTTTAGAATTCTAAAACAGTGCTTAGAATATGGCTTAGTTTTAAAGAAAACTCATCGTATTCTAGCATTTAAACAATCTCCATGGTTAAAAGGCTACATTGACTTAAATACCAGACATAGTGCCACTGCTAAAAATGCTTTTGAAAAATTTTTTTTCAAACTACTCAATAATGCAGTGTATGGTAAAACCATGGAAAATGTGGACAAGAGGAGAGATGTTAAAATTGTCAATAGTTGGGAGAAAACGAATCGGAATCATTTGGGGGCCCAAGATTGGATATCAAAACCAAATTTTCATAGTTTATCTATATTTTCCGATGACCTGGTAGCAATTGAAATGACAAGAGTCAAAACCTGCTACAATAAACCAATTTACTTAGGATTTTGTGTACTCGAGCTGTCCAAATGGAAAATGTATAATTTCCATTACGGGTACATGCAACTTAAGTTTAAGACAAAACTCTCCTTAAACTATATGAACACGGGCTCTTTTATATATTCAATAAAGATGGACGACTTTTATGCTGACATAAAAAATGACATGCAAGAACAATTTGATACATCGGACTATCCCAAAGACAACATTTATAATTTTCCACTAGTTAATAAAAAGGTGCTGGGTATGATGAAAGATGAAAATTGTGGAAAAATAATGAAAGAATTTGTCGGGTTGCGATCTAAAATGTATTCATTTAGTGTTCAAGATCAAAATGATGTAAAGAAATCGAAGGGGGTAAAGAGAGCCATATTAGATAAATATAGTTTAGCTACTTATAAAAATTGTTTATTCAATAAGACCAATGTATATGATAGTATGTTAACATTTAAATCTAAGCTACATCAAATATATTCTAGTGAATTAAATAAGGTAGTATTAAGTTATGGAGACGATAAGAGAAAAATTAGGTCAAATAACATTAACACATATGCATGGTATCATTTTCGTATTAAGGAAACTAACCCTGAATACGAACTTGACATGTTGCTTGATGAGACTGCTAGAATGCAAGAAAATGGTTAAAATTAATTAATTAATTTTTAGTTAATTAGTTTTAAATTTTTAAATTGTATATAAAATCTTTGTTATTAAGAAAAATTATTGTAAATAAAATCCTATTTATTAAAAGAAAAATTGTTGTAAATAAAATCCTAATTATTAAAAGAAAAATTATTGTAAATAAAATCCTATTTATTAAAAGAAAAATTGATGTACATTTGTAAATAAATTTTTAAGAAAAAATTTGAAATAAAATATTGAAAAAAGAATGAAATATGTGACTGATGTTTATTTCTTTAATGGTTTTACTTCGTTGGATCAAAAAATTTTTTGTTTTTGCTTATTTGCAAATTCTTGTTTTTATATCGCTTAAACATGCACAGTCTTGTTTTCATATCATTTAAGCTCAGTTTTGTTTTCTTTGAGAAGTTCTGTACAAGAGAAATTGAATTTCACAATATTATTAAATTCAATTAAATTTCATAAAGAGAAACAACCAAGACAATGGAAAATATTTTTCAATTGAGATGAATACCAAAAAACTTACAAACATATGATTCCTAATTTTCCTTTAGAAAAAATAATACAAAACGAGGAATATTTTAATAATACAATTTTATTTTATATTTATTTCTTTTGTTTCTTTTATTAATACAATATAATCTAATTTTTATTTATTTTATTTATAATGATGGAAACATTTCGTAGTATCCAATTATTAGATGTTCTAATATACTTTTTCGTAAAAAATATATTGTACATCTACAAGTATCGGGTCCTTCCTCACACTCAGGATCATACCAAGGACAGCTTTTGAAGTGCCCTTCTGTGTTGTCTTCATCTTCCATAACTCCATATTCTTCGTTCTCATCCAGCATATTTTGGAAAAATTTTATCATCTCTCAATGATCAGAAAGCCTGAAGCTTTCAAAATCTCTCATAAATTGGTTTAGAGTACGTCTAATTTGGCTCATTTTATTTGCTGATAAATGAATGATGATGAATGTTGGAAGGTTCCTTAAAGACTAATTTTCTCAGTAAATTTTTAAAGTAGTATCTCCTAATCTTTAAAAAATCTATACCATCATCTCTATTCCATTATTCTTTTTAGCACTCTATCTCTCTCTCTATCCCTTTTTTCTCTATAACTATCTCTTTCTGTCTATCACTATCCACCACTTATTCACTATTTCACCATAATTTTTTTCGATTAGTCTTCTTGAAGTCATCATCGCTTCTTTTAAGATCATTTGCAGTTAAACATTCAAAGTGAGAAGAACTAATTAAAAAAATGGACTCCACCACAAATCTTATTTCAAAATTTAATGATCTAAACAGCAAAACTTTAATCCACATAAAGGAGCTTGAATCATCAACGAAATACACTATTAAAAATGTGTTACGTGTAACAACTAAATATGGACCAACTCAAAAGTGGAAATGAATAAACACATAATGTTCCTGCCTAAACGGTATAATATTTGAACAGATGACGATATTAAAGATCTATCCAGTGGATCTTATTGCTTAAGCAGAGAAGGTGAAGAAAATCTAATCGTTGAGAGTGAGCTGAGTGAATTTCTAATTCAAAATTCCCAATTTCCTATTTGGCAATAAAATATATTAGCTATGTATTTTAAATTGTAAATAAAAAGACATTAAAGAGTTTTGTAAGATATAAATGTTTGTGTTTTTGTTTAATATTTTCAGTTATTTCATAAAGAAATTTAAGACATAAGTGACCACAGGTAAATGTATTAAAATTCTGATGTTGGTTATAGTTGTATTTTACATTTGTACCAAGATATTTGACTACTTCTGAAGGAGGTTGTAAGTTTCCAAAGCTATCGAAATATTCTTTTTCATTGTTGTTTTTATAATATGCTACCCAATGTGTACCAGGTCCTGTTGATACATCTTAGTTGATTATTCCACATTCAATTTTCTTTGCTCGTTTTGGTAGAGTATTCAAGATGAAAACTCCTCTAAAATATGGAATATTTATAGAGAAACGGTTTAGATCCACATCAGATAGTGGTCTGTTGGGCAGCATCTCTAAGAGTTTTTTGATTCTTCTTTGTGAACTAAGCCATAACCTTTTTTATATGGTTTTAAGAAAAGTCCTTTGCCAACTGCTATAGATTCCATCGCTCTATTATGTCTAGTTGCTTCGTCAAGTTGATTTTCGGCATTCTTTGTTGCATTTACAGCTTTAACTATGGCAGCACCTCCAGTTGTTAGACTACCAATTGCACCCAGAGCAGTTACAATCGGTATTAGAGGCAAAAATCCACCAATTTTTGGGACACGTATTACACGTGGTACTATAATTTGAGATTTTCTTCCTTTTAATGATTTGTTGATAGTTTTTCGTGCAATTTTAATAGCTGAGTTAATATGTAATGGCTTTTCCTTCTTTAGTATTTTTGTTGCAGCTCTAATTGATGTTCTAAAAAGTTTTTTTATCATTTAGCTTGTTCTTTTTAACATTTTTCTTTTTCTTCACACCCTTACCAAATTTTGTTTTGGCTTTCATTCCGTTAGTAACCATATTTGCAAATGATTTTTCAGCAAGACTACTATCTTTTGATAAAACTCGATTCCAAGCTGAAATTTCCAGTATTTTATCAGCTTTATGTCTAGTACTTAAATCCTTATTTTTTGAATACGCAATATCGTGATTTTTACAAGCAGAGTCCAATAAATTAATTCCTTTGTCACCTCGATTTAAACGTTTTTGTAGTTTTGTTCCAGGTCCACAGTACTGATATCCAGGAAGATGAAGTTCAACAGGTAGAGCGTTTATTATTTCATCTACTATACCTCCTCCAACGAAGGTGTTTTTATGACTAAACGTTTTCTGATATCGTATAACCATATTATCTAATTTTTCTATAATAAGAGGTAACAATTATGAAATGCATTTAGTTACAAAAATGCAGTTAGTGAAACAACATAAAAATATTTTAGTTCGTAATATTGATGAATCATCGAACATTACTTCAAAAATAAAGCACAGCCCCCTCTTACCAAATTCTATTCGTGCTCTAATAGTGGGACCATCAAATTGTGGAAAGACTAATGTTATGATTGGCTTACTAGAAAGTCCTAATGGACTCAAGTTTGAAAACATCTATTTATACTCAAAATTCTTATATCAGCCCAAATATGAATATCTGAAGAAACTAATTTCACCAATTAAAGGAATGGGATATTATACATTTACAGATAATGAATCAGTTATTCCACCTGACGAAGCTAAAACTAATTCAATTATGATATTTAATGATGTTGCATGTGAAAAGCAGAATAATATACGTACATATTTTTGTATGGGGCGACATAGGGATGTTGATTCATTCTACTTGTGTCAAACTTATACTAGAATTCCCAAGCATTTAATAAAAGACAATGCAAATGTTATTATAATGTTTAAGCAAGATGAGACAAATATGAAGCATGTTTATAGGGATCATGTTGGCAGCGATATGAGTTATAAAAAGTTCCAAGAAATTTGCCGAGAGTGTTGGAAGGATAAATATGGATTTTTGGTGATAAGCAAAGATAATGAATTAAACAATTCGCTACAGGAAGCAATTTGACTATTTCATAACTATATAAACTACTCTTGATAAACATTCACTTTAGTTATTAATCTAACTTTAAACTTCATACATCTATTTGCTATAAGCTGAGCTGCTACCTGATAAACTGATCTGATAACCAGACCAGGTGCTAAAAAGCTGATCTGAAAACCAGACCATGTCCTGAAAAGCTGATCTGAAAACCAGACCAGGTCCTAAAAAGCTGATCTGAAAACCAGACCAGGTCTAAAAAAGCTGATCTGAAAACCAGACCAGGTCCTGAAAAGCTGATCTGATAACCAGACCAGGTCCTAAAAAGCTGATCTGATAACCAGACCAGGTGCTAAAAAGCTGATCTGAAAACCAGACCAGGTGCTAAAAAGCTGATCTGAAAACCAGACCAGGTGCTAAAAAGCTGATTTGAAAACCAGACCAGGTCCTAAAAAGCTGATCTGAAAACCAGACCAGGTCCTAAAAGGCTGATACCTGATCTAATAGCTGATACCTGCTATTTACTATTATTAAACATGGATGAGTTGACAAAAAATGTCTTGAAGAAAAAGCTTCGTAGTATAAAAACTGGTGAAATAGATACACGTGAATAACTACGAGATACATTTAAACCTTTAACAAAACCACTCAAAGAATTCATAAATAGTTCTAAAAAAATTAAAAGAATTCCCATGAAAGAAGAAAGTAAAATGAAGGCAGAAGTTGAAAATAAAACAACTCTTAAGCCTGAAAAAACATCAGTCAAGATAGAGTCAAGTACACCAAAGAAACTAGCAGAAGGAACAATATTTGTTAATACCATCTCATTAAATGATGCTAATACTGTAAATGATGATGACGATGATGATGATGATGATTTTTACTCACAGACTTCCAATACAGAAGATACTTATACTGACTTATCAGTCTTGGAAGGAAGAAATGAACTAGATACAAACTATGGTCCACATAAAGATTTCAATAATGAATGGAAATTTGGTGATAGTAACCTCAAACTGAATGAAGATAAAATACAAGTTGGTGGTCAAATATGGGCCCTAAGACCAGGGCTATTTTCTCTAATGTTTCATAAAATACCAAAAAATTATGATAAATTTGAACTCGAAATCTATAAAAAGATTTTAATTACTACTAATGCATATAGAAGAGACTATTCACCTGATGGTCAAATAAAGGGTACTAGAGGATATAAATATAAACATATTATTAAGAAATTTATTGACGAAAAAACCAGAAGAATTTACCCAAATCAACAGGATCTAAGCCAAAAGGTAGCTATTTAGGTGATGGAATGATGGAATTTAATATTCATAAGCCCAACTATATCTACTGGGATGATCCCAATGAGTTAGTAGATCGACTTCGACTACTGCTCGCATCACAAGGTGCAGGTCATACTAATCACAATAACGAGATTGTATCAATTATTGAAGAGCTACGTGAAGCGAATATAATACATTAACTTTAATAAAGTATATAAAGCATGTCTGTTGATAAATTTGGACACTACTTAAACGATACTAGCAACATAATTTCTTTGAAAAATGCACCTAAACTGTTGGGGTATTTGTGGATACGAACAACAACATTGATGTCCAAAACAAAAGGATCAAAAATGTTGCAAAAGCTCTGGAGGAAAACGATGTTATCAATAAATTGTTTCTGCAAACTCAAATCGAAAAACTAGAAGAGAAATTATAAACATACTTTAAGGTAGACAATACTGTAATTCAAGAAGATCTTCAAATGCAAATCGAAGAACTACAACGTGAAATAAAATTAGATATAGAAGAAAATTATAAAATTGAAAAAGATATCCAAAAAATGAAAACATCCTTTGAAGAACAAATTGAGCAGCTTAATGAGAAAATTTATAGATTGGAAAATTACATGTTTGTATCAATAGCTGAAAGTCCTTCAAGTAGATCACAACACTCTCCAAAAAATCTTTAAAAACAACTTAATGTCTTCAAAAAGAAATTTAGTAAACGAACTCCATAAGCAAGCACGAAAACATTTTGTGCGTCGCAGAGTTGTAATGAAAGGAATTGATGATCTTTGGCAAGCTGATTTAGTTGAAATGGGGAACTATTCTAAAGAAAATAAAAATTATAGATTTTCGTTTACTGTAATCGACACATTTTCAAAATTTGCATGGGCAGTACCGCTAAAAACAAAAACTGCACTCGAAACAACCAAGGCAATGACAGATATTATTGAATTGGGGCGAGTACCAAAAAACTTACAAACAGATGATAGTAAAGAATTTTTCAACAAAAACTTTGAAAAATTAATGCATAAATACGATATTAATCACTACTCAACATATAGCAGTATGAAAGCATCAATTGTAGAACGATTTAATAGAACATTGAAAGGAATGATGTGGAAAGAATTTAGCTATAATGGTTCATATAAGTGGATTGATATACACAAAGATTTAGTTAATGCATACAATAAAAAATTTCATCGTACAATTAAAATGTCTCCTATTAATGTCAACTCAACAAATTAGCAAAAGCTGCTTAATACAGTATACAGTCATTTGAAGATATAATAATAATAATATAAAATGTCGAAATTTAATGTAGGAGATCATGTTCGCATAAGCAAATATAAGCATATCTTTGAAAAAGGTTATACTCCAAATTGGACCACAGAAATATTCACAATTACCAAAGTTCAAAATACAAATCCTGCAACATACATATTAGAAGATTATCTTGGTAATCCTATTAAAGGTGGATTCTATACTGATGAACTTTCAAAAACTAGATTTCCAAATACATATCTAGTTGAAAAGGTTCTCAAAACTAAAACGAAGGAAGTATATGTTAAATGGCTAGGATTTTCAGATCAACACAATTCTTGGATAAGTAAAGATGAAATATTATAGTTGGAAGAAAAACTAAATCACCAACAGCATCATATCAAGAACAATAATAGCATTAATATTAAGAAACTAATGTTAATTTTAATATAAGAAAATGAACTAAATATGTTAATTATACTTATAGACCATACTGTGTACTACCCTTTATTTAATTGTAATCAGTCTGTTATAATGTCAATAACACTTACTCTGAGCTCTAACTCATTAGAATTATCTGCTAGTTACTTTCCTCCTATTGAATTACATGGTGCATATGAGTGTGCTCTAACCGATTTTCATTCATACAACAGTATTCCAAATGTAGACACTTACAACAATATGTTTCATATAGGAGAACATAAAATTGAAATACCAATTGGATCTTACGAATTAAATGATATAGTTGATTTTATAGAAGAGCAATACAAACGAATTTGCCCAGCAAATAAGATTTTTATTGAAGCCAATAACAACACAATGCAAGTTAAAGTTAATAGTTCCAAGGATCCTGTATATTTTACTAAGGACTACACATTTGGAAACCTTTTAGGATTCAATAGCAAACTCCTAACACCAAACAAATATTATTACTCAGATCTTCCAGTTAATATTTTTAAAGTGAATCTGTTGCGAATTGAAAGTAGTATCGCTATTAACACATATATGAATAACTCCAAATCGCATACACTTCATGAATTTCCTATAAATATGCCTCCAGGCTATAAAATAGATGAGGTTCCAAGAAATCTCATCTATTTACCTGTGAACACCAGAGAGATAAGTTCACTAGCTCTACGCGTACTTGATCAACACGGTGATTTAATTAATTTCCGAGGAGAGGAAATAACAATACGAATACATTTAAGGCCAACTAAATAATGCTAATCTACAACACAAATACATTAAAAAATATAGCAGCAAAAACAACAAAAACATTAAAGCGAACAGCTCAACAAAAATCTCTAACAACATCAAATAAAAATTTTCTGAAGTCATTGAATTTGAAATTAAAGACAAAATGAGTTCAATAATAGATGTCTTGGATAAACCTTTGTCGGATGGAAATATATTCAAAAAGGACTATCATACATATGTACCATACTTACAGTCTTACAACAATAATGATGAAATTAGAATTTCAATACAAAATCAAGATTTGTACGTGCTACCCAGTGAGAGCTACATTTATGTGGAGGGATTTGTTGCCGATGATAATACGAGCAAATCTTCATCATCTTCAG
Organism: Tachina fera; assembly: GCA_905220375.1. Classification (NCBI taxonomy): domain Eukaryota; kingdom Metazoa; phylum Arthropoda; class Insecta; order Diptera; family Tachinidae; genus Tachina; species Tachina fera. The sequence continues at coordinate 108,063,008 of LR999963.1, forward strand.
AGAACTTTATACTAAAAAACAACTTTGTGGCATATCTGTTTGATGAAATTCGCTATGAGCTCAATGGAATTGAAATTGATCATACAAGATATTTAGGAGCCACAAGCACCATAAAAAATTTGGTTACTATGTCACCAACTGAAAGCAACGTGATGCAAAATGCTGGATGGAACAAAATTGACGATGTCACTCTTGTGAATGGATTTTTCAATTTCTATGTACCTCTAAGAATGCTTCTAGGATTCGCTGAAGACTACAACAAAGTTATACTAAATGGAAAACATGAATTGATACTCTTGCGCAATAAAAACGATGAAGATCTTGTGCGCTCGAGTGTTTTTACTGAATAAGCTAAACTTACAATTTCACTCATCTCATGGAGAATCCCACATGTACAATTATCGGACTTTAGCAAATTGAATATGATAAAAATTATTAATAATGGTGCTTCTATACCTATGGCATTTCGCAGTTGGGATTGTCATATCAATCCACAATTAAACATAGGAACTAGCCATATTTGGAATGTTAAACTGGCTGCAAATAGAGAACGCCCACGTTTTGTATTGATTGCTTTTCAACAAGAAAATAAGTTTGTTCATTGTGATTTGACTAATTTAAAAGTACATTTAAATTCAGTCTCATATCCATATGATGATCTTAACATAAAGTTTAAAAATGAACGATATGCAATTCTATATGATATGTATATAAGATTTCAACAAAGTTATTATATGAAAGAATCTCAACCGCTTCTAACTGCACCAGAGTTTAAGACAAAAGCTCCTATTATTGTAGTAGATGTCAGTCATCAGAATGAATCACTCAATAATGGACCGATTGATATAAAAATAGAATTTGAAACAGCAACTAATATTGCAGCAAAAACAACAGCTTACTGCATTCTTATTCATGATCGTATAATAGAATATATACCTATCAAAGGACAAGTTCGAAAAGTCTTATAAATTGAGTAATATGGAAAAAAAAACATAATTTTTATAGACGTACAAGGTTTCAAGAGTAATTCAAATGATTTCATCGCAAAAGAAGTAGCGATTGTTTTCAACAATTATGAATATAACCATTTCATTATAAAACCCCCATTTGATTTTAAATGGTTATCAATAAAAAAGCAAATAGAAGCAAAGTGGCTAACAAAAAACTATCATCACCTAAACTGGACTGCTGGATCAGTTTCATTTCAAAGCGTTTGCAATTTTTTAAAAGCCAACGCAAGATGTTCAACAATTTATGTAAAAGGTGAAGAAAAAAGACGATGGTTGGAAAAAATTTTACACCGGAAAATTTTTAACGTTGAGGATATAGGCTGCATCAACTTTAAACAAATAGAAATCAAGTATCCAGAATATCTTTATTGTAGTTATCATAATTTTGGTGTTTGCGCATTAAAAAATGCTATTTTACTAACAAAAGAAATGTCTTGCTTTAAATGAACTTTTTTAATTCTTAAAATATGAATTTACATATGTATGTATTATTATAAAATTTAAAAAAAATTTAAACAATAAATGTATACCAAATAAAAGAATGTACAAGTGTTTTCTTATTTCAAATACAAACTACATAAATGAAAGAGAAGGAAGTGGGGAGGAGGAGAGTTAACTTTATTGCATACTTGCAAATTTTTACTTTTTGTTTCTCTGCTGATGACTGTACTTAATTGAAACTTTGCTGCTTTAAAATAATCCTAGACAAAGAAAATGATTACGTCGCAAAATATAAATGTATTCTACAAGATATTTTACGCACAAGCATCCTCAGTCATACATACAAATACACATACATACATACATACATACATACATACATACATACATACATACATACATACACATACAAATATACATACATACATACACATGCAAATATACATACATACATACATACATACATACATACATACATACATACATACATACATACATACAATTATATTTCTTAAACAAATAAATAAATACCAGCGACAAAAAAGCTGGATCATCTACACACAAGTATAGGGTGTTCATATACAAGAGAACATTTTATAAATAAATAAAATAATTAAATTAATTGTTTATTAATTTATTTAATTATTTTATTTATAAACAATTTATTAGCGTGAGGAAATCATACACACATTCTCCCGATTCATATGAGAATCGCGTAGTAGTCATCAAATCTATTTTCTCTGATATTACTGATATAGTATTACGATAACGAATTTCTATAGTCTGGCAACACTGGCAAATTTCCCTTTGGTACTAGAAAATAATAATCATGTTTTGCCGTCGGCATTTGAAAAAAAATAAAAATGTGTTTTGCCGTCGGCATTTGAAAAAAATAATACTCATGTATTGCCGTAGGCATTTGAAAAAAAAATAATAATCATGTATTGCCGTAGGCATTAGGAAAAATTATAATGCATTGCCGTAGGCATTAGGAAAAATTATCATGTATTGCCGTAGGCATTAGGAAAAATTATCATGCATTGCCGTAGGCATTAGGAAAAATTAATAATCACTATTTTCACCATTGGTATTAGGAAAAATCATTTTCATGATTTTCCCGTCGGCATATACACTTGAGAAATCTTAATCTTATAAAACCCCTTAAACCACACCCACAAAAAAAATCACCCGTTCCCACAAGTAATATTACCCAAAAAAAATCACCCGTTCCCACAAAGTTAATGTAAACAAAAAACTCCTTATGTAAACAAAAATTTGGACGGACTTATTGAACCCCCCTCGCAGGTATCAAATTTCACAAATTTCTAAGAATTTAAGAATTTTCAAATTTTAATTACCCAAATTTAACAATTTCAGCCACAATTTAACAATTTCAGCCAACAATTTTGCAAGTTTAATTGACGCCGAATTGGTAATTCACTACTACTGATATACAGGTGTTAAAATATGCTGTATATTCAAGCAAAATAGCACTTTTTGCATGACAGCGGAGATGAATTGTGAACCGTTATCGGTAATTACTTTACGTGGTACTCCATATCGTAGAAATATTTCGTCTATCAATGCTTTGGTGCATGCTCTTGCTGACGCAACTTCCAAGGGATAGAGTTCTACCCATCTGCTGGCAATGTCTTCTACGATAAAAATCCATTGATAACCCTTTGTTGATACCGGTTAAGGACCAAACAAGTCTATAGCTATCACTTCAAACCTTTTATTACTGGATACTGGTACTGGTACTGGTACCTGCTGGTATAAACCAGCAGGTTTAAGATTTGTTGCCTTATACCGTTTGCATTCGATACACTATTTCACATATTTTCCTATGTCTTTGCGAATTCCTGGCCAATAGTATCTAGATGTAATTTTGTTCATCGTTTTATTGATACCGTAATGGCCAGCCATGTCCTCATTGTGATAGTGTTTTAGAATTTCTACCCTTTAATCACTAGGCACCACAAGCTGAGCATCATCAGAGTCGTCATTGTTGTAGCAATATAAGACACCATCGTTCATTATAAAATCTCTCCTGGACCAGTGTGGAATATCTTCCACACTGATCCTGAGATCAGAATCCTTTTTTTGACTTTCTCTTATATTACGGCGGTCTTTCTTGGCAGTTCTAGAGAAAAAGCACAGATTTCACACGCGGTCATGTTGGTGTGATCCCTCTCAAATGGCGGTCTGGATAAAGTATCGGCAATGACATTCGTTTTACTGGGTTCGTATTCAATCTGTATGTTGAATGGTTGTAATTCAAGAGCCCATCGTGCTAAGCGGCCGGTTAAACACTTAATGTTCATTAGCCATTTAAGTGTTTGATGATCTGTTATTAGTTTCACGGATGCACCCTCAATATACCCACGGAATTTCTGAACGGCCTACATGATGGATAGAGCTTCTCGCTCTATAATGGAGTACTTCTGTTCTGCTTTAGATAAAAGTCTGCTGGCATATTCTATTGGACGTTCGTCTGCACCCTCCCCCTGGAGCAAAAAAGAAGGGTTGATTGTCTATAGCTTGTCTTAAAATAGGTGCAGATGTTAGCAATATTTAAAGTCTATTGAAAGCATGCTGTTGTTCTGACGTCCACGTCCATATGGCATTCTTCTTTGATAGAGCGGATAGTGGTTTGGACACGTCAGCAACATAAGGTATAAAACGACGATACCAGGAACACACTTGCAAAAATGAAAGCAGCTCTTTAACATTTCGGGGTTCTTTACGTTGTCGTAATGCTGATACCTTTTCTGGATCCGTCATAATCCCTTTAGGAGTAAGTATGTGGCCGAGATACTTCACTTTGTCGCAAGCAAATCGACATTTTTCCAAATTAGCTTTTAGACTAAATTCTGGAATGCGTTGAAAAATTTGTTCTGGGTCCAGTAAGTGTTACTCAAACGTGGGTGAGCAAGAGATAATGTCATCTAGGTATGCCAGTAGAATCGTTTATTATTTAATTCGCGATAGTCTATACATACTCGTATTCCACCAGTTTTCTTTGGTATGAGGACAACGGGAGCGGCCCATGGTGACTGACATTCGACAATGATACCTTGTTTAAGCATCTTGGATATTTCCTCTCTGAGTGCTATTTTTCTGCTAGGCGGTAAGCGGTAGCGAGGAACAGCAATTGGTTCATGCTCGTCAGTGTGGATGCGGTGTACAGTGTGTGGAATAGCCTTAACAGATTCTGAAAAGATGTCCTTGTAAGATATCAGCAATTTGTACAATTTCACACGCTCTGTGTTTGTCAGTCGAATACCATCGTAATCTTTTAAAATGTGGATATCCAATGTGCATAACGGTATAAAGATGTCATCCAAGTAAGCATCCCCGTCACATTTTCAGATTTTCATTGGAGGTGCGAAAAGTGTTGATATCTTATCAGGTGTTGTCTCTGTAGTAGGTATTACGTCTCTGAAAATATTTTGAATCCCATATAGAGAATAGTCATTCAACCCTTTCGGAGTGCTCACCAATGGTGAAATAAGTTTTTTTCTTTCAACAAAGCTTATGAACTGAGATACATCCTTCATAGCGTTGGTGCATGGAGAAGCATTTGTATCGTTCAAGTCCATACCAAAAACTCCTACTTCAAGGGGATTCGTGAACAGGAATCTAGTTTTAGGTGTGTCCTCAAAATACCAGCATCGTTGTGCCATATTGAGAAGAATTCCTGCTTGTTCCAGAAAATCTGCTCCCAGCAGTGTACGGCTTTTTTCAGCATTTGGAAGATAAATGAGGCGTATTATGCGCACTCTATCGCCAATCATGACATCACATATAGTGTTCTCTACTTTTCCAGTCGTGGTAGATACATTGGCTAAAGTAATTTCTGCACGAAAATCTTGAAATATGCTACCATTTTTCACCAGAATGTTCTTTAAATTTAGACTGGCTACGCTAGTTTTTGCGCCAGAATGAAAAACTTCCTCTCCTTTTAGACCAAATATTTCTATGTGGGTTGTTTGTAATGCATGACCAATTATTGTAGAAGAGATGGAATTAAAAGATAGATACTGAGGACTTTCTTTAAGGTGTTTACTGCACGTAGTGCAATTGGAACGATATACCCCTGGTGTGCCACATCCATAGCATGATAATGTTGGTTTCTTTGTTATGATAGGGTTTGGTTGATTCAGTTGCTTTTGTCAGTCCACCTGATGTTCTCCTTCCTTGGATCTCTCCTCATCTCGTTTCTTCTTCTTAAAGCAGTTCTCAAAACCGTGGCCCTTTAAACGACAAAAACAACAGCGGTTGCTAGTTGAGGGCTCTTCTTGGATGACTGTATTTCTTAATACTGGCTGAGATTCAGTTGTAAAAATTTCTGCTTCTCTACTTGCAGAAATAAGGTCGCTAAATGTTTTTACATTTTTGCGGCGAACCCGCTCACGAATGTTTATATGCAGCAGTACATAATTCATGTTGAGTTGAATCTCTTCTGTGACAGGAACTTTCAGTTGAGAGAACAGCAACCTATTTTTGCATATAAAGCTGTCTGTTGGTTCTCTCTTTTGTTGTTTTGTTTCAAAGATGTTAGCGAAAATTCGCCAGTCAGCTACTGGAGTAAAAATGTTGCACGAATGAGTGCTTTTGTTTCTTCAAAACCACTCACTGTACTTTTTACACCAATCCACCATGTGGCTGCATAGTCCTCAAGCAGAAGGGGTATCCCACGTACTGCATCTTCGTCAGAAATCTTTTCAATATCCTTGTATACGCTGATGGCAACTAATAATTCCTCAACTGCAGCAGGGTTCCTCTGCCCTTTGTTAGGTGCTGTACACTGCGTGCATGAGCCACCTCTGTGGTTGCTGTTTATAGCCGCTAAGATTTGCTGAAATTGTTCCGTTGAAAATGTTGCCATGTTATGCTCTTGGATGTCTTCGTTAGGTACAAAAATCTCTTCGTCAGTTTCACTTCCATCAGATGATGTGGATTTATCAGCCTCGAATTCTTCTTCGTGAGTTTTCGTAGCCACTGAGTTGGGCGCCAATGAAACAATCTTATTTCGAAGAATGTATGGAAATTTTATCATTAAACAAAAAACAATAAAATTGATTCACTTGAAGAAAAAAACACTTTATTGGGCTTAGAAATAGTCAGCAGTGAGCACAAGTCTGGAACTTAAAAAAATCCTAGACAAAGATGTTCACTAGTTGAATCACAAATGTCAATTGAATTCTTCATGCAAAAATTTCTGCTTTTAAAGCAATTCCAAGTGTTTAAATTTTAGTAGTTGTATAAAAGAGTAGTAAAAATAGGTATGTTATTGTACAGAGTTGTGCTTGCGACAAACGTTAAATTTAAAAATATGTACAGAGTTGTATTTAAAATAAGAACAGAGTTCTATTCAATCATACGTTAAGTTTAAAAATATATTTAAAATACGTAGTTTAATTATGCATCGTTTTGTCTAGTGCATTTGCCTTTGATTTGGTGTTGGTGCGATTGCGATTGGTATGTATATAACTCCTCCCTGCCTAGATTGAAGCGAAGTGGACGAAGGTCCAGTAGCTTCATCTAGGATTGCTTGTTAAATTTTAGTTGCATACATCCTTTTTAGAATTTAAATCACTGTTGCTATAAGAATTAACCATATAAGTGATTCGATGCAGTTCTGCAAGTTAAGTCTGGATGATATTGAAAGGATTTCATTTTGCTGGTTGAAATTGTAATCTGATAGCTTTTTTAATGTCATTGTCTTAATCTCAGACGAGGCGTGAATTTCGGAGATTGGTACTGGAGCAATATATATTTCTTCGCAAAAAGTGTTTATATTATCACTAGAGGTAATGTTATTTACGCATACTTTGCAGTTCTTGTAATGTACTACGCCTGTACCATTCAATGACTATTTATTGATATTGCAATTCATCTCTATTTGTGTTTTTTTTATGTATTATGGAATAAAATTAAGTTAGGTTCCGGCTGCCAAATGGATTGTGTGTCACCGATGTCATTTATAATGCACTGTGAATCCTGGTTTTTAAATAGATGGCCAATACAGCTAGAGTTCACGGCAATTTCTTCTTTTTTAATTTTTGAACAAAAGAAAATATTTTCTATTTTCGAAATTTTTCCGAAGTATACATAAACTTAAATTCATTTAATATTATATAAGGCTCTGTAACAATAATTTTTGTTTTATTAATAGGTAAGGGAATAATATGATAAAATTTATAGGGATTGGAATCAAAGTTGGGAATCTGAACGTTAAAAATAATATTGGATTCATTATAGGAAGCTTGAAGTCCGAGTAATTCATATATGTTTTCTACAGATTTCGTTTTAATGGTTGAATTTTCTAAATGTCTTCTAATATGTTCGATTTCTTCTGGATGTAAAATTAGTTTAGTAATTATATTAAGTTTCGCTAGAATAATGGCTTCTGAATTGTCGTTTATGTGACTAGTAAGTATGTCAATGTTGTAGTTTATTTGATTGAGGTATTGTATTTCTCTAATTGTGGTTTCTGTGCTTTTAACAAGGTAGTTAGTTTGGTTTGTATTTCGGTTTAAAAATAGTTCTATGGTGCCTTGTACCTCATTAATATGGTTTCTTATATTAGAGAATCCAGCAACCATATTCATATTAAATTTATGATATTTTTCCATGGTATCTTAAAATATTTTATTATTAGATTGCAGTTTCCCAATTTGACCATTTATTACTTGGGCGTCATTAGCATCCATATTTCCTGTGAGAAGTTTTATTGCATGTCCCATTCCATCAATAAGGCCGCGTTTAGTCATCAAACTACTTAATTTTAGTTTCAATTATCTCAGTTTTATTTTTGTTGTGTCCGTATAGATTTTTGCTGCACTATTTCTTTCGAAGGCTTTAACTATGTTGTTGATTTTGTCAATGTTTTCCCTATAGTTTTCTAGATTAACAATAGGAATAAGATTGCTGTAGCTTGTGACATGCCTTGCTGGTCCTAGATTTATTGGCAAAATGCCCTCATTATTAGATAAGTCGCGAATCTCAATATATTGTGAAGTAGTTAACTTGACCCTAAAAAGAAAAAAGTATATTTTTTCGTTGTTAGTTGTAGTTATTGTATGAAGGTTATCGTCTTTTACTTTATGTTTAGAAAATCTTTAGGTGATTTTATTCCTTCTGCATTTTTTTCTGTATATAGTGTCATTAATTTGTCTAATTTCATTCAATTTGTCAATGCGTTTCAAGGAGGAGGATTCTATTTTTTTTTTTAATTTTTGGAAATAATGTTTCTTGGAATTCATTGAGCTTCCCAAGGTAATCATGTTCATTGTCGAACTTTACGTTTTTGTCGAGCTTGTACGTTCGCCCATGGAAAAGTTCAAAAGGTGTTAAATTAGTGGCAGAATGTACTGAGTTGTTATAAGTTATTACTACCTCTGTAATCATTTCTTCGTGGTCAATTTCTAACCTATTAACCTTTTTGCTTTCCAAAATTATTCTGTAAATTTCAGTGAATGTGGAGTGAAGTCTTTCTAGAGGTGAGTTGCTACTTGTTTGTTGAAAAGATGTATAATGAAGTTCAATATTATATTGTTACGTAAAAATACTCCTACAGAGTTAATGCAAAGAACTATCTAGAAGTATTTAACTAAAGCGCTAAACGTACACACATATTCACGTGCAAGCACTATAGCAACAACAGTTGTGTACAAAGCTACAGACGTACACGTATACAAATAAAAGTGCGAGCACTAATTATAACCACCCTGTACTAAAAATAGCACACTGCACTACCAACGAACAAGTCGTTACTTTGAAAATTCAAAGACTAACGGCCAATCGAATCACCTACAAACATCTAGAAACGGCGACATGAATTTTCCCCATTATGCTAGAAGACTGTTTGAACATCTGGCTACCAATAAACAAACACGCCTATACGCCCATATCGTTTCTTCTGTGTTGGTCTTTACTGAGTACATGCATGCATGTTGCTACTTCATCTACTTGCGAATATTCTAGATCCGGTTTGGTAGTATAAAAAGAGCTGCCGTATGTGAGAAGTCAGTCAGTACAAATTGGAATTTAGTAGAGTGAACATCGCTGAAAGTAAAAGACATCGTGCCGTGGATAATAACGTTAAGAAGTAAATAAGAAAAGACAAATTGTAATTGGTTTAGTCAATAATAAAAGGAAGTTCAGTTGCAAATAAGAAAATCGTGTTGTTATTTATTTTTATTTTTGAGCAATCAAAAGAACTCACACGTTTAATAAAATTTAAACGTAACAATATTGTCTGCAAAATTCTTTGAGCATGTTGCTCGTAAACTCCGATTTTCTTGGGAATACCGTATGAGCATATAAAAATTTTAAGTGATTTAAGTACTGTTATACTATTTCTGTTTTCAAGAGCACAGGCTGCCGCGAATTTGGAAAATTTATCGATAATAGTTAGATTTCGGTGGTTATTAATTGTGTGAATATCGATATGCAATATGTGTAATGGTTTAGATGGTATTTCTTGTAGTTTAAATTTTAGTTTGGGAGGCTGCCTATCATATTTAAGTGGTTGACACTTGTTACAGTTATTAATTGTTTATTTATTAATTCCTTCATATAGGGAAAGTAGTATTTTCTTTTAAGATGTTCATAGCATTCGATTATGCCTCTGTGATTACTATTTTCATGGTACTCTTTTATCAACTTTTCTTAATCGTCATTTTGTCTGATATCTTCTAAAATTTCTTTACATCTTAGTAACTTAAAAAGCTTTCTGTGTGAAAAGAATTTTGTATAAGTGTCCTGTACTATCCTAAAGATGTCGTTATCGGTATATATAACGGTTAACCTGTTAGGAGGGCAAATTTTTTTTAATATATCAGTCATTATTTCTCCATTGAAATAGGGTCGTCTTATAACACGCCTTTGCTCTATTTCTAAATATAGTTTCTAGCGCCATTGGACTTCCCAATTCAGTTTTCTCTAAAAGCAATTGTATGTCTTTCTGATATAGAGATTCCGTCATCGAAGTTTTCATTGGAAGAATGGATTTTTGTACCTTGGGTCCCTTGATTAGAATCATTTTCGCTAATATGGACATTCATGTGGTCTACATAAATTTTAGCTCTGCTTAAAGCGGCAGTGTGTGTTTTTTTGTCCCTTTTGTGGCAGCACTCTGGGGTTGGTAATGCGGTATTGATAGTGGCAACCTCAGAGGTAACAGCTGGTCACCGGGCTTTGGTAACAGCTGATAGCAACAGCTGAAAGAAAAAACAAATTTATAGACAAAAACAAAAAATTATTTATAAAAACCTAATAGAAGAAAATGGCCAGGAAAGTTCTGGAAAAGACAGCTTCGATTGGAAGAACAAAAAAAAGATGGACGACATCTGGGGATTTTTGGCGCACACCGAGTCGAGGTAGGTCGAAGAGGACGATGATGATGAGTGATGAATCACGATTTGGGCTTGATGAAGAAAGGACGATGTGGCTGGCGATCAGGGCAAAATTAATAAAATGTTAAAAGTGATGTAAAGAGTGCAAGTGGAAGTTTTTTTTTTCTAAATTAAATAAAATACAATATAATTCTTCTTATTGAAAAAGAAAGCAAAAATTGTGAACAGAAGGCTAATTACAAAAGTGAACAAATCAAACAAGTAAAAAGGTAAAACCTAAAAATTAGCCTTGAAAAGTAAAAATTTGCTAAAACTTAGTACTGTTCAAATAAAAAAGAAAATGTATATATAAAATAAAATGATTTTTTTTAAACTTAAAACTAAGCAACAAAATTGCCAAAAACTTAAAAACTAATTAACAAGAATTAAAACTAACAAGACTTAAAAATTAAAAGATAAAACTAAAAGTGTATAAAACTTAGCACTAATCAACAAAAATTAAAATTACTTAAAAATCTTCAATTTTTTTTTTTAAATATATTTATTTATTGTATCCTCAAATATGAACTAACCAAAAGTGATCAAATCTTAAAGCTAAAATATAATTATTTAGCCCGACCAGTGTCGGCCAAAACTTAGTGATAGTTTAAATAATACAAAGTAATGATAATCAAAAAGAAAAATTAAATGTATTTTCAAGCATTCCCATCTAGAGTGTTGAGTAAAATAGCCCTTGTGTCCCTCTTTTTTAAGTGGATGTGTCCAGTAAAGTTCAAAATATTACGAGCAAGCGGACTAGGATGTGACTCGAGTTTTGTTAAGTATTTGCCTGCGTATATTGCAATTTCTTCAGTCACTAGTGGCATTTTTAAATCACGATGCAAATTTGAATTCTTAATGTACCATGGAGCAGATGTTATTAACCTTAAAATTTTGTTTTGTCTTCGTTGAATTCTCTCTACATTGGAAGCAGAAGCAGTGCCCCATAACTGGATACCGGAACACCATATTGGCTTCAAAAGCGACTTGTATATTAAAAGTTTGCAGTCCAGACTAAGTGTTGAATTTCTGCCAATCAACCAATGAATTTGAGATAACTTAAGTTTCATCTGAGTTAGCTTAAAGTCAATATGATGTTTCCATGTAAGTCTTCGATCAAGGTGTATACCAAGGTATTTCACTTGGGAATGTTGAGGAATATTTTGATTGTTGATTCGAATGGGGGAACAAGTATCTCTTCTTAGGGTAAACGTTGTATGGACACACTTTTGTTCATTGACTTTAATTCTCCATAAGTTCAACCAGATTTCCAACTGTGTAATATGTTCTTGAAGATATCGGGAAGCCTCGTGCGGGTTTTTGTGCATACTAAGGCAGGCTGTATCATCGGCAAACGTATAACGTATATGATATAGGCATATCACAAGTATAAATAAAATACAAAACTGGCCCCAGTATGCTCCCCTGTGGCACACCGGATGATATAGATTGGGGCAGACTCATGAATTCTCCTTCCACAATCGTAAACTTTCGGGTAGTTATGTAGCTTTCTAATAAATTCAGAAATTTTATTGGTAAATATGATTTTAATTTTAAAATAAGGCCTTCATGCCACACTTTATCAAAGGCCTGAGAAACGTCAATAAACAGGGCAATAAACAATAAATTTTTTCTTTAAAAGTTCTTCTTATAAATTGCACCAATCCATGAGTTTGTTCAATGGTGCTATGCTGACTTCTAAAACCAAATTGATGGTCTGGGATGCACCCACTATCAGTTAAAATTGGGGACAATTTTGTCATGAGCAGCTTTTCGAAGAGTTTTGACATTGTTGATAGCAGACTTATTGGCCTGTATGACTCAGCCTTGGTAAGGTCTTTGCCCGGCTTTGGAATCATTTTGACCTTCGCAAGCTTCCAGCTTTGTGGATAATACTCCAGTCGTAAAATGGCGTTAAAAATAAATAATAGGATTCTAATTGCAATATGGGGCAAGTTTTTCAGCATATTGTTACTTATTCCATCAATACCTGGAGCTTTCTTCGGGTTGAGTTCAGCAATTAGTTTCTGAACATCACGCGTCTTAAACTTTATGGGTCGAGGGGGTAGCGCAACTACACTGGGTAAATCGACAACACCAGTACATGTGTTTGGGGTAAATACGGATTTTAAATGCTCAAAAAATATGTTACCTTTTTCAGTATTGCTTCTGGCCCAACCTCCGGTAGAAGTGCGCAGAGGAGGTCTATATTCAACGGGTGTTTTAAGCTTTCTAGCAGCTCGCCACAAGGAGTAATTAGATGCAGGTGTGGCATCAAGATTTTCCAGATTATTTTTAAGACATACAGTTTTTTCATATGCCAGCAGCTCTTGGAGTCGTCTAGTGCACTCTTTAAATCTAATTTTATTTTGGGGTGATCTGTGCTGTTGCCATTCCCTTCTAGCTGTCCTTTTTTCACGTAAAAGACGTTCAATGTCTGTAAAATAAATTCTATTAAACCCAGTCTGCGGATGGGAAGTAGTGGCATGTTCAGCAGCCTGTTTAATATTTTCGTTAAGATTTTCAATGTTAGATTCAATATCACCTGGTGTTCTTAGGTTAATATTTTCCGTACAATGGCTACTGAGGTATTTTTTGAACCCCAGCCAATTAACACGAATCTGGGAGGGGAGTAAATTGATGATATCACGAAGTTGGTAACAAAATTTTCGACACAAATATTTGTTGCTTGTAGATGTTCTTCACAAATGTTATCAAGGACATAGTGTTTGAGTCTTGACTTAATTAGAATTGCTGACCCACCGCATGCTCTCCCCCTTGGGTCCTTTGAATCATATAGAGTGTAACCATTTATTTTAAATAAGCTCCTTGAAGTCAAATGAGTCTCAGAGACCAACATTATATCAACATTTTTTTCTATGAGGAAGTGCTCAAGTTCATTTTTATGCTGGCGAATGCCGTTTGCGTTCCAGAAACATAAAAAGAATAAAAATAACCAAAATTTAAAACTGAACTAAAAAACTAGCCAACAAAGGTAAAATTTATAAAAAAACCTGAGAACTGTTCTGCAAAAATTAAAATTTTCTAAAAACTAATTACAAAAATTAAAATCACATAAAGCGTAAATCTAAACAAAATTAAAATTACATAAAGCAGAAAAGAAACGTATGAACAAGGTTAAAATCGTATCAAACGCCCTAAGAACGAATATAACTCGCCTTCAACACGCCACATACAACGAGGGAACTGGCCAAAACACCCGCACTAACCATAAAGTAAGCTGTAGCATTTTGGAGGAGCCAGGTACCTGTCATCAGACACGGACGGACGGACGAAAGACAAAAACAAGTTAAGTTTTTTTATTAATTTGATTAATTGTTCTCTACTTACTTATATGCATAAAAGTTTAATTGTAAAATTTTTTTTTGCTGTAATTTTTATAAAAGTGTGTATAAACCCCTTAACCTTTTTTAATGATAGGGAAAACACTTATATTTATTTTTTATAGTGCCACATTTGCTTTTTCGCACTGAGTTAGGAGCAGATTCGAGCTCAAACCTGCCCCAAGTCCCCATAATAAGCCCTTTGGCTTAAAATGATAGGTGTTTACCCTGCATAATTAGAAATATAATTTTTTGTTTATTTAGAAATCCTAATTATTTTTGGAAAAAGAATTTTAAACCATTTCGTTTATTTAAATTAACTTTGCCTTTTTCTGATTTATGAAAATTTAAATTTTTTTTATTATTTTTAATTAAATCAAAGAAAAAAATAACATTTTAAACATTAAATAATTTTACATTGAATAGTTTTTACATTTTGTTTTTTTTTTGGATAAATAAATTTAAAATGTTATTGTTATTCATCAATATGATTTAAATTTTTTATGGCCCAAAATGATGGGTTAAGGTAGATTTTTCAGGCTGTAGAGACTAGTGGTAAGTAACCATCATGAAGGAATGGGATAACCCACAGAGAAACATAGGCCGGGTTATCATGGTGAAATCCATTAGGATTTCTGTGGGAGGGAGGCCACGGTTAGCCAAAAAGACCGGCTAACTCAACATTTATATTGAGAGAGCAGACTTGTAAGTATGCGTGGTTAGTGGTATATGTAAATCTTTTTGTTTTTTGTCAATAGTTTGTTTTTTTTTCAATTAAAAATTTCCACTTTCGGGCTCCAAATTCCATATATGTATAAAAATTTTTTTTCTTGGTTTTACATCCTTCCAAGCGCAGCTGGCATGATTTTTTTTGTTTATTGTTGCTTATTGCCCGAAAGTCGGCAAGAACACCCCCCAAGACGGCGAGCTCAGCCGGAGCAGAACGCCAGCATGCCAGCGAGGCCGACAAATCTGGCAACCGTACAAAATGATGCCCAGACCGAAATGTCTATATCAACAGCATAAGCAACCCGGTAGCAAACAACAGTATCATAACACTTTTTTGTAACGTATTTCATAGTAGAATTCTTCCAGTTTCAGCCTCCATCGTACTAGTTTCGAATTGGGTCTTTCAGACTCATTTTCCATGTTAAAGGACGATGGTCAGTGACAATTTTAAACTTTCGACCGTATAAGTACTGGCGAAAATATTTGGTTGCCCATACGATTGCTAATAACTCTTTTTCTATAGTGGAGTAGTTGATTTCGGAATCGCATAGTGTACGGCTAGCTAGCATATTGGTCTATCCATGCCAATTGGACCTTGTGATAAAAAAGCTCCTATGGCAAATCCACTAGCATCTGTTGTAAGAACGAATGGTTTCGAAAAATGCGGGTACTGAAGAATCGGATCATTGGATAATATATTTTTGCATGTTTCAAAAGCATTTTTATAATTTTGGTAAAAATCGATTTTTATGTTTTTCTTTAGGCACATTGTTAAAGGCTTAACAATTTTTGCGGAATCTTTTATAAATTTCCTGTAATACCCCCACTAGCCCCAAAAAGGATTTGATTTCTTTTGGTGTCTTAGGGGTTGAACAATTTTTGATTGCCTCTAATTTTGCAGGGTTAGTGTTAGTGCCCTCTGTTGAAACATTATGTACAAGGAATGAAATTTCTTTCCTTGAAAATTCAGGTTTGTCTAGTTGTATTTTGAGATTGGCTGGTTTTAATATTTCAAAAAAATCTTTTAAGACATTGTCCATTACCCTCTGAAAAGTACAAGGGACATTTTTCAGTCCAAAGGCATCCTTATGTATTCAAAATGCTCGCATTCAACTGTGAAAGTAGTATTTTGGACATCTTTCGGATCCATTTCGATTTGATGGAATCCGCTGGCAAGATCTTGTGTTGAATAGTACATACATTTGTCCTATTTATCCAGAATATCTGTGATATTTGATAAAGGGTATCTGTCTGTATCTGTCTTTTGTCTTCCGCTGGCGTCTTTTTTTTTTGGAACTACCCATACGGTAGAGCTCCAGGGCAAGTAAAACGGTCTAATTATGCCTTGTTTTAGCATGTTACTTATTTTTTGCCTTACTTCATCTTTATGGATGTAAGGGTAGCGATATGATTTAGTGTATAGTGGTATTTCGTCGGTTATTAGTATGGTGTGTTTAATTCGATTTGTAAATGAAAGGCTTTGATTTTCTTTGTAAAACACCGAATTGAATTGACGACAGAGCTTAAGGAGTTTTCTTTCTTCCACGTTTAAATGCTCCAGTCGTTATGAGAATTTTATGTCTTCTTCCTCATTATTTTCAAAATATTCTGGATTAATTCAATTGAGCTCTACGTACTTTAAATAGTTACAAGGGTCTGCTTTTAAAGGTTGCTCAAGGTATAAAATTTTATCGTAATTTCATTTATTTATTACTTGTTACTATGCCAATTATCTGAAATGTAAATGTCTTCGGTAATCTCAAGGTTTGTTAAAATCTTTGTTTGATTAACAAGGATTTCACCATTTTCGATATTGACAGGAAGTTTTATAATGTTTTTCGAGCTAGCTGGTACTAAATATTTATGTGAAGTTGTGTTTGGTTTCATTTGTAAAGGAATAGTGCAGTTTGGTGTTATCAAGAAATTATTTTGTAAGTCAATGTTAGCTTTGAGTTTTTGTAACATATCGATTCCTAAAAGCCCGTCGAAGTAATTATGGAATTTAAAAATTAGGAATTTAAATTGACAATTTTCATTGAATTCTCTGAATATTGGTATGTAAGTTTTTGAACTTAATGTTTATTTATTAGATATAGTAGTGATATTTACTAGTTGACAATTTATTTGGTCTTTTAAAGGCACAAATTCGTGGTTGATAAAAGACGAAGAGGCTCTTGAGTCAATTAGGAATCTTAAGGATCGACCTAATGGGGATGATATCAGTATGAATGGTAGTTTTGTCCCATGTTTGTTTATATCTATATATCCTGTAAAATTTTGGTAGTCATCAATTTTAGGAATGATTGGAGACTCGTGATTTGGATGATTGTTAATGTTGTGGAAATTTGGATAATTTCTAGTTTGATTATTGTTATGAAATTTTGGGTAAATATCAGTTTGATTAATTTTATGGAAGTTTGGAAGTCACTTCTTACTGGGCTACAAATTGTAACAATCGTGGGAGAGTGATCGGAGGAGAGATCTACAGAAGCTTCAACATGAATTAATTCCCTAGCGATATTTTTCATGACTCCAAAATCTATAACATCCGGAATTTTTTGTATGTCCGTAGGCCAGTAAGTGGGCTCCCCACTTGAAATGACGTCCAAGCCCATTTTTCAAATTGTGTTGAACAATGCCCGACCTCTAGGTGTAATAAGACGCGAACCCCAGAACGTATGTTTTGCATTGTAGTCCCCAGCTGCTACAAAACAAGGGCCAAGAGATTTGTAGAATTCCTCGAATTGATCCTCAGTAATTGCGAATCTGGGAGGGGAGTAAATTGATGATATCACGAAGTTGGTAACAAAATTTTCGACACAAATATTTGTTGCTTGTAGATGTTCTTCACAAATGTTATCAAGGACATAGTGTTTGAGTCTTGACTTAATTAGAATTGCTGACCCACCGCATGCTCTCCCCCTCGGGTCCTTTGAATCATATAGAGTGTAACCATTTATTTTAAATAAGCTCCTTGAAGTCAAATGAGTCTCAGAGACCAACATTATATCAACATTTTTTTCTATGAGGAAGTGCTCAAGTTCATTTTTATGCTGGCGAATGCCGTTTGCGTTCCAGAAACATAAAAAGAATAAAAATAACCAAAATTTAAAACTGAACTAAAAAACTAGCCAACAAAGGTAAAATTTATAAAAAAAAACCTGAGAACTGTTCTGCAAAAATTAAAATTTTCTAAAAACTAATTACAAAAATTAAAATCACATAAAGCGTAAATCTAAACAAAATTAAAATTACATAAAGCAGAAAAGAAACGTATGAACAAGGTTAAAATCGTATCAAACGCCCTAAGAACGAATATAACTCGCCTTCAACACGCCACATACAACGAGGGAACTGGCCAAAACACCCGCACTAACCATAAAGTAAGCTGTAGCATTTTGGAGGAGCCAGGTACCTGTCATCAGACACGGACGGACGGACGAAAGACAAAAACAAGTTAAGTTTTTTTATATTTAAGAAGTTTATTATTCGACATATTGTCATAATTATATTTTAATCTGAAATTTATTTGCTTGTGGTTTAGCTTGGTCTATATACGTATTCCATTGGCGCTTAAACCAAATCATCAGTAGACTTCAACCACAAATTTTGAACAGTCACAAACCTCTTACTTTATGCACAGACTTTCAAAAACTATATGAGAATTCATAGAATAATAATATCCTTGAAAATCACAAAGACAAAATAAGTTTAGTAGGCTTTGAAACTCATACAAAACCCAGCAAATAATTTACACCCGATATGAATCTATTTTATTTTTCTACACCTTCATACAATTAGAAATCCATTGGATAACAATAAAAGTAATTACAAGGCAAAGTGAAAAATAAAATCTAAAATTTAACATTTAAGAAGTTTATTATTCGACATATTGTCATAATTATATTTTAATCTGAAATTTATTTGCTTGTGGTTTAGCTTGGTCTATATACGTATTCCATTGGCGCTTAAACCAAATCATCAGTAGACTTCAACCACAAATTTTGAACAGTCACAAACCTCTTACTTTATGCACAGACTTTCAAAAACTATATGAGAATTCATAGAATAATAATATCCTTGAAAATCACAAAGACAAAATAAGTTTAGTAGGCTTTGAAACTCATACAAAACCCAGCAAATAATTTACACCCGATATGAATCTATTTTATTTTTCTACACCTTCATACAATTAGAAATCCATTGGATAACAATAAAAGTAATTACAAGGCAAAATGAAAAATAAAATCTAAAATTTAACATTTAAGAAGTTTATTATTCGACATATTGTCATAATTATATTTTAATCTGAAATTTATTTGCTTGTGGTTTAGCTTGGTCTATATACGTATTCCATTGGCGCTTAAACCAAATCATCAGTAGACTTCAACCACAAATTTTGAACAGTCACAAACCTCTTACTTTATGCACAGACTTTCAAAAACTATATGAGAATTCATAGAATAATAATATCCTTGAAAATCACAAAGACAAAATAAGTTTAGTAGGCTTTGAAACTCATACAAAACCCAGCAAATAATTTACACCCGATATGAATCTATTTTATTTTTCTACACCTTCATACAATTAGAAATCCATTGGATAACAATAAAAGTAATTACAAGGCAAAATGAAAAATAAAATCTAAAATTTAACATTTAAGAAGTTTATTATTCGACATATTGTCATAATTATATTTTAATCTGAAATTTATTTGCTTGTGGTTTAGCTTGGTCTATATACGTATTCCATTGGCGCTTAAACCAAATCATCAGTAGACTTCAACCACAAATTTTGAACAGTCACAAACCTCTTACTTTATGCACAGACTTTCAAAAACTATATGAGAATTCATAGAATAATAATATCCTTGAAAATCACAAAGACAAAATAAGTTTAGTAGGCTTTGAAACTCATACAAAACCCAGCAAATAATTTACACCCGATATGAATCTATTTTATTTTTCTACACCTTCATACAATTAGAAATCTATTGGATAACAATAAAAGTAATTACAAGGCAAAATGAAAAATAAAATCTAAAATTTATCATTTAAGAAGTTTATTATTCGACATATTGTCATAATTATATTTTAATCTGAAATTTATTTGCTTGTGGTTTAGCTTGGTCTATATACGTATTCCATTGGCGCTTAAACCAAATCATCAGTAGACTTCAACCACAAATTTTGAACAGTCACAAACCTCTTACTTTATGCACAGACTTTCAAAAACTATATGAGAATTCATAGAATAATAATATCATTGAAAATCACAAAGACAAAATAAGTTTAGTAGGCTTTGAAACTCATACAAAACCCAGCAAATAATTTACACCCGATATGAATCTATTTTATTTTTCTACACCTTCATACAATTAGAAATCCATTGGATAACAATAAAAGTAATTACAAGGCAAAATGAAAAATAAAATCTAAAATTTAACATTTAAGAAGTTTATTATTCGACATATTGTCATAATTATATTTTAATCTGAAATTTATTTGCTTGTGGTTTAGCTTGGTCTATATACGTATTCCATTGGCGATTAAACCAAATCATCAGTAGACTTCAACCACAAATTTTGAACAGTCACAAACCTCTTACTTAATGCACAGACTTTCAAAAACTATATGAGAATTCATAGAATAATAATATCATTGAAAATCACAAAGACAAAATAAGTTTAGTAGGCTTTGAAACTCATACAAAACCCAGCAAATAATTTACACCCGATATGAATCTATTTTATTTTTCTACACCTTCATACAATTAGAAATCCATTGGATAACAATAAAAGTAATTACAAGGCAAAATGAAAAATAAAATCTAAAATTTAACATTTAAGAAGTTTATTATTCGACATATTGTCATAATTATATTTTAATCTGAAATTTATTTGCTTGTGGTTTAGCTTGGTCTATATACGTATTCCATTGGCGCTTAAACCAAATCATCAGTAGACTTCAACCACAAATTTGTGACTGTTCAAAACCACAAGCAAATAAATTTCAGATTAAAATATAATTATGACAATATGTCGAATAATAAACTTCTTAAATGTTAAATTTTAGATTTTATTTTTCATTTTGCCTTGTAATTACTTTTATTGTTATCCAATGGATTTCTAATTGTATGAAGGTGTAGAAAAATAAAATAGATTCATATCGGGTGTAAATTATTTGCTGGGTTTTGTATGAGTTTCAAAGCCTACTAAACTTATTTTGTCTTTGTGATTTTCAAGGATATTATTATTCTATGAATTCTCATATAGTTTTTGAAAGTCTGTGCATAAAGTAAGAGGTTTGTGACTGTTCAAAATTTGTGGTTGAAGTCTACTGATGATTTGGTTTAAGCGCCAATGGAATACGTATATAGACCAAGCTAAACCACAAGCAAATAAATTTCAGATTAAAATATAATTATGACAATATGTCGAATAATAAACTTCTTAAATGTTAAATTTTAGATTTTATTTTTCATTTCGCCTTGTAATTACTTTTATTGTTATCCAATGGATTTCTAATTGTATGAAGGTGTAGAAAAATAAAATAGATTCATATCGGGTGTAAATTATTTGCTGGGTTTTGTATGAGTTTCAAAGCCTACTAAACTTATTTTGTCTTTGTGATTTTCAAGGATATTATTATTCTATGAATTCTCATATAGTTTTTGAAAGTCTGTGCATAAAGTAAGAGGTTTGTGACTGTTCAAAATTTGTGGTTGAAGTCTACTGATGATTTGGTTTAAGCGCCAATGGAATACGTATATAGACCAAGCTAAACCACAAGCAAATAAATTTCAGATTAAAATATAATTATGACAATATGTCGAATAATAAACTTCTTAAATGTTAAATTTTAGATTTTATTTTTCATTTCGCCTTGTAATTACTTTTATTGTTATCCAATGGATTTCTAATTGTATGAAGGTGTAGAAAAATAAAATAGATTCATATCGGGTGTAAATTATTTGCTGGGTTTTGTATGAGTTTCAAAGCCTACTAAACTTATTTTATCTTTGTGATTTTCAAGGATATTATTATTCTATGAATTCTCATATAGTTTTTGAAAGTCTGTGCATAAAGTAAGAGGTTTGTGACTGTTCAAAATTTGTGGTTGAAGTCTACTGATGATTTGGTTTAAGCGCCAATGGCATACGAATATAGACCAAGCTAAACCACAAGCAAATAAATTTCAGATTAAAATATAATTATGACAATATGTCGAATAATAAACTTCTTAAATGTTAAATTTTAGATTTTATTTTTCATTTTGCCTTGTAATTACTTTTATTGTTATCCAATGGATTTCTAATTGTATGAAGGTGTAGAAAAATAAAATAGATTCATATCGGGTGTAAATTATTTGCTGGGTTTTGTATGAGTTTCAAAGCCTACTAAACTTATTTTGTCTTTGTGATTTTCAAGGATATTATTATTCTATGAATTCTCATATAGTTTTTGAAAGTCTGTGCATAAAGTAAGAGGTTTGTGACTGTTCAAAATTTGTGGTTGAAGTCTACTGATGATTTGGTTTAAGCGCCAATGGAATACGTATATAGACCAAGCTAAACCACAAGCAAATAAATTTCAGATTAAAATATAATTATGACAATATGTCGAATAATAAACTTCTTAAATGTTAAATTTTAGATTTTATTTTTCATTTTGCCTTGTATTTACTTTTATTGTTATCCAATGGATTTCTAATTGTATGAAGGTGTAGAAAAATAAAATAGATTCATATCGGGTGTAAATTATTTGCTGGGTTTTGTATGAGTTTCAAAGCCTACTAAACTTATTTTGTCTTTGTGATTTTCAAGGATATTATTATTCTATGAATTCTCATATAGTTTTTGAAAGTCTGTGCATAAAGTAAGAGGTTTGTGACTGTTCAAAATTTGTGGTTGAAGTCTACTGATGATTTGGTTTAAGCGCCAATGGAATACGTATATAGACCAAGCTAAACCACAAGCAAATAAATTTCAGATTAAAATATAATTATGACAATATGTCGAATAATAAACTTCTTAAATGTTAAATTTTAGATTTTATTTTTCACTTTGCCTTGTAATTACTTTTATTGTTATCCAATGGATTTCTAATTGTATGAAGGTGTAGAAAAATAAAATAGATTCATATCGGGTGTAAATTATTTGCTGGGTTTTGTATGAGTTTCAAAGCCTACTAAACTTATTTTGTCTTTGTGATTTTCAAGGATATTATTATTCTATGAATTCTCATATAGTTTTTGAAAGTCTGTGCATAAAGTAAGAGGTTTGTGACTGTTCAAAATTTGTGGTTGAAGTCTACTGATGATTTGGTTTAAGCGCCAATGGAATACGTATATAAACCAAGCTAAACCACAAGCAAATAAATTTCAGATTAAAATATAATTATGACAATATGTCGAATAATAAAATTCTTAAATGTTAAATTTTAGATTTTATTTTTCATTTTGCCTTGTAATTTTTTTTATTGTTATCCAATGGATTTCTAATTGTATGAAGGTGTAGAAAAATAAAATAGATTCATATCGGGTGTAAGTTATTTGCTGGGTTTTGTATGAGTTTCAAAGCCTACTAAACTTATTTTGTCTTTGTGATTTTCAAGGATATTATTATTCTATGAATTCTCATATAGTTTTTGAAAGTCTGTGCATAAAGTAAGAGGTTTGTGACTGTTCCAAATTTGTGGTTGAAGTCTACTGATGATTTGGTTTAAGCGCCAATGGAATACGTATATAGACCAAGCTAAACCACAAGCAAATAAATTTCAGATTAAAATATAATTATGACAATATGTCGAATAATAAACTTCTTAAATGTTAAATTTTAGATTTTATTTTTCATTTTGCCTTGTAATTACTTTTATTGTTATCCAATGGATTTCTAATTGTATGAAGGTGTAGAAAAATAAAATAGATTCATATCGGGTGTAAATTATTTGCTGGGTTTTGTATGAGTTTCAAAGCCTACTAAACTTATTTTGTCTTTGTGATTTTCAAGGATATTATTATTCTATGAATTCTCATATAGTTTTTGAAAGTCTGTGCATAAAGTAAGAGGTTTGTGACTGTTCAAAATTTGTGGTTGAAGTCTACTGATGATTTGGTTTAAGCGCCAATGGAATACGTATATAGACCAAGCTAAACCACAAGCAAATAAATTTCAGATTAAAATATAATTATGACAATATGTCGAATAATAAACTTCTTAAATGTTAAATTTTAGATTTTATTTTTCATTTCGCCTTGTAATTACTTTTATTGTTATCCAATGGATTTCTAATTGTATGAAGGTGTAGAAAAATAAAATAGATTCATATCGGGTGTAAATTATTTGCTGGGTTTTGTATGAGTTTCAAAGCCTACTAAACTTATTTTGTCTTTGTGATTTTCAAGGATATTATTATTCTATGAATTCTCATATAGTTTTTGAAAGTCTGTGCATAAAGTAAGAGGTTTGTGACTGTTCAAAATTTGTGGTTGAAGTCTACTGATGATTTGGTTTAAGCGCCAATGGAATACGTATATAGACCAAGCTAAACCACAAGCAAATAAATTTCAGATTAAAATATAATTATGACAATATGTCGAATAATAAACTTCTTAAATGTTAAATTTTAGATTTTATTTTTCATTTCGCCTTGTAATTACTTTTATTGTTATCCAATGGATTTCTAATTGTATGAAGGTGTAGAAAAATAAAATAGATTCATATCGGGTGTAAATTATTTGCTGGGTTTTGTATGAGTTTCAAAGCCTACTAAACTTATTTTATCTTTGTGATTTTCAAGGATATTATTATTCTATGAATTCTCATATAGTTTTTGAAAGTCTGTGCATAAAGTAAGAGGTTTGTGACTGTTCAAAATTTGTGGTTGAAGTCTACTGATGATTTGGTTTAAGCGCCAATGGCATACGAATATAGACCAAGCTAAACCACAAGCAAATAAATTTCAGATTAAAATATAATTATGACAATATGTCGAATAATAAACTTCTTAAATGTTAAATTTTAGATTTTATTTTTCATTTTGCCTTGTAATTACTTTTATTGTTATCCAATGGATTTCTAATTGTATGAAGGTGTAGAAAAATAAAATAGATTCATATCGGGTGTAAATTATTTGCTGGGTTTTGTATGAGTTTCAAAGCCTACTAAACTTATTTTGTCTTTGTGATTTTCAAGGATATTATTATTCTATGAATTCTCATATAGTTTTTGAAAGTCTGTGCATAAAGTAAGAGGTTTGTGACTGTTCAAAATTTGTGGTTGAAGTCTACTGATGATTTGGTTTAAGCGCCAATGGAATACGTATATAGACCAAGCTAAACCACAAGCAAATAAATTTCAGATTAAAATATAATTATGACAATATGTCGAATAATAAACTTCTTAAATGTTAAATTTTAGATTTTATTTTTCATTTTGCCTTGTATTTACTTTTATTGTTATCCAATGGATTTCTAATTGTATGAAGGTGTAGAAAAATAAAATAGATTCATATCGGGTGTAAATTATTTGCTGGGTTTTGTATGAGTTTCAAAGCCTACTAAACTTATTTTGTCTTTGTGATTTTCAAGGATATTATTATTCTATGAATTCTCATATAGTTTTTGAAAGTCTGTGCATAAAGTAAGAGGTTTGTGACTGTTCAAAATTTGTGGTTGAAGTCTACTGATGATTTGGTTTAAGCGCCAATGGAATACGTATATAGACCAAGCTAAACCACAAGCAAATAAATTTCAGATTAAAATATAATTATGACAATATGTCGAATAATAAACTTCTTAAATGTTAAATTTTAGATTTTATTTTTCACTTTGCCTTGTAATTACTTTTATTGTTATCCAATGGATTTCTAATTGTATGAAGGTGTAGAAAAATAAAATAGATTCATATCGGGTGTAAATTATTTGCTGGGTTTTGTATGAGTTTCAAAGCCTACTAAACTTATTTTGTCTTTGTGATTTTCAAGGATATTATTATTCTATGAATTCTCATATAGTTTTTGAAAGTCTGTGCATAAAGTAAGAGGTTTGTGACTGTTCAAAATTTGTGGTTGAAGTCTACTGATGATTTGGTTTAAGCGCCAATGGAATACGTATATAAACCAAGCTAAACCACAAGCAAATAAATTTCAGATTAAAATATAATTATGACAATATGTCGAATAATAAAATTCTTAAATGTTAAATTTTAGATTTTATTTTTCATTTTGCCTTGTAATTTTTTTTATTGTTATCCAATGGATTTCTAATTGTATGAAGGTGTAGAAAAATAAAATAGATTCATATCGGGTGTAAGTTATTTGCTGGGTTTTGTATGAGTTTCAAAGCCTACTAAACTTATTTTGTCTTTGTGATTTTCAAGGATATTATTATTCTATGAATTCTCATATAGTTTTTGAAAGTCTGTGCATAAAGTAAGAGGTTTGTGACTGTTCCAAATTTGTGGTTGAAGTCTACTGATGATTTGGTTTAAGCGCCAATGGAATACGTATATAGACCAAGCTAAACCACAAGCAAATAAATTTCAGATTAAAATATAATTATGACAATATGTCGAATAATAAACTTCTTAAATGTTAAATTTTAGATTTTATTTTTCATTTTGCCTTGTAATTACTTTTATTGTTATCCAATGGATTTCTAATTGTATGAAGGTGTAGAAAAATAAAATAGATTCATATCGGGTGTAAATTATTTGCTGGGTTTTGTATGAGTTTCAAAGCCTACTAAACTTATTTTGTCTTTGTGATTTTCAAGGATATTATTATTCTATGAATTCTCATATAGTTTTTGAAAGTCTGTGCATAAAGTAAGAGGTTTGTGACTGTTCAAAATTTGTGGTTGAAGTCTACTGATGATTTGGTTTAAGCGCCAATGGAATACGTATATAGACCAAGCTAAACCACAAGCAAATAAATTTCAGATTAAAATATAATTATGACAATATGTCGAATAATAAACTTCTTAAATGTTAAATTTTAGATTTTATTTTTCATTTTGCCTTGTAATTACTTTTATTGTTATCCAATGGATTTCTAATTGTATGAAGGTGTAGAAAAATAAAATAGATTCATATCGGGTGTAAATTATTTGCTGGGTTTTGTATGAGTTTCAAAGCCTACTAAACTTATTTTGTCTTTGTGATTTTCAAGGATATTATTATTCTATGAATTCTCATATAGTTTTTGAAAGTCTGTGCATAAAGTAAGAGGTTTGTGACTGTTCAAAATTTGTGGTTGAAGTCTACTGATGATTTGGTTTAAGCGCCAATGGAATACGTATATAGACCAAGCTAAACCACAAGCAAATAAATTTCAGATTATAAGTTTTTTTATTAATTTGATTAATTGTTCTCTACTTACTTATATGCATAAAAGTTTAATTGTAAAATTTTTTTTTGCTGTAATTTTTATAAAAGTGTGTATAAACCCCTTAACCTTTTTTAATGATAGGGAAAACACTTATATTTATTTTTTCTAGTGCCACATTTGCTTTTTCGCACTGAGTTAGGAGCAGATTCGAGCTCAAACCTGCCCCAAGTCCTCATAATAAGCCCTTTGGCTTAAAATGATAGGTGTTTACCCTGCATAATTAGAAATATAATTTTTTGTTTATTTAGAAATCCTAATTATTTTTGGAAAAAGAATTTTAAACCATTTCGTTTATTTAAATTAACTTTGCCTTTTTCTGATTTATGAAAATTTAAATTTTTTTTATTATTTTTAATTAAATCAAAGAAAAAAATAACATTTTAAACATTAAATAATTTTACATTGAATAGTTTTTACATTTTGTTTTTTTTTTGGATAAATAAATTTAAAATGTTATTGTTATTCATCAATATGATTTAAATTTTTTATGGCCCAAAATGATGGGTTAAGGTAGATTTTTCAGGCTGTAGAGACTAGTGGTAAGTAACCATCATGAAGGAATGGGATAACCCACAGAGAAACATAGGCCGGGTTATCATGGTGAAATCCATTAGGATTTCTGTGGGAGGGAGGCCACGGTTAGCCAAAAAGACCGGCTAACTCAACATTTATATTGAGAGAGCAGACTTGTAAGTATGCGTGGTTAGTGGTATATGTAAATCTTTTTGTTTTTTGTCAATAGTTTGTTTTTTTTTTCAATTAAAAATTTCCACTTTCGGGCTCCAAATTCCATATATGTATAAAATTTTTTTTCTTGGTTTTACATCCTTCCAAGCGCAGCTGGCATGATTTTTTCTGTTTATTGTTGCTTATTGCCCGAAAGTCGGCAAGAACACCCCCCAAGACGGCGAGCTCAGCCGGAGCAGAACGCCAGCATGCCAGCGAGGCCGACAAATCTGGCAACCGTACAAAATGATGCCCAGACCGAAATGTCTATATCAACAGCATAAGCAACCCGGTAGCAAACAACAGTATCATAACACTTTTTTGTAACGTATTTCATAGTAGAATTCTTCCAGTTTCAGCCTCCATCGTACTAGTTTCGAATTGGGTCTTTCAGACTCATTTTCCATGTTAAAGGACGATGGTCAGTGACAATTTTAAACTTTCGACCGTATAAGTACTGGCGAAAATATTTGGTTGCCCATACGATTGCTAATAACTCTTTTTCTATAGTGGAGTAGTTGATTTCGGAATCGCATAGTGTACGGCTAGCTAGCATATTGGTCTATCCATGCCAATTGGACCTTGTGATAAAAAAGCTCCTATGGCAAATCCACTAGCATCTGTTGTAAGAACGAATGGTTTCGAAAAATGCGGGTACTGAAGAATCGGATCATTGGATAATATATTTTTGCATGTTTCAAAAGCATTTTTATAATTTTGGTAAAAATCGATTTTTATGTTTTTCTTTAGGCACATTGTTAAAGGCTTAACAATTTTTGCGGAATCTTTTATAAATTTCCTGTAATACCCCCACTAGCCCCAAAAAGGATTTGATTTCTTTTGGTGTCTTAGGGGTTGAACAATTTTTGATTGCCTCTAATTTTGCAGGGTTAGTGTTAGTGCCCTCTGTTGAAACATTATGTACAAGGAATGAAATTTCTTTCCTTGAAAATTCAGGTTTGTCTAGTTGTATTTTGAGATTGGCTGGTTTTAATATTTCAAAAAAATCTTTTAAGACATTGTCCATTACCCTCTGAAAAGTACAAGGGACATTTTTCAGTCCAAAGGCATCCTTATGTATTCAAAATGCTCGCATTCAACTGTGAAAGTAGTATTTTGGACATCTTTCGGATCCATTTCGATTTGATGGAATCCGCTGGCAAGATCTTGTGTTGAATAGTACATACATTTGTCCTATTTATCCAGAATATCTGTGATATTTGATAAAGGGTATCTGTCTGTATCTGTCTTTTGTCTTCCGCTGGCGTCTTTTTTTTTTGGAACTACCCATACGGTAGAGCTCCAGGGCAAGTAAAACGGTCTAATTATGCCTTGTTTTAGCATGTTACTTATTTTTTGCCTTACTTCATCTTTATGGATGTAAGGGTAGCGATATGATTTAGTGTATAGTGGTATTTCGTCGGTTATTAGTATGGTGTGTTTAATTCGATTTGTAAATGAAAGGCTTTGATTTTCTTTGTAAAACACCGAATTGAATTGACGACAGAGCTTAAGGAGTTTTCTTTCTTCCACGTTTAAATGCTCCAGTCGTTATGAGAATTTTATGTCTTCTTCCTCATTATTTTCAAAATATTCTGGATTAATTCAATTGAGCTCTACGTACTTTAAATAGTTACAAGGGTCTGCTTTTAAAGGTTGCTCAAGGTATAAAATTTTATCGTAATTTCATTTATTTATTACTTGTTACTATGCCAATTATCTGAAATGTAAATGTCTTCGGTAATCTCAAGGTTTGTTAAAATCTTTGTTTGATTAACAAGGATTTCACCATTTTCGATATTGACAGGAAGTTTTATAATGTTTTTCGAGCTAGCTGGTACTAAATATTTATGTGAAGTTGTGTTTGGTTTCATTTGTAAAGGAATAGTGCAGTTTGGTGTTATCAAGAAATTATTTTGTAAGTCAATGTTAGCTTTGAGTTTTTGTAACATATCGATTCCTAAAAGCCCGTCAAAGTAATTATGGAATTTAAAAATTAGGAATTTAAATTGACAATTTCCATTAAATTCTCTGAATATTGGTATGTAAGTTTTTGAACTTAATGTTTATTTATTAGATATAGTAGTGATATTTACTAGTTGACAATTTATTTGGTCTTTTAAAGGCACAAATTCGTCGTTGATAAAAGACGAAGAGGCTCTTGAGTCAATTAGGAATCTTAAGGATCGACCTAATGGGGATGATATCAGTATGAATGGTAGTTTTGTCCCATGTTTGTTTATATCTATATATCCTGTAAAATTTTGGTAGTCATCAATTTTAGGAATGATTGGAGACTCGTGATTTGGATGATTGTTAATGTTGTGGAAATTTGGATAATTTCTAGTTTGATTATTGTTATGAAATTTTGGGTAAATATCAGTTTGATTAATTTTATGGAAGTTTGGATAATTTTCAGTTTGATTGATGTTATGGAAGTTTGTATAATTTTCAGTTTGATTAATGTTACGGAAGTTTGGATAATTTTCAATTTGGTTAATGTTATGGAAATTTGAGTTTGATCGAAACTGAAAGTTTTGTCTGGTTATGCCCGTTTCATTGTAGGAGTAGGGCGTGTTATGTCTAAAATTAGTTCGGGTTGTATTACCGTCACTAGTTTCTATTTTAACAGGCATCATAGCACTTCTAACATTATGATTGCTGTGAGTCCAATTGTTGGTGTTGAAATGACGATTAAATTGAGGTCTGTTAAACTGTTTTTGTTCTGAATTAAATTGTCCGTAGTATGGTCCTTGGAATTTATAATATGGTGGAGTTTTTTGGTTGATATGGTTTATGTGTTTTTTGGACCTGATTTACTGACGTAATGTTGTGCTCCTTTATAATGGGTGTTTTTTATTGAGGTATAGAACTTTAAGTTGGCATCACTTTTTTAACTGGTGGCCATTTTGTCAGCTGTCAAGTGATTAATATTTAGTTTGGTTTGCCATTTCATCATGAACAGGTTGACAAAAGAACAACGCTTGCAAATCGTGCAAATTTATTTAGAAAATAATGGTTCAGTTCGCGAAGTTTACCGCGAGCTCCGCCCATTTTATGGTCGACATAATCGTCCATCAGAGCAATTAATTCGGTTAACCATGGATCGTTGTCGCACTACGTTTACTCTATGTGATAATACGCATCCGCAGAGACGTCGAACAGTGCGCACCGAAGAAACAATTGCCGCTGTAGAGCAAAGTGTTGAAGAGGACCCGAATGAATCGATTCGCCACCGTGCACAGCAATTGGAGCTTTGTCCATCAACTTTATGGAAGATTTTGAGCAAAGATCTTGGCTTGCGACCTTATAAGATCCAGCTTGTGCAAGAATTAAAGCCGCGAGACCATGCAATGCGTCGTGATATTCTTCACCCTTTTTTTTATTCTTTCCTTTTTTAAAAATTGTTCACGATTATTTATTTATGATCATATTCTTTTCCCGCACCGATTCCAACTGCCCGATATCTTGTAAGTTCAAATATGTTATATTATGTTATGTTATCTTTTAAGTTCCAACCAAAAAAACAACAACCCTTACTTTTGATTACCAATTTATTTCTGAGCTTTTTAGTTTTGTTTAAAATATTTTTATTATATTTAATTATTAACTAAGCTTAAATATTATTTAGATTAATACTTGGGAAAAATTTTATTATTTGGCATGTGTGGAAGGAAAAAGGTCGAAGAAAAAGCACACTTTTACGACTTTTGATATTTTGACTCCAGTTTTTTAAACACTGCCTTTTTGTTTTACTATTTATAAAAAAAATTTCACAGAAGTACTTTACAACTAAAGCTAAAATAGCACTGAGTATTGCGTTAGCAGTAAGGTACGTATTTATAATATATTTTAACGTATAAAATGTACCTTTAATATAATGATACTACGAACTCTGCTGCTAACTCAACGCTCAATACTGTAATATAGCTTTGGCTGTTACATACAGTGATGCCAACAATTCAAAGGCAAAACGAGTCAACTGAGTAGCCAAAAAGAGCTAAAAGGAGATAAATTTAAAAACTCGAAGATTTTTCCGTTTTAAATCTTTGAATGCTTATGTAGTATAGAGATACATACATAAGCACAGAGATATCTAGGTACATATTAATTTTGTGAAAAAAATGCATACTTTTTTCTTTAGTGCAATTTTTAGGTTTTTGGCATTATGTTTAATTTGCTGCTTTTTAAATTTTGGCGATTTATATAATTATGCTGATTTTTTTAGTTCTGTCGATTTTTTTTTCATTTTGGTTTGGCGATTTTTTGAATTTTACGATTTTTTTTCATTTAGGCGATTTTTTTATTTTTTATATATATAATTTTTTTTTATTTTTTTGTGGCAATTTTTTTAGTTTTGACACTTTTTTCTCGTTCTGGTGATTTTTTTCGGTCGTTGACGTTTTTTTAATTATGGCGATTTTTTTCGTTTTGGCGGATTTTTTTGATTTTGACGATTTTTTTCATTTAAGCGTTTTTTTTAATTTTTGGCGATTTTTTTCATATAGGCAATTTTTTTTTGTTTTGGCGATTTTTTCGGTTTTTGGCATTTTTTTAAAATTTTGACGATTTATTTTCGTTTTGGCGATTTTTTTGATTTTGGCGATTTTTTTTTCATTTAGATGATTTTTTTTTAATTTTTGACGATTTTTGTTCATATAAGATTTTTTTGTTTTCGCGATTTTTGCGGATTTTTGTCATTGTGGGAATTTGTTTTGTTTTAAAACTTTTTTCTCGTTTTGGCGATTTTTTTCCTATTTTTTAACGTTTTTTTTAATTTTGGCGATTTTTTTTTCGTTTAGGCGATTTATTTGATTTTGCCGATTTTTTTTCATATAAGCGATTTTTTTTAATTTTTGGCGATTTTTTTTCATATAGGCAGTTTTTTTTATTTTGGCGATTTTTTTTTGGTGTTTGGCGTTTTTTTTAATTTTGGCGATTTATTTTCGTTTTGGCGATTTTTTTTTTGATTTTGGTGATTTGTTTTCATTTAGGCGATTTTTTTTAATTTTTGGCGAGTTTTGTTAATATAAGCATATTTTTTTTGTTTTAGCGATTTTTGCGGTCTTTGGCGTTTTTTTGTCATTGTGGAAATTTATTTTTAGTTTTGACACTTTTTTTTTTGTTTTGGCAATTTTTTTCGGTTTTTGACCTTTGTTTTTTATTTTAGCGTTTTTTTCATTTTGGCGATTGTTTTTGTTTTGGCGATTTTTTAAAATTTTTGGCGATTTTATAATTTTTGGATTTTTTAGTTTGACCGTTTTTGAAAATTTCAAGAGTTTAACTCTTACAGTTTCCAAGATATAGCCATTTGTCAAAATTACATAGTCAAAATTTCATTAACTGATGGACCACCCTTTACTTAAATTTTTTTTAATTTTAGTCTTAATTGTTGTAGCCTATATAAAAATACACTAATTTTACAAATTTCAAGTGTCAATATACATATGTACATACAATTAATTACATGGGATTTTAAAAGTTTTCGTCACTCGTTTTGGACCACCCTTTATTATGTAACTTTTATATATTTGTTGTAGTAGCGACCAAAGTTCTACATACACTGTCCAAATTTCAGACCCGTAGCTTTTACCGTTCCTGAGAAAATAGCCTTCTTCCTAAAACATGAAATATGTTTAATTATTAAGAAAAAAGTTAAAGTTTTCCAACCATGGAAACGTTTTTTTATTTTGTTAAATTTTTAAATTTTTTTTAATTATAATACCAATTTTATTCATACCGAAGTATAAAATAAGTTAATTTAATAAAAAAGTAATAAAAACTTGTTTTCGGTAGTTATTTTCTATGGGAAAATAGAGTTTCAGTTTTCCAGCTCTGAAACGGTCTGCCCGATTTTGCTGATTTTCAATAGCAAAATTTTTCGGAAAATTTCTGACACACCAGTCCAAGAACGAAGTCTCTAGCTGTTGTGGGACCTTGGGAAAACCACGTATAGACAGACGGACATCGCTTGTTCGTCTTCCCTATGCATAAGGATCCAGAATATATATACTTTATGTGTCTCTTATTAATATTGTAGAAATTACAAACGGAATGACAAACCTATATATACCCTTTTACCATTTTTTGGTAAAGGGTATAATAAAAAATAATAATTTTAAATAAAATCATTTCACAGCAATTGATACAAATATTTATCTGCATTAACAATATGACCATACACATTTACATATACGTGTATATACGTGTTAAGTTATAAAATAAGAACAATCATTTTCAGAAAGAGTTAGCTTTAGAAGGATCTTTTGTTGGTTTAATCCATTTTTTAAATGCGGGATTTGATTTCCAAGATTTTCTATATTTTTGGCAGTCGATTTCCATTTCAATAATTTGTGGAAAATTTTCTAATTACTCAGAAACGAACACTTTATAATAAAAACGGGGTTTTACAATTTCAAATACCTAAATACATAAATATATCTTACATAGTAGCAAAAAAAAGTATCTGAATTTGCAAAAACATAGTTGCCAAAAATGTAAATGCCCAAAAGAAGAAACAATAAGATAAAAACGGGAAAATTTACTATAAGATGCAAAAAGTGCCAAACGTGCCGTTTCCACAATTGAAAAGAGCTGTGTTAGCTCTTTTTATTAAAAATGAGCTAAAGCGAAAAATTTCGAGTTAGAAGCAATCAAAAAGAGCTAAATCTAGCTCTAAAATAGCTAAGTTGGCATCGCTGGTTACATAGTATGAATTTAACGTAAGTATGCACCTAATAAATTAAATTTTAAGTTTTGATTTGTTTTTTAAAAGAGTTAATTTTTTATTGAAATTTATTTGCTGGTGGTTTAGCATGTCTATATACGTATTTCATTGGTGCTTGAACCAAATCATCAGTAGACTTCAACCACAAATTTTGAACAGTCACAAACCTCTTACTTTATGCATAGACTTTCAAAAACTATATGAGAATTCATAAAATAATAATATTGTTGAAAATCACAAAGACAAAATAAGCTTAGCAGGCTTGTAACAACCTTGGAAGGTGTATACAAAAGAACATTTTGTCGGCATCTGAAACGACTTTTAAGGATACCATTAGTTCTTTCCACAATATTTCTTGCTGAAGCATGTCGTTGGTTGAATGTATGCTGTGCTGTAGCACAACTGGGGTTATAGGGGGTCATAAAATATGACTTAAAGGCATATCCGGAATCTTACGAGAGCCAAAAATTCCTGTCAACCCAATTATACATTTCAGTATAGTACCTTTTGGCGTTGTTCAAATTAAAGACAAAGGAATCATAGCATGAGCCAAGTTGAGTAGCATCTACGGCCAAAATGCGAATTTCATAGTCAAAAATTTTAATAATAAATTAAATTACAAATATAGCATTAAGCTTTTAATGCCCCTTTCTGCTAAAATATACGGAGCGGTCGGTCGGAGGCTTCATAATTTTAGTAAGGGTGCCATCAGGACATCCAATTACGCCGAGAATTAAAAAATTTCTATAAAAATGTGATTTTGGTACACTTTGTTTTTGGTTTTCTAATGAAATCCATGCTGGATACAAGTGTTCCTCTAACACAAATTCCATAAGATCTTACCAAACGTGAACTGCCGCTTGGTAAGATCCGACGTCTAGGAATCTAGCTGCTAGCTGAATATTTGAAGGAATACTGCTATCTGCCCTTTTACATTTGAGAAATTGAAAGACTGACAGACGAAGTTTGTAGAAGAAGATTCAAAGAGCAGAGTGTGTAAAACACGATCCTAAGTACTGGAAATTTTTTGTTTTTCTTTTTTACAAAATTTCTGTCTGTCCATTAATTTCCAATATGTCAAAGCTTCGGGCAAAAACAAAAGAGTATTGAAAAACTGCATGCAAGAAATGTCTCAAATTTATATGGACACTCTTTTGATCATTTACTTTAACTCTCCATAAGTTCAACCACATTTCCAGCTGAGTAATATGTTCCTGGAGATTGCGTGATGCCTCGTAAGGGCTTTCGTGCATACTCATACAGGCTGTATCACCGGCAAATGTAGACGTGTGGATATTATTGCTCATAGGCATATCACAAGTGTATACTAAATACAGGACTGACCCAGAATACTACCTTAAGGCACACCGGAAAATATTGATTTGGGCACACTAATAAAGTCTCCTTCGACAACAATAAACTTGTTACCAATAATATAACTTTCCAAGAGTGTTTGTATGTCTTCAATTTTAAAAAAGGCCTTCGTGCCATACTTTATCAAATGCCTCAGACACATCAATGAAAAGGGCAGAACAATACATCTTTTATTCAAATATCCTCTTTATAACTTGAACCAATCTATGCGTTTGCTCAATAGTGCTATGCTGACTTTTAAAGCCTAATTAATGCTCCGGGATGCACCCATTATAAACTAAAATCCTGGACAATTTAGTCATGAGCAGCTTTTCGAAAAACTTTGAGGTTGTTGATAGTAAGATTATAGGCCTACATGACTCAGCCTTGGTAAGATCTTTATGTGGAAAATACTGCATACGTGAAATGGCATTAAAAATAAAGAGCAGGATTCTTATTGTAATATGAGTCAAGTAAATCAGCATATTGTTACTGATTCCATCAATACCTAGGGCTTTCTTAGGATTAAGCTCAGCAATTAGTTTTTGAGTATCACGCATCTTAAACTTTATGGGTCGAGGGGGTAAAGCAACTACACTCGGCAAATCAACAGAGCCAATACATGTGTTTGGGGTAAATACTGATTTTAAATGCTCAGCAAATATTTTGCCTTTTTCAATATCGCTTCTTGCCCAATCTCCGGTAGATGTGCGAAGAGGTGGTTTTAAGCTTTCAAGCAGCGCACTACAAGGAGTAATTGGACGCTGGTGTGATATCAAGACCTTCCAGATAATTTTTAAGATATGCAATTTTTTCAGATGCAAGCAACTCTTGGATTCGTTTAGTGCACTCTTTAGATCTGAATTTATGTTTAGATGATCTGGTGTTGCCATTCCCTTCTGGCTCTTCTTTTTTCACATACAATACGTTCAATATCCGTAGAATAAATTCTATTAAACCCAGTCTGCGGATGGGAAGTAGTAGCATGTTTAGCAGCCTGTGTAATCATTTTGTTAAGGTTGGCAATGTTAGCTTAAATATCTTTGGGTGTTCTTAGCGCATTATTTTCCGTGCAATGACAACTAAGCTATTTTTTGAATCGCAGCCAATTAACACGACTGATCATCTTTACATATGGGCGAGGTAAAGCACTTTTCATTACAAATTGTAACGATCGTGTGAGAGTGATGGGGCAAGAGATATAGGGAAGCTTCTACGTGAATTAATTCCCTAGAAATATTTTTCATGACGCCAACCAAGCCCATATTTGAAATTGTGTTGAACCACGCTCGACCTCTGTGTGCTATAAGACGCGAACCCGAGAAAGTATGTTTTGCATTAAAGTCACCATCTGCTGCGAAACAATTGCCAAGAGATTTTTAGAAATCCTCGTATTGATCCTCAGTAATAGCGAATCTGGGAGGGGAGTAATGTGATGATATCATAAAATTTGTGCTAAATTTCGACACAAATATTCGTTGCTTGTAGATGTTTTCTTCACAAATGTTGTCAAGAATGTAATGCTTGAGTCTTGACTTTATTAAAATTTGCTGATCCAACGCAAGCTCTTCCTCTGGGGTCCCTTGAATCATATATGGTATAGCCATTAATTTTGAATATACTTCTTGCAGCCAAATGAGTCTCAGAAACTAATATTATATCAATATTTTTTTCCGTGAGGAAGTGCTCAAGTTCATTTTTATGTTAACGATTTTATGAAGTGACTTGTTGGCTTATTTGAGCAAAAGTGGTAGAGTAAGCACTTGCTCTTTGTGCTGGAGCTAACTTAGGCTTTTGCCCATAGTCTGTTTAAAGAAAGAATATGCAGGAAATCCTCTGTACTTAGCGGTCTGATTACCTCCACAGTTACTAATTTTTTTTCTGCTAGATCTTTAGGTTTACTGCAACCAGCAGTACCGTGCAATTCACCGTAGATAACACAAACTGAAGGTAAATTGCAGTATGTTTTTGTATGACCATATTCTTGACAATATGGCACTGTACGGGTCCAGAACTGTTTTTTGGTATAAGATACATTTTAAATTATAAATTTGATTAGTCTCATTTTTTGTTTTTAATTTTATATCGTTTGGCTTAAGTTCGACGCGAAATAGATTTTGAAGAATCTTCTCCCTATTTAAATTAATAGATATATTCTTAACCTTAAATCCCTGGAGGACGAGTGCATCTTTTATTTTCTCGGGAAAAAACATAAGAATAGAAACTCTTTTTTTTCAAATTCAGTAATAATTTTGCGAAAATCTTTTTCTTTATAAATTTGGATTTTCGTTTCATTAATCTTACCACGTTTTATTGCAACAATGTGAAATTTATTTTCACCAAAGACCGAGATTAATTTTATAATAAGAGCGTTTCAATTTTTCTCTCCAATAGATTGGTGGCGGCTGGGAGTTTTGTTAGTGGATACATCGGGGTTGTTGTTGTGATCTTGCAATATATTAAAATGGTTTTGATGGTTAGAAGAGGATGCGCTGTTATCCCTAGATATTTTTGGAGTGGATGAAATTTTCAAAGACTTTGGGCTTCGCCCGCGCTTTACCACAGTTGTATATCTGTCCATTCCTACTTGGACCTTGGGTTTTGGGTTGCTTTTAACTTCAGTGAAAACTTGGATAAGTGATGACCACGAGCCCGAAGCGGATGATATCGCTGAGTTAAATGTAGAAGTACTAGGCAAGGGCAATGTTAACGAATCACTAGTTGGCATTGGACAAAGCGAAGTTGATCGCTGCCGAAAAAGTGGCTTTGCCGTTAAAAAAGGCTATTATCAGGTTTCTTATTTTTATTCATTAAGAGCTTCAGTACCCACAGTAAAATAGGCATTTCTGCTATTAGAACTCACTTCAAAGTTAGTTGTTTTTGAAGTACTCATATAGAGTATTCCTCAAGGGCAGTTAATTTCTTTGTGTTTTTTGTTTGCGGTTTTTTTGTTTTTGTTATTTATGACTATCTAAAATATATTACCAAAGCAAATAAAGCTTATATATTAATATTTTTTTCTTATGTAATAAAAACTCTGCTATGACGTCTGTTCACTGCGAATGTACAACGAGAACTGAAATTTTAATTAAACATTATTTA
Organism: Tachina fera; assembly: GCA_905220375.1. Taxonomy (NCBI): domain Eukaryota; kingdom Metazoa; phylum Arthropoda; class Insecta; order Diptera; family Tachinidae; genus Tachina; species Tachina fera. The sequence goes on from LR999963.1 coordinate 108,102,232, forward strand.
ATTGATCTAATTATATCAATATTATTTAATTTATTTGAAATATTATATTTTTTAAATACACCCAGTGTGCTTCGCTACCCCCATCGTCTTTTCAAATTCATTTATATCGATTTAAAATTTTGGAGGGGCAGAAATTAGATACATTTAGTACATAGCCTATGCCTTTTTATAACTGAAGCTATTTTAATTTCTATAAAATCGATTTCAAAGTTTCGAAGGAGCAGAACTTATCCCTTGCCCCTTGCTTGTCTTAGTTATGAGAAAGTACATACAGTATGTCTCCTTCTAAGTGAAGGGGTATCTTTATATTATATTTCCCCAACATCGAGTTGAAGCTTAGAAATTGTCCCCCTTACTTCCTCCTGGTCCTACATTAAAAAATGTCTATGGCCATTTTGTGACTTTTTAGACGCAGATCTATAAATTTCATTCAAATCGGTTTTATTGTTTCTAAGAGGCAGAAATTCTCCCAACCCGCCCTCGTGGTCCGATTTTTGAAATTGAGGATAGCATCTGTGAATTTTCAGATGCAGATCTATCTATGTTCTAGATTTCATTAAAATCGGATTAAAAGTTTCGGAGGGGCAAAAATTTCCCTATATCGCCCTCCTAGTCCTGGTTTAAAAACAAAGCATATGCGAATTTTTAGATGCAAATCTATCTATGTTCTAAATTTAATTAACATCCCGGTTGTCCTTCTGGTCCTACTGTTTAAAATTTGCATAGCATATGGGAATATTTAGACCCAAATCTTCTTAATTTCATTAAAATCGGTTGAAAAGTTTCGGAGGGGCAAATTTGCCTTGCTCGCCCTCCTGGTCCTCGTTTAAGAAAACATATGAATTTTTAGACGCAGATCTAATTATATATTTTCTAAATTTCATTAAAATAAATTAGAACTTTTCGGAGGGGCAGATATTTCCCCTATCACCATCCTGGTGTTATTGATACAAATGTACACATTCTATTTGACTTTTTAGATTCAGATTTATCTATGTTATAAATTGCATTAAAATCGGTTTGATTGTTTCTGAGAGGCAGAAATTTCCCCGTATCGCCCTCTGACTACGGTCACCAAATTTTATAACGATCGGATGAACCGTTTGGTCGCACATTAGGGACATATAAACGAACATTCATTTTTACAGATATACAGAGATGTCACGAGACGGAAGATAATTTGTGTTTTCGGAGGTCCCGCTCACTCTGCCACTGCGCATTCTTTAAACCTTTTTTCGTGGTGGCATTTTTTAGCTTAATTTCATTTTACGCTTTCTTACCTCATTCGCTTGGCGATTTTTGCAAATAAATGGTAAAAATTGATATTTTTAAATGAAAATGCTTCAAATAAGATATGCAATCATTTTAAAACGTTTTTTAATTGTTTTTTTTTTAATAGTAATAAGCTATTTGACATTTTGTTTTTTGATTCAACACAACAAATTCTTTCATTTAATTTTGTAAAATTGTGTACTTCGTTTACTTGTTAAAATGTATTTTCAGTTTATGCCTTGTGATCTCATTTGCTGTGTGATTTTTGTAAACAAAAGGTAAAAATTAAAATTGTTCAATGAAAATGATTAAAGTTAAATCAGTAATCATTTGTAAACAAATTTAAATCACTTTTTAATACCATTAATCTATTTCACATTCTATTTTTTTAATTCAATTCAACAAATTCTTTAATTTAATTTTGTAAATGATATGTATGTATGTATGTATGTATACGTGTTCGTTTCACAAAATACCAAGGTTGGCAAACGGTATCGTAAAAATACCGATACCGATTCAAATACCGCTATAATTACATACCGGTATCGATACCGATACCGAAACACATTTCGGTTAGAAAATACCGGTACCAGGAATACCGTTTAAGTCTATACCGGTATGTACCGGTATACCGATTCCCACCAAAAATAAAATTTCAAAAATATATATCAATTAACTTTCTTATATAAACACGTTTTTTTTCGCCTTTACACATTCTTATGCAGCACTGTTTTTTTAATCAACCGGAAAGTGCAATCATATCATAATCATCAACAGTGCGAAATACTAACGAACTTCATGAGCTGCTTAATGCCTTTAGGAACTTAAAACGTATCTCTAGAGCAAAGCCCTTACAAAGACAGTTAGTTTAAATAATAACTTTTTATATAAATAAATTATTTATATGAAATCGCGAAAGTTAGTATATTGGTTGTTCCAGATACACAAGGTAATGCCGAGATTTAAAGTTTTGAAGAGTGGTTTTTTATGTATGCACATTAAAGATTTTTTTTCTTTAATTGATATACTACATATGTGCGCTGTCTAAAATATGAGGTTTGCTGCCTTAAATGCGGTCTTAATTTTTTACCTCGATCCGACGCTGCCTTCTGGTGGGGCCTAAAGTACCCGATACATAGTGGGGATTTTTTTTAATTTTAAATAATTCTGCAGTTTTTAAACTAGCTGTCCGATTTGCTATGAAATTTTATACAGCATTTGAGCAGGTGTCACAGAGCTCAAATCTGGAATTTATGCTATATATCCTTCAAAGCGGCGGAGTCACAAAGAACCAGAATGGGTAAACTTTTAGTTAATGAAAAATTAAAATCGATGCTAAGCTCATGTTTTTGATCAGATAAAAAAGATTTTTGAAAGTGGATTTTTTTCTATCCAAAAGCTAAAAAAAGTGTGCAACATTTATGGGTTTTCGCTTAGAGTTTAGGAAATATTCGAGAAAAAGTGTAAAAAATTGGCATTTTTACCAACCTTTGTCCACTGTTCTGCAAATGGAGAAGGCAAACGTTGTTAGATTTAGAAAATGAAACTTATTATGAAGAAGGGATATAATTTGTAACATTAAACATAACATTTGCCAATAAATATTTTCGGCTGAAAAGTCTTTCTTAGGTAGAAAGTAATAACAAATAGAATTTGCTTTTGAGTTCCCGGCAATTCCAAAAAAAATTACAAAAAATTTGATTTGAAATATTGAAATATTCGTTTCGTCTGAATTTGGCGACTACGAATATATCTAAAAACGGACGAATATTCGAGAATTCGAATACGAATTTTCGAATTTTACTAATTGCATACAATTCTACATGTACTTCGTGTGTAATATAAATAATACATACACTGTATGTACTTATTTTTATTATTTTGTTTAATTAACCAAAATGCAAAGTTTCAACTGCAGGTTTCTTATTTTACTTTTTTAATAAATTATTTTTTAATAAAAATAAAAAACGTATATAGAAACATATAAGTTTAAATACTTTTTATGTTAATGTAAAAATACTCCCTTTTCGAAGTAATTTAACAAAAAAAATTTTTTTTGCTATATCCACTGTCTGAATTATCAAATTTAGCAGTTATATCGGTATACCGGTATTATAAACTCGGTAACGGTATGTACCGGTAATACCGATACCGAAATAAAACAAATCCCTATACCGATACCGAAATTTAAAAAATATTTGTACCGGTATGAATACCGATACGGTTATTTGTTTCGGTTTCCAACCTTGCAAAATACAGATTTTCTCTTGTTTGTTTTGATTATTTTGTTAACATCTTAATAACACATATACTACAGTTGTCCCTTTCTCGCAGCGACTGCACCACAAATGATTTTAGCTTTTTTCATACGTCAGTTTTTACAACTCTGGTCTACTTTGTGGTATATAAATTAAATGTTTTCAAATTAGCTGCTACCAAATATGAAGACTCTTGCAATTATAGGTTTCAAGATATAGGAATTTTATAATTTCTATGTATAGGGAGTACCCTCTCCCACTGTCCTATTCTATCAATACTTTGATTGACTTCGCACTTCGCTCTCAGAAGAGTCTATAACAAATTTGGAGACTTGCTTTTATAGCTTCCAAGATATAAGATTATTAATAATTACTTTGCATGTGGGTGACCCTTCCCTCAGCGCTTTTCCACCAATATTTTCTATTTAATAAACTAAAAAAAAACAATTGCAAAAAACTTCCATTTGGGAAGCAGTGGATGTATAACCGGCTGTATCAGAAGAAAGTGATTGGCAAACATGTGCATTTTGACATGTTAATCTGTTTAACATTTTATGCTGTCAATCAAATAAATATCTGTATGTATAAGTTTGTGTATAAGGTTTGATTAAAAACCATCCTTATTGCATGTTCTGCAAAACGTGTTCTGCCATTTTTATTTTTTGTACCCGTATCCTAGCAATGCTGTGTAACAAAGCAAAAATTTTGATATTCAAACAATTAATATGAAAATGAATAATGCTCAGAAAAATCTCCACATCTCAACCAAATGAAAATATTTTTAAAGAATTTTTTTTCAATTTATTCGCATTGCATGTTGTATAAAACGTATTTAGCCAATTTTTTATTTCATGCAGCCGTTCTCGAGTTTTGAAGTGACAATCAAAGTGTAAGCTTCTTCTATTTTAGCTTTCAAGACATAAGATTTTTATAATTACTTTGTATAGGGGGTGCTCCATCTCGCGGTCCTATTCACGAATAATTTGCACTTCGCTCTCAAAAGAAACCATAACAAATTTAATGACTCAATTTATTATAGCTTTCGTTTATATTAGAAGTACCCCTCTTATACCAATAACTTTGTCGGGAGGTGTATATTCCATTGGTCCTGTTCTACCAACATTTTGAACTACTTCGCACCAGGCTCTCAAGAGAGACCGTACCAAATTTGAAGCCTCTTGTTGCTATAGCTTTCAAGATACAAGATTACAATTAATTACTTTCTATGGGGGTTTCCCCTTCCCATGGGTATATTCTACCAATATCTTGAATTACTTTGCATCTCGCTCTCAAAAGAATACATACTATATTTTACGACTCTTGCTATTAAAGCTTTCAAAATATGTATATTCTTATGAATTTGTATGGGGTGCCCCTTTACTTAGTCCTGTAGCGTGTTCTATCTATCACTACGACTAACATTGCGTAGTAAACATTTAAAGTCAACTTGACCGCAACATACATAACATCCAATGGCATTGAAATTATTTTTGTGCACTGGACATTTGACACTCATGCAATCGGGCAAATACCGCTGCATGAAGTGTTAGACAAATGCATTTGACAGACTGCAACGTAAATATGTATTTTGTACAGATGCTATTTGACACTCGCCAGTCTGATCAAAGGCTGCATCATAATGCACCTTAATGAATCATAATTAATAACCACATGTGTGTATATAATAAATATAAACAATACAAAATCCATGTTTTTCAAATTTCTTATGAGACACACGCCGCACGCCTACCGTGGGAAACTAAAAGGAACAATTTGCTTATTAAGCATATACCTTTTCTTTTCCCTCTTATGTTAAGATAGGTTAAGCTTTATTCTCATAACTAGTATATAAGACAATGTATTTCTATTTTAAAATTAATCATTAAACAACATTCCTAGAGCTCCTAGCTGAGCTCAGGAAATAATCTTTTTATTTTATTTAAAATAAATTAAATAAAAATAAACTAAATAAAAATTTTATTTAAACAACCTATTACATGGCGATCCTGCCAGTTTAAAAATGCCCTAAGAGCGCGCCAAATTGAGACCCGACAGACAGCCAAGTTTCCGTCGGAAGAGTGTCTAGCCAAAAGTCACTGGAAATATTGTCATCAGTTCTATCCACCGCAGGAAGTAGTGCCTCTAAAAATGCCGTAGCTGACTCATCTATATTACGTACAACTCAGCTGATACAACAAGTAAAAACTCACCAATTATATGGAAAAAATGACATCATTTTGTGACTTTTTAGACGCAGATCTATAAATTTCATTCAAATCGGTTTTATTGTTTCTAAGAGGCAGAAATTCTCCCAACCCGCCCTCGTGGTCCGATTTTTGAAATTGAGGATAGCATCTGTGAATTTTCAGATGCAGATCTATCTATGTTCTAGATTTCATTAAAATCGGTTGAAAAGTTTCGGAGGGGCAAATTTGCCTTGCTCGCCCTCCTGGTCCTCGTTTAAGAAAACATATGAATTTTTAGACGCATATCTAAATATATATTTTCTAAATTTCATTAAAATAAATTAGAACTTTTCGGAGGGGCAGATATTTCCCCTATCACCATCCTGGTGTTATTGATACAAATGTACACATTCTATTTGACTTTTTAGATTTATCTATGTTATAAATTGCATTAAAATCGGTTTGATTGTTTCTGAGAGGCAGAAATTTCCCCGTATCGCCCTCTGACTACGGTCACCAAATTTTATAACGATCGGATGAACCGTTTGGTCGCACATTAGGGACATATAAACGAACATTCATTTTTAATGCTCGGGTGTATATAGCACAGAGGATATACAGAGATGTCACGAGACGGAAGATAATTTGTGTTTTCGGAGGTCCCGCTGACTCTGCCACTGCGCATTCTTTAAACCTTTTTTCGTGGTGGCATTTTTTAGCTTAATTTCATTTTAGGCTTTCTAACCTCATTCGCTTGGCGATTTTTGCAAATAAATGGTAAAAATTGATATTTTTAAATGAAAATGCTTCAAATAAGATATGCAATCATTTTAAAACGTTTTTTAATTGTTTTTTTTTAATAGTAATAAGCTATTTGACATTTTGTTTTTTGATTCAACACAACAAATTCTTTCATTTAATTTTGTAAAATTGTGTACTTCGTTTACTTGTTAAAATGTATTTTCAGTTTATGCCTTGTGATCTCATTTGCTGTGTGATTTTTGTAAACAAAAGGTAAAAATTAAAATTGTTCAATGAAAATGATTAAAGTTAAATCAGTAATCATTTGTAAACAAATTTAAATCACTTTTTAATACCATTAATCTATTTCACATTCTATTTTTTTAATTCAATTCAACAAATTCTTTAATTTAATTTTGTAAATGATATGTATGTATGTATGTATGTATACGTGTTCGTTTCACAAAATACCAAGGTTGGCAAACGGTATCGTAAAAATACCGATACCGATTCAAATACCGCTATAATTACATACCGGTATCGATACCGATACCAAAACACATTTCGGTTAGAAAATACCGGAACCAGGAATACCGTTTAGGTCTATACCGGTATGTACCGGTATACCGATTCCCACCAAAAATAAAATTTCAAAAATATATATCAATTAACTTTCTTATATAAACACGTTTTTTTCGCCTTTACACATTCTTATGCAGCACTGTTTTTTTAATCAACCGGAAAGTGCAATCATATCATAATCATCAACAGTGCGAAATACTAACGAACTTCATGAGCTGCTTAATGCCTTTAGGAACTTAAAACGTATCTCTAGAGCAAAGCCCTTACAAAGACAGTTAGTTTAAATAATAAATTTTTATATAAATAAATTATTTATATGAAATCGCGAAAGTTAGTATATTGGTTGTTCCAGATACACAAGGTAATGCCGAGATTTAAAGTTTTGAAGAGTGGTTTTTTATGTATGCACATTAAAGATTTTTTTTCTTTAATTGATATACTACATATGTGCGCTGTCTAAAATATGAGGTTTGCTGCCTTAAATGCGGTCTTAATTTTTTACCTCGATCCGACGCTGCCTTCTGGTGGGGCCTAAAGTACCCGATACATAGTGGGGATTTTTTTTAATTTTAAATAATTCTGCAGTTTTTAAACTAGCTGTCCGATTTGTTATGAAATTTTATACAGCATTTGAGCAGGTGTCACAGAGCTCAAATCTGGAATTTATGCTATATATCCTTCAAAGCGGCGGAGTCACAAAGAACCAGAATGGGTAAACTTTAAGTTAATGAAAAATTAAAATCGATGCTAAGCTCATGTTTTTGATCAGATAAAAAAGATTTTTGAAAGTGGATTTTTTTCTATCCAAAAGCTAAAAAAAGTGTGCAACATTTATGGGTTTTCGCTTAGAGTTTAGGAAATATTCGAGAAAAAGTGTAAAAAATTGGCATTTTTACCAACCTTTGTCCACTGTTCTGCAAATGGAGAAGGCAAACGTTGTTAGATTTAGAAAATGAAACTTATTATGAAGAAGGGATATAATTTGTAACATTAAACATAACATTTGCCAATAAATATTTTCGGCTGAAAAGTCTTTCTTAGGTAGAAAGTAATAACAAATAGAATTTGCTTTTGAGTTCCCGGCAATTCCAAAAAAAATTACAAAAAATTTGATTTGAAATATTGAAATATTCGTTTCGTCTGAATTTGGCGACTACGAATATATCTAAAAACGGACGAATATTCGAGAATTCGAATACGAATTTTCGAATTTTACTAATTGCATACAATTCTACATGTACTTCGTGTGTAATATAAATAATACATACACTGTATGTACTTATTTTTATTATTTTGTTTAATTAACCAAAATGCAAAGTTTCAACTGCAGGTTTCTTATTTTACTTTTTTAATAAATTATTTTTTAATAAAAATAAAAAACGTATATAGAAACATATAAGTTTAAATACTTTTTATGTTAATGTAAAAATACTCCCTTTTCGAAGTAATTTAACAAAAAAATTTTTTTTTGCTATATCCACTGTCTGAATTATCAAATTTAGCAGTTATATCGGTATACCGGTATTATAAACTCGGTAACGGTATGTACCGGTAATACCGATACCGAAATAAAACAAATCCCTATACCGATACCGAAATTTAAAAAATATTTGTACCGGTATGAATACCGATACGGTTATTTGTTTCGGTTTCCAACCTTGCAAAATACAGATTTTCTCTTGTTTGTTTTGATTATTTTGTTAACATCTTAATAACACATATACTACAGTTGTCCCTTTCTCGCAGCGACTGCACCACAAATGATTTTAGCTTTTTTCATACGTCAGTTTTTACAACTCTGGTCTACTTTGTGGTATATAGATTAAATGTTTTCAAATTAGCTGCTACCAAATATGAAGACTCTTGCAATTATAGGTTTCAAGATATAGGAATTTTATAATTTCTATGTATAGGGAGTACCCTCTCCCACTGTCCTATTCTATCAATACTTTGATTGACTTCGCACTTCGCTCTCAGAAGAGTCTATAACAAATTTGGAGACTTGCTTTTATAGCTTCCAAGATATAAGATTATTAATAATTACTTTGCATGTGGGTGACCCTTCCCTCAGCGCTTTTCCACCAATATTTTCTATTTAATAAACTAAAAAAAAACAATTGCAAAAAACTTCCATTTGGGAAGCAGTGGATGTATAACCGGCTGTATCAGAAGAAAGTGATTGGCAAACATGTGCATTTTGACATGTTAATCTGTTTAACATTTTATGCTGTCAATCAAATAAATATCTGTATGTATAAGTTTGTGTATAAGGTTTGATTAAAAACCATCCTTATTGCATGTTCTGCAAAACGTGTTCTGCCATTTTTATTTTTTGTACCCGTATCCTAGCAATGCTGTGTAACAAAGCAAAAATTTTGATATTCAAACAATTAATATGAAAATGAATAATGCTCAGAAAAATCTCCACATCTCAACCAAATGAAAATATTTTTAAAGAATTTTTTTCAATTTATTCGCATTGCATGTTGTATAAAACGTATTTAGCCAATTTTTTATTTCATGCAGCCGTTCTCGAGTTTTGAAGTGACAATCAAAGTGTAAGCTTCTTCTATTTTAGCTTTCAAGACATAAGATTTTTATAATTACTTTGTATAGGGGGTGCTCCATCTCGCGGTCCTATTCACGAATAATTTGCACTTCGCTCTCAAAAGAAACCATAACAAATTTAATGACTCAATTTATTATAGCTTTCGTTTATATTAGAAGTACCCCTCTTATACCAATAACTTTGTCGGGAGGTGTATATTCCATTGGTCCTGTTCTACCAACATTTTGAACTACTTCGCACCAGGCTCTCAAGAGAGACCGTACCAAATTTGAAGCCTCTTGTTGCTATAGCTTTCAAGATACAAGATTACAATTAATTACTTTCTATGGGGGTTTCCCCTTCCCATGGGTATATTCTACCAATATCTTGAATTACTTTGCATCTCGCTCTCAAAAGAATACATACTATATTTTACGACTCTTGCTATTAAAGCTTTCAAAATATGTATATTCTTATGAATTTGTATGGGGTGCCCCTTTACTTAGTCCTGTAGCGTGTTCTATCTATCACTACGACTAACATTGCGTAGTAAACATTTAAAGTCAACTTGACCGCAACATACATAACATCCAATGGCATTGAAATTATTTTTGTGCACTGGACATTTGACACTCATGCAATCGGGCAAATACCGCTGCATGAAGTGTTAGACAAATGCATTTGACAGACTGCAACGTAAATATGTATTTTGTACAGATGCTATTTGACACTCGCCAGTCTGATCAAAGGCTGCATCATAATGCACCTTAATGAATCATAATTAATAACCACATGTGTGTATATAATAAATATAAACAATACAAAATCCATGTTTTTCAAATTTCTTATGAGACACACGCCGCACGCCTACCGTGGGAAACTAAAAGGAACAATTTGCTTATTAAGCATATACCTTTTCTTTTCCCTCTTATGTTAAGATAGGTTAAGCTTTATTCTCATAACTAGTATATAAGACAATGTATTTCTATTTTAAAATTAATCATTAAACAACATTCCTAGAGCTCCTAGCTGAGCTCAGGAAATAATCTTTTTATTTTATTTAAAATAAATTAAATAAAAATAAACTAAATAAAAATTTTATTTAAACAACCTATTACATGGCGATCCTGCCAGTTTAAAAATGCCCTAAGAGCGCGCCAAATTGAGACCCGACAGACAGCCAAGTTTCCGTCGGAAGAGTGTCTAGCCAAAAGTCACTGGAAATATTGTCATCAGTTCTATCCACCGCAGGAAGTAGTGCCTCTAAAAATGCCGTAGCTGACTCATCTATATTACGTACAACTCAGCTGATACAACAAGTAAAAACTCACCAATTATATGGAAAAAATGACATCATTTTGTGACTTTTTAGACGCAGATCTATAAATTTCATTCAAATCGGTTTTATTGTTTCTAAGAGGCAGAAATTCTCCCAACCCGCCCTCGTGGTCCGATTTTTGAAATTGAGGATAGCATCTGTGAATTTTCAGATGCAGATCTATCTATGTTCTAGATTTCATTAAAATCGGTTGAAAAGTTTCGGAGGGGCAAATTTGCCTTGCTCGCCCTCCTGGTCCTCGTTTAAGAAAACATATGAATTTTTAGACGCATATCTAAATATATATTTTCTAAATTTCATTAAAATAAATTAGAACTTTTCGGAGGGGCAGATATTTCCCCTATCACCATCCTGGTGTTATTGATACAAATGTACACATTCTATTTGACTTTTTAGATTTATCTATGTTATAAATTGCATTAAAATCGGTTTGATTGTTTCTGAGAGGCAGAAATTTCCCCGTATCGCCCTCTGACTACGGTCACCAAATTTTATAACGATCGGATGAACCGTTTGGTCGCACATTAGGGACATATAAACGAACATTCATTTTTAATGCTCGGGTGTATATAGCACAGAGGATATACAGAGATGTCACGAGACGGAAGATAATTTGTGTTTTCGGAGGTCCCGCTGACTCTGCCACTGCGCATTCTTTAAACCTTTTTTCGTGGTGGCATTTTTTAGCTTAATTTCATTTTAGGCTTTCTAACCTCATTCGCTTGGCGATTTTTGCAAATAAATGGTAAAAATTGATATTTTTAAATGAAAATGCTTCAAATAAGATATGCAATCATTTTAAAACGTTTTTTTAATTGTTTTTTTTTAATAGTAATAAGCTATTTGACATTTTGTTTTTTGATTCAACACAACAAATTCTTTCATTTAATTTTGTAAAATTGTGTACTTCGTTTACTTGTTAAAATGTATTTTCAGTTTATGCCTTGTGATCTCATTTGCTGTGTGATTTTTGTAAACAAAAGGTAAAAATTAAAATTGTTCAATGAAAATGATTAAAGTTAAATCAGTAATCATTTGTAAACAAATTTAAATCACTTTTTAATACCATTAATCTATTTCACATTCTATTTTTTTAATTCAATTCAACAAATTCTTTAATTTAATTTTGTAAATGATATGTATGTATGTATGTATGTATACGTGTTCGTTTCACAAAATACCAAGGTTGGCAAACGGTATCGTAAAAATACCGATACCGATTCAAATACCGCTATAATTACATACCGGTATCGATACCGATACCGAAACACATTTCGGTTAGAAAATACCGGAACCAGGAATACCGTTTAGGTCTATACCGGTATACCGATTCCCACCAAAAATAAAATTTCAAAAATATATATCAATTAACTTTCTTATATAAACACGTTTTTTTCGCCTTTACACATTCTTATGCAGCACTGTTTTTTTAATCAACCGGAAAGTGCAATCATATCATAATCATCAACAGTGCGAAATACTAACGAACTTCATGAGCTGCTTAATGCCTTTAGGAACTTAAAACGTATCTCTAGAGCAAAGCCCTTACAAAGACAGTTAGTTTAAATAATAAATTTTTATATAAATAAATTATTTATATGAAATCGCGAAAGTTAGTATATTGGTTGTTCCAGATACACAAGGTAATGCCGAGATTTAAAGTTTTGAAGAGTGGTTTTTTATGTATGCACATTAAAGATTTTTTTCTTTAATTGATATACTACATATGTGCGCTGTCTAAAATATGAGGTTTGCTGCCTTAAATGCGGTCTTAATTTTTTACCTCGATCCGACGCTGCCTTCTGGTGGGGCCTAAAGTACCCGATACATAGTGGGGATTTTTTTTAATTTTAAATAATTCTGCAGTTTTTAAACTAGCTGTCCGATTTGTTATGAAATTTTATACAGCATTTGAGCAGGTGTCACAGAGCTCAAATCTGGAATTTATGCTATATATCCTTCAAAGCGGCGGAGTCACAAAGAACCAGAATGGGTAAACTTTAAGTTAATGAAAAATTAAAATCGATGCTAAGCTCATGTTTTTGATCAGATAAAAAAGATTTTTGAAAGTGGATTTTTTTCTATCCAAAAGCTAAAAAAAGTGTGCAACATTTATGGGTTTTCGCTTAGAGTTTAGGAAATATTCGAGAAAAAGTGTAAAAAATTGGCATTTTTACCAACCTTTGTCCACTGTTCTGCAAATGGAGAAGGCAAACGTTGTTAGATTTAGAAAATGAAACTTATTATGAAGAAAGGATATAATTTGTAACATTAAACATAACATTTGCCAATAAATATTTTCGGCTGAAAAGTCTTTCTTAGGTAGAAAGTAATAACAAATAGAATTTGCTTTTGAGTTCCCGGCAATTCCAAAAAAAATTACAAAAAATTTGATTTGAAATATTGAAATATTCGTTTCGTCTGAATTTGGCGACTACGAATATATCTAAAAACGGACGAATATTCGAGAATTCGAATACGAATTTTCGAATTTTACTAATTGCATACAATTCTACATGTACTTCGTGTGTAATATAAATAATACATACACTGTATGTACTTATTTTTATTATTTTGTTTAATTAACCAAAATGCAAAGTTTCAACTGCAGGTTTCTTATTTTACTTTTTTAATAAATTATTTTTTAATAAAAATAAAAAACGTATATAGAAACATATAAGTTTAAATACTTTTTATGTTAATGTAGGTTAGGTTAGGTTAGGTAGGGGTGGCAGTCAGAAACCCGGACTCACTTAGACCATTTTGGTCCATTGTGATACCACGGAGACTCTGCTTATGCGGAGTCCCCACCGTCGAACCATCCAGAGCTCAGTATAAAGCTGCTAATACGTTTAAGTTTAACACCAGCAACGTCAGAAAGTTCCCTGAATTCAAGAGCGCCCATTGTGGCCATTCTCTTTCCTGCAAGTCCAGGACAGTGACAAAGAAAATGTTCTATGCTTTCCTCTTCATCAATATCTTGGCAGCTACGGCAAAAGTCGTTGTGTTCAACCCTTAGCCTTTGTGCATGCCTGCCTATGAGACAGTGTCCGGTTAACACGGACACTAGAATATGTTAATGTAAAAATACTCCCTTTTCGAAGTAATTTAACAAAAAAAATTTTTTTTGCTATATCCACTGTCTGAATTATCAAATTTAGCAGTTATATCGGTATACCGGTATTATAAACTCGGTAACGGTATGTACCGGTAATACCGATACCGAAATAAAACAAATCCCTATACCGATACCGAAATTTAAAAAATATTTGTACCGGTATGAATACCGATACGGTTATTTGTTTCGGTTTCCAACCTTGCAAAATACAGATTTCCTCTTGTTTGTTTTGATTATTTTGTTAACATCTTAATAACACATATACTACAGTTGTCCCTTTCTCGCAGTGACTGCACCACAAATGATTTTAGCTTTTTTCATACGTCAGTTTTTACAACTCTGGTCTACTTTGTGGTATATAGATTAAATGTTTTCAAATTAGCTGCTACCAAATATGAAGACTCTTGCAATTATAGGTTTCAAGATAGAGGAATTTTATAATTTCTATGTATAGGGAGTACCCTCTCCCACTGTCCTATTCTATCAATACTTCGCACTTCGCTCTCAGAAGAGTCTATAACAAATTTGGAGACTTGCTTTTATAGCTTCCAAGATATAAGATTAGTAATAATTACTTTGCATGTGGGTGACCCTTCCCTCAGCGCTTTTCCACCAATATTTTCTATTTAATAAACTAAAAAAAAACAATTGCAAAAAACTTCCATTTGGGAAGCAGTGAATGTATAACCGGCTGTATCAGAAGAAAGTGATTGGCAAACATGTGCATTTTGACATGTTAATCTGTTTAACATTTTATGCTGTCAATCAAATAAATATCTGTATGTATAAGTTTGTGTATAAGGTTTGATTAAAAACCATCCTTATTGCATGTTCTGCAAAACGTGTTCTGCCATTTTTATTTTTTGTACCCGTATCCTAGCAATGCTGTGTAACAAAGCAAAAATTTTGATATGCAAACAATTAATATGAAAATGAATAATGCTCAGAAAAATCTCCACATCTCAACCAAATGAAAATATTTTTAAAGAATTTTTTTTCAATTTATTCGCATTGCATGTTCTATAAAACGTATTTAGCCAATTTTTTATTTCATGCAGCCGTTCTCGAGTTTTGAAGTGACAATCAAAGTGTAAGCTTCTTCTATTTTAGCTTTCAAGACATACGATTTTTATAATTACTTTGTATAGGGGGTGCTCCATCTCGCGGTCCTATTCACGAATAATTTGCACTTCGCTCTCAAAAGAAACCATAACAAATTTAATGACTCAATTTATTATAGCTTTCGTTTATATTAGAAGTACCCCTCTTATACCAATAACTTTGTCGGGAGGTGTATATTCCATTGGTCCTGTTCTACCAACATTTTGAACTACTTCGCACCAGGCTCTCAAGAGAGACCGTACCAAATTTGAAGCCTCTTGTTGCTATAGCTTTCAAGATACAAGATTACAATTAATTACTTTCTATGGGGGTTTCCCCTTCCCATGGGTATATTCTACCAATATCTTGAATTACTTTGCATCTCGCTCTCAAAAGAATACATACTATATTTTACGACTCTTGCTATTAAAGCTTTCAAAATATGTATATTCTTATGAATTTGTATGGGGTGCCCCTTTACTTAGTCCTGTAGCGTGTTCTATCTATCACTACGGCTAACATTGCGTAGTAAACATTTAAAGTCAACTTGACCGCAACATACATAACATCCAATGGCATTGAAATTATTTTTGTGCACTGGACATTTGACACTCATGCAATCGGGCAAATACATCTGCATGAAGTGTTAGACAAATGCATTTGACAGACTGCAACGTAAATATTTATTTTGTACAGATGCTATTTGACACTCGCCAGTCTGATCAAAGGCTGCATCATAATGCACTTGAATGAATCATAATTAATAACCACATGTGTTTATATAATAAATATAAACAATACAAAATCCATGTTTTTCAAATTTCTTATGAGACACACGCCGCACGCCTACCGTGGGAAACTAAAAGGAACAATTTGCTTATTAAGCATATACCTTTTCTTTTCCCTCTTATGTTAAGATAGGTTAAGCTTTATTCTCATAACTAGTATACAAGACAATGTATTTCTATTTTAAAATTAATCATTAAACAACATTCCTAGAGCTCCTAGCTGAGCTCAGGAAATAATCTTTTTATTTTATTTAAAATAAATTAAATAAAAATAAACTAAATAAAATTTTTATTTAAACAACCTATTACATGGCGATCCTGCCAGTTTAAAAATGCCCTAAGAGCGCGCCAAATTGAGACCCGACAGACAGCCAAGTTTCCGTCGGAAGAGTGTCTAGCCAAAAGTCACTGGAAATATTGTCATCAGTTCTATCCACCGCAGGAAGTAGTGCCTCTAAAAATGACGTAGCTGACTCATCTATATTACGTTCAACTCAGCTGATACAAGTAAAAACTCACCAATTATATGGAAAAAATGACATCACATGACTCAGAAAATCAACCAGGACCTAAAGCTATAACCATAGCGGAGTACCACAGAAGAATTCAACACAAAAAGGAACAACAATTAACAGCAATACCAACAATACAAAAACCAAAAAAAGAGGCGGAGTAACACAAAAACTTAAAAGGGAAAAAGCGATACTGTTGAAGCTCATCAACAGTGAACCACCACCATCCTGGGAAGCCTCCACTGAAATGTGGAACAAAATTAATCTACTGGAGGAAACTGGAGCAATTAAAAAGAAAAAAGTGTAAGCACCAACAAATTTTTTTATCTTATGTAACAAAAAAATCATAAAACGCATTGCGTCTAATCCGCAATCGTAAGGCCTGTAAGCGTTAACCGCTCGAGGAAAAATTTTTTGGGATTTTTAATATAAATATATATACATATATAAATAAAATTTATTAAACTTAATATAATATCTTGTACGGCCATTATAATGGATAATATAAATAGAAAACAAACCAAAAAACATATTAATGTTATTTTTGAAGAAGAAGGAATTTCATTGGAACAACAAGTAAAATATTTAGCACAGATTTGGAAGATAATAGGAATGCCAGGTGTTTGGGAATTTCATATCCAAACTAGGAAAATTAAACATTCAATTCTCTTTGCCTCATTAAAATAAAAAAAAAGGGAAAGATTATTTGTTTTGTATCAGAAACCCTTGTTAGTTGTACATACATACATACTTCTTTTTTTTTTTTTGTCTTTTTATTAAATTTTTGCTGTATGCAATTTAATTTTTTGCACAATTCTTGTTTGCAGTTATGTATGCATTTACCTATTTATATTGCATTTTTTTTATAAATTCTTTTAAACTTTTGCATTCTTTAAACTTTACCGTTCTTCAAAATTTTTACTTTAGTTTTAAGAGTCAGTATTGTATCAGAATCAACTTGAAATGGTTTTAAGAACATTTAAGAAATAAATTTATGTTCAAACATTAAACTAATATTTTAATCTCCTACATAATTAATTGGTGCCGAAACCCGGGAACAGTCCATTTGCTGACGTTTATCCCACATTATTTAAACAGAAAAAAAATTAGCTGCCGTTGAGCCACGGACTTATTGCTCCTGTTTTCTACTAACGTTTTATACTAAAGATTAGGTCAGTATGGAGTCATCCGCTGAACCCATTGAAGAGCAAAATGGAATTTTAAAACACATTCAACGTATGGTACTAGCGTTCAATGCAAAACCGGCTTCATGTAAGACCAAAGGGTATGTACACACAGTTCTAGAGGACTTAGAACAAAATTTTCGTGCATTCAAAGATGGGCATGAGCAAATTCTATCCTTCCTCAGGGACAAATCCATTGCTGAAAAGGATGTAGCTTACCTAAATGACGATGTGTATTATACCTGTTATGATACATATGTCTCTTTTAAATCAATTTTGTTGGACATAATTTATGATCTTGAAGCTACACGAACAACAACTGCTAACGCAGAGACTTTTGCAATGACCACTCGTAACGAAACATTCATCGGAGGAGCTAGACTCCCAAAAATTAATTTGCCGACATTTTCTGGCGACTATTTAGACTGGATTGCTTATCGGGATACTTTTCTATCCCTTGTTCATCAAAGCCCTTCGTTAACAAAAATTCAAAAACTATTGTATCTTCAAAGCTCCTGCACTGGGACACCGCTTTCCATAATTAACGAATATCCGACAGCAGAGTCTAGCTATGATATTGCCTGGGAAGCTCTTGAACGTAGATTCCATAACAAAAGAAAAATTGTCGACCAGATTCTACAACGTTTGTTTTCAATACCACCTACTGTAGGTAGTGTACAATCTGTACAACAATTACTTGATACCACTAGAAGTTGCTTGTCTCAACTAAAAGCATTGCAAATTGATGTATCAACGTGGGATCCAATATTAGTTTACATGACGTCGCAAAAGCTTGATACATCTTCTCGTAAAGATTGGGAACTATCTTTAAAAACCAATACTGCCATTCCCTCCATTACCGAAATGCTAACTTTCTTAGAAACAACTTTTCGGGCTCTTGAGTGCGTTCGAGAAGAAAGTAATTTTAATTCAAATAAAAATGTAATTATTAAATCCCAAGAAAATCGTCGAAAGCCAACAAAATTTATTCGTACTCATACTGCGGTCACCACAATGTCGGATGAAAACTGCCCTTGCTGTAAAAAACGTCATCCACTTTACAAATGTTTTAAATTTTTAGCAATGTCATCGAACGAAAAGAAACATATTCTTATTCAACACCGTTTATGTAGAAACTGTCTTCGCACTGGACATATGCAAGTTGCATGTAAATTATCAACACGGTGTCAAAGCTGTAATGAACCACATCATACTGTTGTACACAACGAATTTTTTTCTGGAAATAGTCCAAGCTGCTCTAAACCACTTAATATTTCAGAATCAACTTTTGCTGAGCCATCTTCTACTTCTACACCTAGTATAGCAAACGTAAGTTCTCATCATTCGAGCACTAACCAAATAATTCCAGCTCTACTTGCAACAGTGGTAGTGGTAATTAAAATAAATGAAAAAGGGTATAACATTAAAGCCCTTGTGGATCAGGGCTCTCAAGTTTCTTTTATATCTGAGGAGCTGGCGCAGCTCATACCATTGCCCCACTACAAAACTCCAGTCAATATATCTGGTATTGGTGGAAATAAGTGTGTTACTGTAAAAAAATCCATTTACCTTAAACTCTATTCTAAATACGATCATAATTTCGAATTACAATTAACTGCTCTTATTGTTCCAACAGTTACTAAATATGTACCACCAAAGATAAATTTAAAACCCATAGCTGATTTATCGCAATGTTTTCTTGCAGACGCAAACTTTTTGAAGTCAGAAAAAATTTATCTTCTACTAGGTAATGATGTATATGGTCATCTGTTATTACCGAATATGAAAAGCCTGGAAAATGGATTATTTCTACAAGAAACTTATTTTGGTTATATGGTTTCTGGGTCTCCCCAAACTACTAAGGATGCTTACACAATTACTGCCCATTCGTGCTCATTAGAAAATCAGTTGCGTTTATTCTGGGAACAGGAAGAAATTTTGGATAAAAATCCGTATACACCTGAAGAACAACTGTGTGAAGCATTTTTTGAGCATACGTACACCAGAGATGACAGTGGACGTTTTACGGTACATTTACCTTTCAAAAGCCTGCTACGAGGTCAACCTCTTCCGAAGTTTTCACATACAGATTATAGCGCGCTTAAACGTTTGAAACAACTAGAATCTACTTTTAAAACTAAACCAGAATTTTGTAAAGAGTATAAAAAATTTATGACTGAGTACGAGGCTCTTAATCACATGAAAAACCTCGGGGAGTACCCTAATGCAATACCAAATCATGCTTATTTTTTCCCACATCACGGAGTGCTTAGAGAGAGTAGCACCACTACAAAACTAAGAGTCGTTTTCGATGGTAGAAACAAAAGACTGCCTGAAACTTCTATAAATGAAGAATTAGCGTCTGGTCCGGCACTTCAAAACGAGTTATCTGCTGTTATAGCACGGTGGCGAAGATATAAACTTGCGTTTACTGCTGATTTGGAGAAAATGTTCAGGCAGATTAATGTATGTGAAGAGCATCAGCCCCTGCAATGTATTTTATGGCGAGATGAGTTTTCAAAAAAAATAAATGTCTACAGTCTACAAACTGTAACTTATGGTACTACATCTGCCCCTTATTTAGCAATAAGAGTATTGCAACAACTTGCCAAATGTGAGGATAGGAACTATCCTGAGGCATGTAAAATCTTACGCTCCGATATATATGTCGATGACGTAATATCTGGAGCAGATAACTTTGACAATATTTTAAAACTAAAGCAACAGCTTTGCACACTTTTAAAATCTGGTGGATTTCATCTTCGAAAATGGAATTCGAACTCCAAACAACTATTGCAACATATTCCTGACAAAGACCGTGAAAATAATGATTTGTTTACTCTCCATCAAGAAAATATGGCAAAAGCTCTTGGTATCTATTGGGACACAAAATTTGATCAACTTTGTTTCACTATTAATTTTATTTTCTCTAATGTAGTAACAAAAAGAACTCTGCTTTCCGAAGCAGCTAAGCTTTTTGATCCGATGGGTTGGTTATCCCCAACAACTATCAATGCTAAAGTTATGTTTCAGAAACTTTGGAAACTAAAATTGGAGTGGGATGATGTACTGCCAGAAGATATGAGGAGTGAGTGGCTCAGTTTCAGAATACAACTAAAGTTACTGGAAAAAATTCGTATCCCACGATGGTTGGGAACTACTACGGGTACATTTGTTGACCTTCATGGTTTTAGTGACGCATCACAAAACGCATACGCTGCTGTTGTATATGCCAGAGTGCTAACCGAATCAGGTGAGATATTAGTCAGTTTGTTGCAATCCAAAACTAAGGTTGCACCAGTTAAAAAGGAAACTATTCCGCGATTGGAACTAAGTGCTGCTGCACTTTTAGCCCAATTAATGTCGAAAATAAAATCAAATAATGGCTTCAATGTAGGACGCATCGTGTACTGGACAGACAGCAAAATAGTGCTTGCTTGGCTGAAATCCTTCAACAAAAGGTTGGATGTTTACGTGGCAAATAGGGTGGTTAAAATTCAAATGCTATCGGACATAAAACATTGGAGATATGTACCCTCATCTGAAAACCCAGCAGATTGTGCCTCGCGAGGCGTAACTGCTGAAGCTTTACTGAATCACCCGCTTTGGTGGAATGGCCCACCATGGCTAAAAATGGAAGTTAAGTATTGGCCTAATTCTACCGAAAATAATACGGCTCAATTATCTACGAATGTATTAGAACCAGAAGTCAGCCGAAATATAAACGCTCACATTGGTAATATAACACATCGGGCAACCACAGCTTACCCTGAAATTACTTTAAAGTATTCCAGTTTGTCAAAATTAGTACGAGTGACAGCTTACATTTTTAGATTCTGGGAGAATTTAAAATTCAAAACTTCTATCGATAAAAGAAATACTGGTTTTTTAAAAACATATGAATTAACTAATACAAGAAATCGTCTTATTAAATTGACACAAGCAGTGGCGTACGCTGAGGAAATTCATTGTTTGAAGTTAAGTAGACCACTGCCCAATAATAGTCGGATATCAAAATTAGCACCTTTTTTAGATAAGTTTGAAATCTTAAGAGTTGGTGGTCGGATAGCTCAAGCTGAAATTCCATTTCAAATAAAACACCCTATTATATTATCCAAACAAAATCCATTATCTTTACTAATTTTTTCAGAAGCTCATAAGAAGACTTGTCACGGTAGCCTTTTGCTCATGATATCATACGTTTCAAGACATTACTGGATCGTTTCGGCGCGTGACTTAGCAAAAAGAGTACAACGAAATTGCATTGTCTGTTTTAAGTACAAAACACAAACATGTCAACAGCTAATGGGTGAACTGCCAGCTGTTCGCCTTCAGCCAACTCGTGCTTTTAAACACAGTGGAGTGGATTATGCTGGTCCGATCAGCATCAAAAATTCTATTTTAAGAACTTCATCTTTCACCAAAGGGTACATCTGTCTGTTCATATGTATGTGCACCAAAGCCATACATTTAGAAGCTGTGACCAGTCTCAATGTGGACGCATTTTTGGCAGCGTTTCGCCGTTTCACTGCACGCAGGGGCATTTGTACCGATTTATACTCTGACTGTGGCACAAACTTTATAGGTGCAAGTAAAGAACTTCAAGTTATATATTATCGAAATAAATCATCTCTACCCGAGCATCTTGTTGAAACACTAGCAAACCAGGGAACTCAGTGGCACTTTATTCCTCCCGCTTCGCCACACTTTGGTGGACTTTGGGAAGCGGGAGTGAAATCCACCAAATACCATTTACGCCGAATTATGAACGACACACTCCTTACATATGAAGAACTCAATACCCTTCTCGCTCAGATTGAAAGCATACTTAATTCCAGGCCCCTTTGTCCATTGTCGACGGATCCTGAAGACCACAACGCACTCACGCCTGCTCATTTTTTGATTGGTGAGCCAACAGTCTGCATACCAGATGAAACTTTATTGGATGCAAATATCAATAGAATTTCGCGCTGGAAACAAATTGAGCGCTTAAAACAACACTTTTGGGACAGATGGAATAAAGAATATCTCTGTCGCCTACAATCGCGCCCAAAATGGAATAAGGTTTCAAATAATATAAAAGTAGGAGACTTGGTGCTTCTACTCCATGAAAAAAGTGTTCCCGGACAATGGCCTCTCGCTAAAGTCGAAGAAGTGCATCCCGGTCCTGACGGATTAGTAAGGGTTGTTACACTTTATTGCAATAAAAAGTACATAAAGCGACCAATTTCAAAAATTTGTCTGCTTCCAACAACTGAAGTCACATCACCAAGAAAAATTCACAATCAAGATCTTTAATTAAGAACCAATGTTCATGGCTGGGAGTATGTTTGGGAATTTCATATCCAAACTAGGAAAATTAAACATTCAATTCTCTTTGCCTCATTAAAATAAAAAAAAAGGGAAAGATTATTTGTTTTGTATCAGAAACCCTTGTTAGTTGTACATACATACATACTTCTTTTTTTTTTTTTGTCTTTTTATTAAATTTTTGCTGTATGCAATTTAATTTTTTGCACAATTCTTGTTTGCAGTTATGTATGCATTTACCTATTTATATTGCATTTTTTTTATAAATTCTTTTAAACTTTTGCATTCTTTAAACTTTACCGTTCTTCAAAATTTTTACTTTAGTTTTAAGAGTCAGTATTGTATCAGAATCAACTTGAAATGGTTTTAAGAACATTTAAGAAATAAATTTATGTTCAAACATTAAACTAATATTTTAATCTCCTACACCAGGTGTCCCAAATGAGGACGATATTTTAAACAATACTCATGTAGAAGAAATGACAGTTCGTGCAATAAGGTGGTCAGAACGCATAGAAAAAGAAAGTAATAAGCACCAATAATTCAGTAAAATAAATGAATTTTAAATATGTGTAAAACAGAGTCAAAAATGGAAAAAGTCAATGCTAACGTGATTACCAATTTGGAAATCATTGATCATAAGTCAGAAATAAATTCATTATGGTTACTAATGCTAATATTAGTAATAATTTCAGCAATAAACTTGTTGCTTAAAATATATTTGTCACATAAAAGAGCTCTAAGAAAGAAGTATTTCGGTAAAGCAAACTATTTAGACAAAATATAACCAAATTAAACTTATTACCAATTTTTTTTTAATTTACTGATGGAATGGAAAGATATTTTGAATAAGGCACGAATTATAAAAGAAGAACGGTCATATAAGTGTATCAATATTGATAGACCAATTAAAAATGAAACAATTATTTATCATTTTCAAAATATTCTTACAAAATTAGAAGAAATAAGAGTTTTAGTTAATGTTTATTACAATAGACTAACAGTAGCTCACCAAAGAGCAGCAGACGCATTTTTCCTTGATTTAACAAGCAGAATTTCAAAATTCAATTCACGAAAGTGTAATATTTAATATTTCTATGCCTATAACTGAATCCAAAATGACTCAAACTGTAGTGGACTTTTTGAACACAGCATCAAAGCTGATTATAGACTTTGATGGAAAATCATAAAATTTAGGATCCTTTGTTGACTCCTTGTCCTTAGTAGATTCAATAAAAGCTACTCACGAAGCAGTTGCAATATCACTAATAAAAACAAAATTAAAGGGAACTGCAAGAAATCTAATCAGCAATGAATCAACTATATCAGAAATAATAAACAAACTAAAAAATAGCGTGAAGGGAGAGTCTGTGGAAGTATTAACAGCAAAAATTTTAAATATAAAACAAAACAATAAAACTGCTAACGCTTATTGCAGTGAAATAGAAAATTTAACCAAGGCATTAGAAACCGCATACATTTCAGATGGATTGTCATGCGACCTAGCCACAAAGTATTCCACACAAACTGACGTAAAGGCATTAACTAAAAACTGCACCATAGATAAAGTTAAGCTTATCATGGAAGCTGGTCAATTCAATAGCATGAACGATGCTATTAGTAAATTTGTCAATAGTTGTACAGACGCCACAGGTCAGCAAAATACCATTTTGTACTATGGACAAAAGTACAAATCTGGAAACAGTTTCCGTGGTAATAACACACAATCACGTGGAAGAAATAATTACCCACGTAGAAATAATAACAATAACAATAATAATAATAGCAATTATTACAGAAACCGACAAAGATTTAATAATAATCGTAGGAACAATAACTACGTAAGAGCAACAGAATCAAATGAAAACAATTCGGAAAACTCCGCAATTCCCTTAGGGTTCAAATCATTGAAAATTTACCATCTAAATCTAAACTTGAGCTTCTTTATAAATATTCAATTAGACAATACTAACACTACACTCATACTCTTAGTAGACACGGGAGCAGACATCTCATTAATAAAATCAAAATTCTTTAAGCAAAACCAAATTAACACTAATAAAACAACAACTTTAAGTGGAATAGGACAGGGTAACATCAAATCGATTGGAAATACATTTTGCAATTTAAAATTTAAAAAAATTTTAATACCACATTTCTTACCACATAGATAATAATTTTCCGATACCATGCGATGGAATCATTGGCATGGATTTTATCAAAAAATATAACTGTATATTGGATTTCAACCAAGATAATGATAACCTTATCCTTAAACCATTTAATATACCACATACAATAGATATACCGATTACGAATAACTGCAATGAAATTAATATACCTCCAAGATGTGAAGTAATACGTCAAGTAAATTTTACCAATTCAAATAACGAATTATTAATTCCAAATCAAGAAATTGAACCAGGTGTTTTTATACCAAATACATTACTTAAATCTGACAAAGCATTTATTCGTATTCTAAACACTAATAAAACCATTACTAAAATCAAACAAAGTAACATAAAAACTGAAAACATCTCTGATTATGAAATTATCAAAGAAAATTTAGGCAAAAACTCTAAAAGAAAATCAGAAATATTAAAAATTTTACAGAAACATTTTCCACAACAATTTAAAATAACATTAACAAAACTATATTCAACATATAGTGATATTTTCGGTTTGGAATCAGAAACAATAACAACTAATAATTTTTATGAACAAAAATTGAGAGTAAAAGATAAAGAACCAGTATATATTAAAAATTATCGTATACCACATACACATAAAGAAGAAATTGACAAACAAGTGAAAAAATTAATAGACGATAAAATTATTGAACCTTCCTATTCTGAATATAATAGTACAGTCTTGTTAGTACCAAAGAAATCACTTCCTAACTCTGACCAGAAAAGATGGAGACTTGTCATAGATTACAGAAAAATAAATAAAAAATTAATTGCAGATAAATTCCCATTACCTAGAATTGATGATATATTAGACCAACTAGGTAGAGCAAAATATTTTTCCTGTTTAGACTTAATGTCAGGCTTTCACCAGATCAGTTTAGAAAAAAACTCTAGAGACTTAACAGCTTTTTCAACCAACAATGGTTCATACAGATTTACTATATTACCTTATGGTTTAAAAATAGCACCTAATTCTTTTCAACGAATGATGACACTTGCTTTCAGTGGTTTAAAACCAGACCAAGCTTTTCTATATATGGATGACTTAGTCATACTAGGATGCTCCGAAAAGCACATGCTTTCGAATTTGAAAAACGTTTTCGATCTATGTCGAAAGTACAATCTTAAATTACATCCTGAAAAATGTCCATTCTTCATGAGAGAAGTAATATACCTTGGTCACAAATGTACAGATAAAGGAATATTACCAGACGATAGTAAATATTCAATCATTGAAAACTATCCAACACCAACTAACGCAGACAGTGCAAAGAGATTCGTAGCATTTTGTAATTACTATCGAAGATTCATTAAAAATTTTTCTGAATACTCCAGATATTTAACAAAGTTATCCAAGAAGAATGTACCCTTTGAATGGACGAAAGATTGTGATTTTGCATTTAAATAGCTCAAAAGGGCATTAATGAGTCCAACCTTATTACAGTATCCTGATTTTGAGAAGGAATTTTGTATAACAACAGATGGAAGTAAGTACGCTTGTGGTGCGGTTTTGACACAGGAATATGATGGTAAACATGTACCTATTGCTTATGCATCAAAGACATTCACAAAGGGAGAAAATAACAAATCAACCATTGAGCAAGAATTAACTGCAATTCATTGGGCAATTACCCACTTCAGACCACATATATATGGAAAACATTTTCTTGTCCGTACTGATCATAGACCACTTTCTTATTTGTTTTCAATGAAAACCCCAAGCTCCAAGTTAACAAGAATTAGACTCGATTTGAAAGAATATAACTTTACAGTAGAATATCTTAGGGGAAAAGATAACTATGTTGCCGACGCTCTATCGCGAATTACAATAAATGACCTAAAAGACATAAATAATAAAATTTGTTCTATATTAAAAGTCACGACTAGATCGATGACCAATACAAAAGACAAGAATAGTAATACACTAAATGAACAGCATAAAAATAAAAATAATGACAATCCCAGTATATATGTACCTTTAACAAACACTGACGTCAGAAAATACTATAAACTAAAGATTTCCCCCGGAAGATGTTATATCAAACGTGGAAAACCTATAGTAACATATATACATATTAATGATTTGAATTTTATTTGCTTGTGGTTTAGCTTGGTCTATATACGTATTTCATTGGCGCTTAAACCAAATCATCAGTAGACTTCAACCACAAATTATGACAATATGTCGAATAATAAACTTCTTAAATATTAATGATTTGTTTACTAAAGAGAATTTTGACTTAGGAAAATTTTTCTCTAGGCTCGAAAAAGTGGCCGGTAAACACAATATATATAATTTACAAGTGGCACCTAGTGAGAAAATTTTCGAATTTATCTCAATAAATGATTTTAATGAAATGGGCAATAAATATTTAAAAAATATAAAAGTAGCGCTACTAAATAAGGTGACCCAAATTGATAGTAAGAATGCCAAGGCAATTCTTGAAATTATGCTGAAATATCACGATGATCCCATAGAAGGAGGACATTGCGGAATATATAGAACATTAGAAAAAATAAAAAGATATTACTATTGGAAAAATATGTCCAAGGACATATCTAAATACGTAAAAACATGTCATAAATGTCAAACTGCTAAAACTTTAAAACATAACAAAAGTCCAATGACTGTGACACCAACGCCAACAAAACCATTTGATACGGTAGTGGTAGACACAATAGGGCCATTTCCAAAATCATTAATTGGAAATGAATACGCAATCACAATAATATGTGATTTAACTAAATATTTGGTTACTATACCAATAAGAGACAAAAGCGCTAAAACAATCGCTAAGGCAATTTTTGAAAATTTTATACTTACCTATGGTCCAATGAAGACGTTCATTTCGGACATGGGAACAGAATATAAAAATTCGATATTAACAGAACTTTGTAATCTACTAAAAATTGAAAAATTAACTTCGACAGCTCATCACCACCAAACAGTAGGCACAATAGAAAGAAGTCATAGAACTTTCAATGAATATGTACGTTCCTATATATCTATAGACAAATATGATTGGGACGAATGGCTAAAATATTTTACTTATTTATGATTTGAACGGGCTAAAGTTCGTATTGCTTTTTAAGCCAAATGACATGTGATAATTATTAATGAACAAATAACTTTTAAGTTAGTTGTAAATATTCTGACAACACATAGTTGAACGGAACAGCCAGCCGTTTTCGAAGGCCACTAAACCTTCATAATCAGCGTTCTTCTGTGTTGGTCCACTGTGTGTGGTGTCAGTTGATGCAAATTTCTGCCTTATGTACGAAACTTTCTAGCAAATGGAATACGTGAATTGTTTTGATTCATCGTATTTCAATTTTGCTGAAACGTGTTTTGTAATGCAAGCACAAATTTACCATCTCTAATTTACAACAGACTTACCATTGTCGTTTTTTATTTTTTACTAATTATGCACATGTTAGTTAATTTGCTTATTTTTGTTCTACTTAAGACAAACTTTTTTGGTTTGTTACTATTAAGTATATTTATTTAATTTTTGCCACAGGCCCATGGCTATTAATTTTAGTTAATTTTAATTATTATTTTTCGAACTTAATTTGTTTCTATATTTATGATTTGAACGGGCTTTCAGCAAAACGGGTTGAACGGGTTTCAGCAAAATTGAAATACGATGAATCAAAACAATTCACGTATTCCATTTGCTAGAAAGTTTCGTACATAAGGCAGAAATTTGCATCAACTGACACCACACACAGTGGACCAACACAGAAGAACGCTGATGATGAAGGTTTAGTGGCCTTCGAAAACGGCTGGCTGTTCCGTTCAACTATGTGTTGTCAGAATATTTACAACTAACTTAAAAGTTATTTGTTTATTAATAATTATCACATGTCATTTGGCTTAAAAAGCAATACGAACTTTAGCCCGTTCAAATCATAAATGTAGAAACAAATTAAGTTCGAAAAATAATAATTAAAATTAACTAATATTTTACTTATTGTTTTAATACAACACCTTCAACAATTCATAATTATTGTCCTTATGAGTTAGCCTTTGCAAAAACTCCTAACAGTTTTCAGATTTTCAATGTAGATAAAGTAGAACCACTATATAATATAGAGGACTATGCCAAAGACACAAAATTTAGATTAGAAGTAGCATATAAGAGGGCCCAACAATTATTAGTTAGAAATAAACTTAAGCAAAAATTAAACTATGATAGGGATATAATTGATTATAACTTTAAAATAGGAGATCTAGTATTACTAAAAATGAAGCAGGTCATAAGTTAGAAACCCAATATAAAGGACCTTACAAGATTAAGAAAATAGATTTAAGAAATAATGTAACCTTAGTAGATAAGAAATCAAACAAAGAGCAAATAGTTCATAAGAATAGACTTAAGCCATATAGAACTAAATAAGTTAATATACAACTATGTCCGGACTACAAAAATATAAATAAACAATTCTACTCTATTATATAATTTAAAATAACAAATTGTAAAAGAATGTCCATGAAACTAACGTTATATGAACATTATTATAAAAGGTGGAGGTGTAGCGTGTTCTATCTATCACTACGACTAACATTGCGTAGTAAACATTTAAAGTCAACTTGACCGCAACATACATAACATCCAATGGCATTGAAATTATTTTTGTGCACTGGACATTTGACACTCATGCAATCGGGCAAATACCGTTGCATGAAGTGTTAGACAAATGCATTTGACAGACTGCAACGTAAATATGTATTTTGTACAGATGCTATTTGACACTCGCCAGTCTGATCAAAGGCTGCATCATAATGCACTTGAATGAATCATAATTAATAACCACATGTGTTTATATAATAAATATAAACAATACAAAATCCATGTTTTCCAAATTTCTTATGAGACACACGCCGCACGCCTACCGTGGGAAGCTAAAAGGAACAATTTGCTTATTAAGCATATACCTTTTCTTTTCCCTGTTGTGTTAAGATAGGTTAAGCTTTATTCTCATAACTAGTATATAAGACAATGTATTTTTATTTTAAAATTAATCATTAAACAACATGCCTAGAGCTCCTAGCTGAGCTCAGGAAATAATCTTTTTATTTTATTTAAAATAAATTAAATAAAAATAAACTAAATAAAAATTTTATTTAAACAACCTATTACAGTCCTCTTAAACCAGTATTTTGAAATACTTCGGAACATCGCCTTAGAAGGAGTCCATACTAAATTTGAGGACTCTTGCTATTATAGCTTTCATTATATAAGATTATTATTACTGGACAGATTGCGAGCAACACAAAAGTAAAAAAACAAATTAGTAATTTTCATTTCATTTTTTAGCCCCCGACAAAAAAAGGGGTATTATAAAAATGAGAAAATAATCGCACGTTCTCACAAGGTCATTCAACAAGTCAATTTCTAAGCCGAATTTATGTTTTTTATACTAATATTTTAAATTAACCAAAGAAGCGGTGGTGCAGATACATAAGAAATGCATCGGGTAAATTTTGACAAAACTTCATGTAAACATGAAGTATTTATATGTATGAACTGAACTGGTTTAGCATACGCGCATGTCGAATTGCCGTCCGTTAAATTGTTATCGGTTTTAATAAAGTGAACTTGCTGTATATGTTACTTTAATGTTTATGAAAATAAAGTTTTTTGAAACTAATTTAAACATTACTAACTTTTAATATTTTTTGCCATAAAACACCAAACATAAAATCAGATCAACAATATCAAATAATTAACAAAACACCAATGACATTCCTTTTGAATTCTATAAAATTTATACTTTAACAACAACATTAATAAAAACAAAATACACATCAATAAATGAACAATAATAAAAAAATAAGTGACTAAAACATATATGTTTATGGACATGTTCTGATAAAACAAGCAACAAAAAATAAATTCAGTGAAGTGCGACTTTAACCCGCACACGAACAAGATATGTAATTCAATACGAACTTTATTCGTTTTTGGGGTTTTTCGGTTTTAAGTGTTTTTTAGTTTTGGGGTTTTTACGTTTATTCACGCAAAGAAAAGATATGGTTGTAGAATGGTTGAGAAAACAATATTATGTTCTCAGAAACAAACCTGTGGTCGTTGAAAACAAGTTATTGTTATTTTAAACATTAATTTTGTTACGATAACCAAATTAATGTTTGAATTTAATAATTACATTATTATATTCATAAAAAAGTGAGATATGGTTAGAGTTTAACAATATAGTTTTGTTAAAAACTTATGACTGCAGCACAATTTTTGTTATTATATAAAAATAATATAATGTAAATAACAATATAATGTTATCCAAAACCATACTATGCTAAGTTTCAGTTCAGCGTTTCGTTTGTAAGCTATCGGTTTTACACGCGTCATGTTAAATAATTAAATAAAGTACAAACAAACAAAAGGGTTGATAAATAAAAACATATACGTACATATGTTTACCTCTTTATACAGACGTGTCTGTATTTTGTGTATACACACGTGTATATATATATTTTATTTCAAGAACATTAATTTATTTTTTATTTCGGATTTAACGCACAGAGACAACAAGAGATCTACCATTAAATATATGATTGAAAAACAAAATATTATTACTATATTAAATAATACTGTTGTCGTATTTAACAATATTATTATAATATAAGAACATGATATAGTGAGTCTTAATTATATTTTAGTCACATCTAACAATAGTGTTGTCATATTTACAATAATAAGATTAGGTGTCACAAAGTTTATTGTTTTTGTTGATAATATTATTATAATCTCAGATAATAATATTATTAAAAGTTTGCTTTTCTATTGACAGTAATATGACTTAACTACAACCATATAATTCAATCATAGTATGTTGCTGTTTGATTATGGTTACCTCAACCATATTTTTTCTTCGCGCGTTGGTGCTTTCTGAGTTTATCACTTTTTTCTCGTTTTGGCGTGCTTTTTGGTTTTTGAAGTTTTTTTAATTTCGCCAATTTCTTTTCTTTTGGCGTTTTTTTCATATAGGTGAATTTTTGTGGTTTTGGCGATTTTATCGGTTATTTCCAGTTTTCTTTCATTATGGCAATTTTATTAGTTTTGGGACTTTTTTTCTCGTTTTGGGGATTTTTTTATCGGTTTTTGGCGTTCATTTTAATTTTGCCGATTTTTATCGTTTTGCCGATTTTTTTTAATTTCGGCGACTTTTTTTATTTTTGGCGATTTTTTCAAATAAAAATTAATTATTTTAGTTTTGGCGCATTTTTCGCTTTTTGGCGTTTTTTTTCCTTTTGGCAATTTTTTTCATATGGGCGATTTTTTCGAACTTGGCCATTTGTTTTAGTGCTAGAATTTTTTTTAATTTTGGCAATTTTTTTCGTTTTGACGATTTTTTTAAATTTTTGGCGATTTTTTTTCGGTTTGGCGATTTTATAATTTTCGGATTTTTTAGTTTTACCGTTTTTGAAAATTTCAAGAGTTTACCTCTGTTTTCAAGATATAGCAAGTTGTCAAAATTACATAGTAAAAATTACATTAACTGATTTAATTTAAATTATTTACAGCCTATTTCATCGAACTGCCTTACGGTAGAAGGCGAGCGATTACTAGCCAAACGATCGAGCTGGGAATTGAATTCATTTTCTTTTTTCGTTTGGAAATAAAACATCTTTTTGTTCTTAATTAAAGTCTAAGAACAATGTTCCCATTACTCTTTTAGTTGTAATTCTTTCAGGTTTCTTTAGAAATAAAAAGAAAGCAACACTATCAATCTGACCTAAAAATAAATAAAATTTAAACATTTTTATTTTTAAATATACACAAAATACGTGTTTACTGCATATGTTGAATTTGAAGTTTTTAATAGCGACCGATATAACAACTTTGTAATCGAACCAAGGTTTAGTGTATATGCCATCATTTCATCTACAAGTGATTTCACCTAAGATTTTAAAAGCTTTGTTTGGTTTTTTCGTTTTCTTTGCTTCGTTTTGCCTCTTTGGTTGACCTCTGAACTAGTGAGTTTTGTGTTGATGCTAGTTACCTTTATTAAGATTGGCTTTGCTCCGAAGATGTAGGAGTAACAACTGCTACTGTTGTGGAACTATTTCCGAAGCAATTGTTTTCTTGGACTTTAGCTTCAAATGTGCTATTGTCGGATGGAGCAGCTGAGGAATTATGGCATATCCAGTCTATGTAATTTTCTAACTGCGTTAGTGAATGTGAACACGACAAGCCATCACCGGTTGCTTTTATTTGTTTGGCATTCTCTACAATTTTTGTCGTCCTGCATATGCCCATATCTAAACATGAAACACTTGAAAAATTTAGTAAAAAGAAAATGTCTAATATTTTACCTTCTTCCAGTCTGAAGCACTTCGCGTTGGAGGTCCAATTGCATTTATCCGCTGACAAATAGGGCTTGATGTGGCTAATTCTGAAAATTTTCCCATTGATCGGACCTACACGCAGGATTAGTTTCTTATGCTGAAAAAGATAATATGATTAATAATTGAACGTTTCTTTTTTCTTTAGGATTATGTAAATAATTACATTTTTTATTAAAACCATCTCGTATTCAAACATACCACGTTAAATTTTTTCTGATTGTTTAATTTGAAATTTGATTTTG
This sequence comes from Tachina fera, assembly GCA_905220375.1. Lineage (NCBI taxonomy): Eukaryota > Metazoa > Arthropoda > Insecta > Diptera > Tachinidae > Tachina > Tachina fera. The sequence continues at coordinate 108,135,973 of LR999963.1, forward strand.
TTTGTGTAGTACGTACGTGAGCCAAATTTTTAAACAAAAGTTTAAAGCTTATTCCTTATACTCAAAATAATATAAACAAAAACCAAAAATTCAACTCATTCGTTATTTGGCATGCTGTAGTGTACCACACTTATGGTAGTGCACTGTAACATAATTTACTTGCATTGCTTTAATAGCAGTTCAATGCACAAGCATTGCAACATAATAAGAATGCTGAATGCAAGAAATTGAGTGACATACTTTTGAGTCATAATTTAATTACTTTTTACCAAATTTTGATTGGTTGTTTAAAAATATGCTTATCATTGTTATAGTGAAGAAAGGAACAAAACATAATTGTAGATATGTAAACGTAAGTTAGAAAGGCTAAGTAAGAATTGTAAAAATAGTATATAAGCAGAGCAAATTGTCAATAAAATCAGAATTTAATTTTCTAAACGTAATCCGGCAATAACTTGCCTTGTTTTTTAATTGAATTTTCAAACCTTTTTTGGCAGTTCCTTTGAACGCCTATTTATAAGCTGGTAAAGCAAAAGGACTACATAGCAATTATTGCTTATCCTTCTTGCTGTAAGTTTTAAAGAAAAAGGACACTAGAATACGGCATACATAGCTTATGCTCAGTCGTATTCTGTGAAAAAAATTGTTTAGAACCTAATACATGGAACAACATTTGGAAGAGATCATCATTACATGGCGATCCTGCGACCACGATCCTGCGACCACGATCCTGTGGACAAAAACCTAAGACTTCAACCGTGATCCTAAGACCACTGCAACTACGATCCTGCGGACCAAAAAGAGCCTTGTGACAAAAAGTTAATATCTGAAGTGGACTTTTGATAAACAATCAAATAATGTCCTGAAATCAGCGTACACTAAAAATATTCGTTAACATTTCTACAAACTGGAATGTATCCCGTGACTTTTAACAAATGCCCGAAGAAATAGTCGAGGAAGTTATAAAATATACCTACAAAAAACTTGCAAAAACTTTTCAACAGGAAGCAACAAGATGTCTTCAATAAATACAAAAATTTACATTTAAAATCTTTTTTTAAATACCAATGTAATTAAATCACACTTTGTAATTGCCGAACGAAAATTAGTTCAAGATTGTCAGCACTCTAATGAATTACCAATACATTGATGATTATAAAAACTACTTTTTTAGCAATTATTATTAAAATCTTAATACATATATTAGCATAACTTATTCGTTAGTAAAAAACACGTAAAAAGATACATTTAAAAAAAAAAAATAGAAAATTACTAAAATGGGAGGCAAAACGTCCAAAATAGATAATCCAAATGCCAATGTAGTAAATAATGTAGAAATCATAGACCACACTAAACAAATAGATTCAGTATTTATACTTATGTTAATATTAGTTATATTAAACGCATTAAATATATTAATTAAATTATATATCTTACACAAAAGATCCCTGAGAAAAAAGTATGCTAGCCGTAGTGACAATTTAGATAAAATTTAATTTTAAAAGAAAACAAAATTAAATAAACGTACATTTTTAAATCAATGGAATGGCAAAATATTGTTTGTAAAGTTAGATTGATAAAAGAAAATTTTGATAAGTCCTATAAATGTTTAAACACTGATAGAACAACAAAAGACGAGACAATTGAAAAACACATACAGAATTTAATAACCAAATTTGAAGAAATAAGAGTTATATTAAACGTAAACTATAATCGACTGACAACTTCACACAAAGTCGCAGCCGACGCATTTTTCCTAGACATAAGAGACAAACTTTCAAAAATAGCAACAAGAAAAAGACTAGAATTAGAAATACCTAGCTCTCTACATCAACAAATAATTAGAAAAATTTCAAAAAACTCAGACATGACAAACAACACTTCACAATCAACTGCAACAATGACAATGAACGCTTCAGAGCTTGCATCAATTGCAAAATTAATTCCCATATACTCTGGTAGAAAGGAAGAACTTAACCCATTCATAGCCAATTTGGAATTGATTCAAGAGACCCTAGATGATACAAAGAAACACAATTTCTTTCAATTCATTTTTAAAACCAGGTTAGATCAAAAAGTACAAAACAGAATTAAGCAAACTAGAATTCCAAACAATTTGGAAGAATTAATCAGTGAACTAAAGAAAAATTATAAGACAAAACAAACACCAAATAACATCCTAAATGACTTAAATAAAATAAAACAACAAGGTGACATACGAAAATTTGCGGACAAAATTGAAAGTTTAATTTCAGAATTAAACGAATTACAAATATCAAGCATAGGTGAAGAAAGCAGAAATGCAATAATACAATCAAATGGTATCATTGCATTTAACGCATTTAAAAATGGATTAGCCAATAGAGAAATAGTCAAAACAATAGAAGCAAGCAGAGTAAAAACATTTGCAGAAGCCTTAGAAATTGCAGAAGAATCCAACAATTCAAACGCCCAAGCACATATTATGCATCAGAGAATTAGATTTAATAATAATAATAGATCACAGAATAGAAATTTTAACAACACAAATCGCATGAATAACAATAGTAATAACAGAAATAATAATTTTGTTAACTTCAGAAATAACAATTTTAGTAGGGGAAACAATTTTAATAACAATAGAAACAATACAAATTTTAATAGAAACAATAATCCCAACACTAGAAATAACACATTCAATAATAGAAATGGAAACAATTTTAATAGAGGTAGACAAAATAACACTTACAGAAATAACAACAACAGACATGTACACACTATACAAGATTCGGGAAACGCATCAGGCTCGGAATACATCGGTATTCCGGACAACCAAATTTAAAAATACACAAAGTATCTGATAATAACACAAATTTTATAACTACTAAATACAAAAATAAAACTTTCACATTTCTTATTGACACAGGAGCCGACATATCACTTTGTCGAATGCAAAATGAATTCCAATATGAATTTTTAAATGAAGAAGAAAGATGCAAATTAACAGGCATTACCACAGAAGAAATCCATTCACTAGGCACAATAGAAATAGAACTTAATTTATCAAATGAAATATGCTTACACCCATTTCATATAGTAGATTCAGACTTTCCTATAGAAACAGACGGAATAATAGGCAGAGACTTTCTTAAGGAATATCTTTGCAAAATAGATTACGAAACATTCACAATTTCAATATTTACAAATAATACAACTATAACACTACCAATGCATACAAAATCATTTACGTCACTACAAATAAAAATACCTCCAAGAACAGAAATAATACAAGCAATAAAATTAAACTTAACTGAAGATAGCGTAATTTTTAACAATGAATTAAAGCCAGGCGTATTTCTAAGTAATTCAATAGCACCAAAAAACGGCATGACTCATTTAAAAATATTAAACACAACAAATGATAAAATAATTTTAAAAGGCATTAAACTCCAAACTGACCCACTTAAAAACTATGAAATATTAAATTACAATAATGTTAATAACCCCCAACGTTTCGAACAAATACTAAATGACTTGCAAATAAATAATAATGACAATTATGCAAAAACAGAATTAATAAAAATTTTTAGGAAATATCAAAAAGTGTTTTTCACTTCGAAGACGAAAAATTAAGCGTCAACAATTTTTACACACAGAAAATCATGACCTCGGACAATACACCAGTGTACATAAAAAACTACAGATTACCTCATGCACATACTGAAATAATAAACGAACAAGTACAAACAATGCTTAATGATGATATAATAGAACCATCAATTAGCCCATATAATGCTCCACTCCTCTTAGTACCTAAGAAGAACACGGAAGACAAAAAGAAATGGAGACTAGTAGTAGACTTTAGAAAACTGAACGACAAAATTGTAAGCGACAAATTTCCACTAACTAGATTAGAAGATATCTTGGACAAACTTGGTAGAGCCAAATGGTTTTCTACACTAGACATGACAAGCTCATTTCACCAGATTGAACTAAATGAGGAATCTAGACCACTTACAGCATTTTCTACGCCACAAGGCCACTATCAATTCAAAAGACTCCCTTTCGGACTAAAAATTTCTTCAAATAGTTTTCAACGAATGCTAACAATTGCACTTTCCGGACTAGAATCCGAAGCATTTCTTTATGTAGACGACATAATAGTATATGGATGTAGTTTAAAACATCACAACCAAAGTTTAATAAAAGTACTGGACAGACTACAAAAATACAATCTAAAACTAAATCCAAAGAAATGTTGTTTTTTAAGACCAGAAGTAGTTTACTTAGGACATTTAATAACAAAAGACGGAGTAAAAACAGACCCATCCAAATACGAAGTAATCAAAAACTATCCAATACCGAAAAACGCGGACGAAGTAAGACGATTCGTTGCATTCTGCAACTACTACAGAAAATTCATACCAAACTTTGCCGACATTGCAAAACATTTGAACTCACTATTAAAGAAATCAACTAAATTTATTTGGACGGAACAATGCCAACATGCTTTTGAAGAATTAAAAGAAAAACTAATGAACCCACCAGTATTGCAATATCCGGATTTTGATAAACCATTTATTTTAACAACTGACGCATCAAACTATGCGTTAGGAGCAGTATTATCTCAAGGCGAAATAGGTCAAGATTTACCAATCTCATACGCTAGTAAATCATTACAAAAACATGATATTAACAAACCAGTAATTGAAAAAGAACTTCTAGCAATTCATTGGAGCATAAATTTCTTTAAACCTTACTTATATGGCAGAAAATTTATTGTAGTCACAGACCACAGACCATTAATTTCACTATTTGCACACAAGAATCCCTCATCAAAGATGACAAGAATAAGACTGGATTTAAGTGACTATGACTTCACAATCGTTTATAAAAAAGGAAAAATGAATACAAATGCTGATGCACTTTCTAGGATAGAACTAGATTCAGACATATTAAAAGAAATGATACCACAAGAAAATGACGAAAAAGAAAAAAAAGTATTAATAACGACAAGGGGTATGCAAAATAAGTTAAACAATGAGGCAAATAAAATAATAGATAATGAGCAAAATGAAGAGAAAAATGATATAGATAATAATACACGTGTAGAAGAAAATAATATGGAAAAATGTAATTCTCAGAAGCCTGATCAACTTCAAATATGGGAATGCATATCCATTAATGACGTCAAGAATATGAAGAAATTACAATTTAATATAATTGAAAATATAAAAGAGGCCGACATAAATATTGAAAATAACATTGTGCACATTGGACGTAATGATAATTCATCGAAACCAGATTCGAATATGAAGAAATCGCGTACCAAAAATATGAATATAGGATGTAATGATAATTCATCGAAACCAGATTCGACTATGAAGAAGTTACATACCAAAAATATGAATAATGAAATTATTAATGAAAATAATAAGCTAGCAAGATTCAGCGATAACTCAGCGAAACTAGATTCGATTCTGAGGAAACTGATATCTAAAATGAAGAAAGAGAATATAAAAGAATTAGCGCTATCAAATAATGATGAAATATTTAAAGTATATACAAAAGAAGAAATAAAAGAAGCATATGCCAAGATAAAGATAAATAACAAAAGTCCTCAACTTAAAATATTAATATACAATGCCCCAACAAAAATAACAGATGCAATATTGCAATACAAACTAATTGACGAATTCCACAATGCCACACACGCAGGCCACTTAGGAGTTAGAAAAACTATCATCAAATTAAAACAAAAATATATTTGGAAAAACATGTCAAAAATGGTAAAAAAATTTGTGTCATATTGTGACAAATGTACGAAAAATAAACAAACAAAACATATTAAGGAACCACTTACACTGACAGACACACCAAACAATAGTTTTGAAGTAATTTCAATTGACACCGTAGGACCTCTTCGTATTTCAAATGATTACCGATACATTTTAACCATGCAGTGCGAACTGACAAAATTTGTCATTGCTCACCCAATGGCGACAAAAGATGCACTTACAACAGCCAAAACACTTGTTGAACAATTTATTTTGAAATACGGACAATTTAAAGTACTTAAGTCAGACAGAGGAACAGAATTTAAAAATGAAATAATGAGTAACATATGTTCATTGTTAGGAATAAGACAAAATTTTTCAACACCTTATCATCATGAAACACTTGGATCAATTGAAAGAAATCACAGGGTACTTAACGAATTTCTATTAACAACCGCAAATGATTATGAGTGGGATAAGTGGATTCCATATTTTACTTTTGCCTACAACACGGCACCACACATTGACACAGGCTACTCGCCATATGAATTAGTATACGGAAAATTACCATCCCTTCCATCTGACATTATAGACAACAATACAAAATTTTATAATTATGATGACTATGCACAAGAACTACGACTCAAATTACAATTTACACTAAAAAGAGCTAGAGACTTGTCAATAAAAGCAAAAGAAAATAGAGTAATAAACAATAAATACGAAAACAGATTTAATTTAAAGATAGGAGATTTAGTACTAGTTAAAGTAGAAAATAGAAAGAAAAATCAGAGCCCATATAAGGGACCTTACAAAATAATAAGTAGAAACGGTGTAAACACCACAATAGAATATGAAGGAAAAGCAAAAGAAATACACAACAATAATTTAAAACCCTACAAAACTTTATAAATATAATTTCTAGGATAATTATATAAGTACATAAACATAAAATTTATAAGAACATTATTTTAAATACAAATAAACTGTAAGAAAAACTAAATACTTAAATACTTTTTATCTATATGTAAGCAAATAATACCAAGAAAGCCATTACAAAATAAACAAAAAAAAATTATAACTTAGATAAAAAAATAATTAAACATATCTTATAACATCTTATATACAAAAAAAAAAAATTTTATTTACATTTTATTTTTTTAAGAGAATTATATACACTATTATTTTAAGAAAATCATTAAACATTTTTATTTACATTTAACAAATTTATTAATATTGTAACTTCACTATGAGAATGGTAAGAAAAATTACTTACATAATTTTTCTCTTAAGGGTGAGGGTGTAGTGTACCACACTTATGGTAGTGCACTGTAACATAATTTACTTGCATTGCTTTAATAGCAGTTCAATGCACAAGCATTGCAACATAATAAGAATGCTGAATGCAAGAAATTGAGTGACATACTTTTGAGTCATAATTTAATTACTTTTTACCAAATTTTGATTGGTTGTTTAAAAATATGCTTATCATTGTTATAGTGAAGAAAGGAACAAAACATAATTGTAGATATGTAAACGTAAGTTAGAAAGGCTAAGTAAGAATTGTAAAAATAGTATATAAGCAGAGCAAATTGTCAATAAAATCAGAATTTAATTTTCTAAACGTAATCCGGCAATAACTTGCCTTGTTTTTTAATTGAATTTTCAAACCTTTTTTGGCAGTTCCTTTGAACGCCTATTTATAAGCTGGTAAAGCAAAAGGACTACATAGCAATTATTGCTTATCCTTCTTGCTGTAAGTTTTAAAGAAAAAGGACACTAGAATACGGCATACATAGCTTATGCTCAGTCGTATTCTGTGAAAAAAATTGTTTAGAACCTAATACATGGAACAACATTTGGAAGAGATCATCATTACAATGCAATATACAAAAACTTACGCTACAAAAACAGGCTGTTATTATTTTAATTTTAAGTGTTATAGTCTATATAAAAATACACTAATTTTACAAATTTCAAGTGTCAATATACATACATATGTAAATACAATTGTATGTATATTACATGGGATTTTAGCATTTTCCTTTCTCGTTTTCGAACACCCTTTAATAATTCTCATGTAGTTCATGTAGTGGCCAAGGTTCTACATACTGTATCCAAATTTCTTGTTTCTGTTGCTGATCATCTGATTCTGTTTTCTCTTGGAAGTTGGTAACTTATAATTGTAGTGTACTATTTTGAATGGTTTGTGTCTATGATAGACAAAATATATATATCACTGCCAAATAAAACTATCGGCTCTATTCTGTAAACCGAATCTGAACCTTCATTGGTCATGCAATAATTGCAAAAACATCGGTATAGATTTTTATAATTTGTTTAAAAATTCTAAAGATGAATTCGAAAAAATTAATAATAAATTCTTAAGCATACAAAGTAAATTCGCAGTTTGGAGAACTTTTTAAAAATACCACAATTTAGAAAATTTTGCAGTTTCTCAACGAAGTACTTCTCCTTAACGTAAGAAAACTATTTCATCATATGTATCTTCCCAAAACGTATGTGTTGATGCTTCTAATTCATCCGAATGTTTTTAATCATCCTCCAACACCAATTACTAACTATTCAATATCTTTTGTAAACTCTGTTACTCCGGTTAATAAAAATTTATCATTATTAGTTGGAAATCGCCCGCCTGAACTCGTGAATGCTGTCAATAACATTAACAAGATTGAACCTGGCTCGTCGCATGAAAATACATCTCGTTCTTTGCCGATTACTGAAATTTCGATTACGCCTACAATTAATCCGAAGCCATTAAGAGCTATTCCGGTTAATAAAAATAAAAGTGTATTTGTTTCACGTCTTGCTTCTGATACAATTGTGGATAATGTTGTTTTTTATATAAAAAGCAGGACTCAAACTAATTCCATTGTTTCTGCGTATAAATATGTGTATTCTCAACCATGATCAATAACGATCTTTAAAATAACATTCTCTGATGTTTAATGATATAATTGATCCTAATTTTTGGTCTGTACACACATTTGGCTTGTACATACATTTGTACACCAGTAGGAAATTTTCTTCATAGTAGTTACGAAAATATTTCGTTAAAGTTACAACAAAACTGTAACTTCCATAACTATAGATTAATTACAATTGTGGTTGGATACTTTTATTTTCTTTTATTTCAAGTTAAAATATTTTTTGTATGAATTCTATGTACATAAAAACATGTATTTAAATTTGTCATTACCCGAATGAAAATTATTTCGTAACGATACTACGAAATGTAAAATATTAAGCATTAGAAAGGCTTTATTCCATAAATGAAATATGTATCAATATAATGTTATGTTAACTTTTATAATTTTCAAATATTTATCGACTCTTCCTAACTCATTATTTCTTTTTCTTACACACCCTGCTGCTGATTTTTCGCTTATATAAATAAGTGCATCGTCTGTAAACATGCAAGTTTTCGCCTTTTCAAGCAACTTCCCCATATCATTTATATATGTTTATAATAAATATAAACGTTCCTAAAAATTTTCCCTGTGCTACTCCAATATCATTTTTAATTGCTGATGAAATATGTACAGGGTGTTTTTTTAAAGGTATAGAACTTCGAATTGAAATAAAACACAAGAAAACCGTTTTAATGTCCATCAATTTGGCTTTATTGGAAGGATAATTTTATGCCATTAATGTTTAAATATGATTTCGGTCATGTGGCCGCCGCGGCTGGCTCGAATAAAGCCAATTCTACAGGTCCAATTTTCAACCACTTTTTCGAGCATATGGGGCCGTATGTTGGCAATAACGCCACGAATGTTGGCTTCCAAGTCCCCTAACGTTTCTGGTTTGTTGGCGTAGACGAGCGATTTCACATATCCCCAAAGAAAATAATCTAATGGTGTCAAATCACACGATCTTGGTGGCCAATTGACAGGTCCATTCCGCGAAATTATACGCTCATCGAATGTTTCCTTCAATAAATCGATTGTGACGTACGCTGTGTGGCATGTAGCGGCGTCTTGTTGGAACCACAACTCATCCACATTCATGCCATCCAAAATCTTCCATAAAGTTGATGGAGAAAGCTCCAATTGCTGTGCACGGTGGCGAATCGATTCATTTGGGTCCTCTTCAACACTTTGCTCTACAGCGGCAATTGTTTCTTCGGTGCGCACTGTTCGACGTCTCTGCGGATGCGTATTTTTTTTTTTTTTTTTTTTTTTTTTTTAATACATGTATTTATTTATTGTATCTTCAAATATGAACTAACAATAAGTATACAAATCTTAAATCTAAAATATAATTATTAGGACCGACCACTGTCGGACATAAACTTGTTAATAGTTATAAATAATACATAAGTAGTGATAATAAAAAAAGAAAAAAAAATTATAAAAAAGTATAAAAAAAGTATTTTTAAGAAATCCCATTTGGCGTGTTGAGTAATAGAGCCCTTGTGTCCCTCTTTTTTAAGCGGATGTGTCCAGTAAAGTTCAAAATATTACGAGCAAGCGGATTAGGATGTGACTCGAGTTTTGTTAAATATTTGCCTGCGTATTTTGCAATTTTTTCAGTCACTAGTGGCATATTTAAATCACGATGTATATTAGAATTTTTGATGTACCATGGAGCCGATGTTATTAACCGTAAAATTTTGTTTTGCCTTCGTTGGATTCTCTGTACATTGGAAGCTAAAGCAGTGCCCCATAACTGGATACCGTAACACCATATTGGCTTTAAAAGCGACATGTATAATAAAAGCTTACAGTCCATGCTAAGTGTTGAATTTCTGCCAATCAACCAGTGTATTTGAGATAACTTAATTTTCATCTGAGTTAGCTTAAAGTCAATATGATGTTTCCATGTAAGCCTTCGATCAAGGTGTATACCAAGGTATTTCACTTGGGAGTGTTAAGGAATATTTTGATTATTGATTCGAATTGGGGAACAAGTATCTCTTCTTAGGGTAAACGTTATATGGACACACTTTTGTTCATTTACCTTAATTCTCCATAAGTTCAACCACATTTCCAATTGTGTAATATGTTCTTGTAAATATCGGGAAGCCTCGTGAGGGTTTTCATGCATACTAAGGCAGGCTGTATCGTCGGCAAACGTAGATGTATGGATATTGCTGCTCAAAGGCATATCACAAGTATAGATCAAATACAAAACTGGCTCCAGTATGCTCCCCTGTGGCACACCGGATGATATAGATTCGGGCACACTCATGAATTCTCCTTCCACAACCGTGAACTTCCGGGTAGTGATGTAACTTTCTAATAAATTCACTAAATTTATTGGTAGATATGATTTTAATTTTAGAATTAGACCTTCATGCCACACTTTATCAAATGCCTGAGAAACGTCAATAAACAGGGCAGAACAATACTTCTTTTCCTCAAATGTTTTTCTTATAAATTGAACCAATCTATGAGTTTGTTCAATGGTGCTATGCTGACGTCTAAAACCAAATTGATGGTCTGGGATGCACCCACTATCTGTTAAGGTTGGGGACAATTTTGTCATGAGCAGCTTTTCGAAGAGTTTTGACATAGTTGACAGCAAACTTATTGGCCTATATGACTCAGCTTTAGTAAGATCTTTTCCCGGCTTTGGCATCATTTTGATTTTTGCAAGCTTCCAGAGTTGTGGATAATACTCCAGTCGTAATATGGCATTAGAAATAAACAGCAAGATTCTTATTGCAATATGCGGCAAGTTCATCAGCATCTTGTTACTAATTCCATCAATACCTGGAGCTTTCTTTGGCTTGAGTTCAGCAATTACTTTATGTATCTTAAACTTTAAGGCTCGAGGGGGTAGAGCAACTACATTCGGCAAATCAGCAACACCAGTACATGTATTTGAGGTAAATACGGATTTTAAATGCTCAGCAAATATTTTGCATTTTTCCGTATCGCTTCTTGCCCAATCTCCGGTAGATGTGCGCAGAGGTGGCTTGAACTCAACGGGGGTTTTAAGCTTTCTAGCAGCGCGCCACAAAGAGTAATTAGATGTCGGTGTGACATCAAGACCTTCCAAATAATTTTTAAGAGATGCAGTTTTTTCAGATGCAAGCAACTCTTGAAGTCGTTTAGAACATTCTTTAAGTCTGAGTTTATGTTCGGGTGATCTGTGCTGTTGCCATTCCCTTCTAGCTCTTCTTTTTTCACATACGAGATGTTCAATATCCCTGGAATAAATTTTATTAAACCCAGACTGCGGATGGGAGGTAGTGGCATGTTCAGCAGCCTGTTTAATAAATGTGTTAAGATTGGCAATGTTAGTTTCAATGTCATTGGGTGTTCTTAACGCAATATTTTCCGTGCAATGACTACTAAGATATTTTTTGAATCCCAGCCAATTAACACGATTGGTCATCTTCGTATATGGGTGAGGTAAGTCACTTCTTAGTGGGTTACAAATTGTAACGATAGTGGGGGAGTGATCGGAGGAGAGATCTAGAGAAGTTTCAACACTAATTAAATCCCTAGAAATATTTTTCATTACGCCAAAATCAATAACATCTGGAATTTTTCGTACGTCAGTAGGCCAATAAGTGGGCTCCCCACTCGAAATAACATCTAAGCCCATTTTTGAAATTGTATTAAACAAAGCTCGACCTCTAGGTGTTAAAAGGCGCGATCCCCAGTACGTATGCTTTGCATTGTAGTCTCCAGCTGCCACGAAACAAGATCCAAGCGATTTGTAGAACTTCTCATACTGATCTTCGGTAACGGAAAATCTGGGAGGTGAGTAAATTGATGATATTACGAAATTAGAACAAAAATTTTCTACAAAAATATTCGTAGCTTGCATATATTCTTCACTAACGTTGTCAAGGATATAGTGCTTGAGTCTTGACTTAATTAGAATTGCAGATCCACCGCATGCTCTCCCTCTAGGGTCTTTTGTATCATACATAGTGTAGCCATTTATTTTGAAAAAGCTTCTCGTAGTCAAATGTGTCTCAGAGACCAACATTATATCAATACTTTTTTCCGTAAGGAAGTGCTCAAGTTCATTTTTATGTTGGCGAATGCCGTTTGCGTTCCAGAAACACATTTTTAACGTGTTCATGGCTTGTTAATTAATGCTTGAAGCAGAGTATTCTGCATTCTCAGTATTTCTTGCATCATGTTAGTCATATTTGTTGTAAAATTGTTTATAGTTTGCACCAAATTGTCAATAGTAGCTTCAAGGCGACTAAAGTTAAAGCTTGAGTTTGCATTTGTTGAATTATTTGGAGGTGGAACATTTTGTGCGGGAATAGAATTTGTTCTAGCAGCATCAGCATACGATACACGGGAAGTAACTGGTTGGCTCCTTTGCACAAAAGTGGCGGAGTAAGCGTTTGCTGATTGAGATGGAGCTAATTTGGGTTTTTGCACCATAGTCTGTTTGACAAAAGAGTACACAGGACAACCCCTGTAGTTAGCGGTGTGATTACCTCCACAATTACTGCATTTTTTATCACTTTGATCTTTTGGCTTATTGCAACTAGCAGTGCCGTGTAATTCGCCGCACACAACACAAACAGTGGGTAATTTACAGTATGTTTTTGTGTGGCCATATTCTTGGCAATTATGGCACTGTACGGGACCTGATCGCTTATGTGGCTCTTCAACTGTGATTTTTCAGTATAAGAGGTATTTTAGGCTATAAATTGGGTGTGTCTCGTTTTTTTTCAGCTGTATATCATTCGGCTCCAATTCAACACGAAATAGAGGCTGGGGGATCTTCTCCCTGTTTATTATATTGGTAACATTTTTTACCTTAAATCCTTGTATCATGAGTGCATCTTTTACTTCTTCAGGATTAACATAAGAGTCAATACCCTTCAATACGATCTGCATACCTTTGGCACTTTTAAGCTGGTACGTATAAAAACTTGTTTTATTTTTTTCAAATTCAGTCACTATTTTACGGAAATTTTTTTCTTCGTATATTTGAATTTTAGTTTCGTCAATATTACCACGCTTTATTGGAATAACATGAAATGCGTTTTTACCAATGGCCGAGACTAATTTTTTAATTAGGGCGTTAGAATTTTTCTCTCTCAAATATATAGGTGGTGGCTTAAAAGACTTTTGCGATGATGCAGCGGGCTTGTCGTCGGTGACTTGCAATAATGAAAAACGATTTTGACGATTGGTAGATGATGCGCTATTATCCCTAGACATCTTTGGAGCAGATGAAATTTTTGAAGAATTCGGGCTTCGCCCACGCTTTACCACTGTTATGTATCTGTCCATTCCGACTTGTACCTTGGATTTTGAGCTACTTTTATCTGTAGTGATAACTTTATTAAGTGATGAACACGAGCCTGAAGGAGATGATATAACTGACTTATATGACGAAGTACTAGGCAACTGTAATGTTAATGAATCACTATTTGGCATTGGACAAAGCGAAGTTGATCGCTGACGAAAAATTGGATTTGTCGTTAAAAAAATATTCTCATTAGATTTCTTATTTGTATTATTTTCATTGAGAGCTTCAGAACTCACAGTAAAATAGGCATTTCTGCCGTTAGAACTCACTTCATAATTTTTTGTATTTGAGGTACTCATATAGAGTATTCCTCAAGGGCACTTTTTGTGTTTTTTTGCTTACGGTTTTTTTTTTGTTTTTGTAATTTTTTATTGTTTATTTGTTTTTGAGTTACTCGTATAGAGTATTCCTCAATGACACAGTTTATGTTTTTTTTGTTTCTGTTTTTTTTGTATTTGTTATTTCCACTATGTAAAAAATATTAACAAAGCAGTAAAGCTTATTTATTAAAGTCAGTATGTGCCTATTACGAATAATATGTACTGCGAATAATTTTTTGTATAATTTTTTGTTTGTTTGTATGTAAGAAAAAATTCCGCTAATCGACTGTTCGCTATGAAGGTACCACGATAATACGCGGATGCGTATTATCACATAGAGTAAACGTAGTGCGAAAACGATCCATGGTTAACTGAATTAATTGCTCTGATGGACGATTATGTCGACCATAAAATGGACGGAGCTTGCGGTAAACTTCGCGAACTGAACCATTATTTTCGAAATAAATTTGCACGATTTGCAAGCGTTGTTCTTTTGTCAACCTGTTCATGATGAAATGGCAAACCAAACTAAATATTAATCACTTGACAGCTGACAAAATGGCCGCCAGTTAAAAAAGTGATGCCAACTTAAAGTTCTATACCTCAATAAAAAATACCCATTATGTTCACGGTATTTCGGTCTTTCCGCTCTATCTTTCTCAAACATTTTAGTTCAGCTCTTTCACCTCTATTTTTCCAGTAAAGAAGTAACATTTTTCTTTTAATCGTTTTAAGAGCACGTTTTAAATCCAGGAATAATGCTACACACTTATTGCTTGAAAACGCTGTCTTCCACTGTGTAATTACTAATGGCTCGATTGTGGATGGACACCGAACTTTAGTTGCGTTGTTAGTTGGCGAAATGGTATTACAGATGGCAACTGGCAACTAACAGCTGGTAATTTCAGTTGCCATATTGGCAACCATAAATTTGTAGTTGCTGTATAGTAAAAAGTGAAAAAATTAAAAATTAAGTGCTATATTATTTTTATTTTCGAGTTTCTCCTTTGCATATTAAAAAGAAAATATGATTTAAAGTTAAAAGAGATTATTAAAACATATTTTAGGCCGTCTAAAAGATTCCACATTTTGCATTTCCTTCTCTTCATCAGCAATTAATTCCACTTAAATAATAATTTTTAAGATAAGCATTATTTTAAGCACTTTTACTTAATGATTTTGTTTTAAGCACTTGTATTTCTCATATTTTGCATTTTTTTTCATTATTTTCAAAATCCAATCTGTCATAATCGCATTTTCGATAACTTTTTGGCAACTGGAGGAAGTTGACATACATAATACCAATTTTAGTTTCTGTTGCGCTGCTAGTTAACTCGGCAACTTAATTTCGATTGCCATCCATAGTCGAGCCATAAGTTAAAAAAAGATTTCCAACTATGCTTATGTCTAACACCTGATTGAGTATCATTCAATAGATTATTATTTTCAAAATGTTTGTTACACTGATAATGTAAAATTTTGTCTATTACTTAACTAATTCTCATTTACTGGTCTTATTTCGTGTGGATCTCTAGTATTTTTTATTTTCTGTATATATACGGTACTACGCAGGATTATTTGAAACAATTGGGAAAGGTTCCATTCCGCATCGATTTGTCAATGAGTTTATATAATTGGTTACCAAAAATATCAAATTTTTCACCAAACATTTTAACTGACACTAAATAATAGTCTTCTTTATTATTAAAAAGTTTCAGTGCATCTTTTAATTTATCAATGGTAGGTATGTATATCAAAATCAGTGTGAAAATAAACTGTACATTGGCCTAGTACACACTGTGACATTTTGTGACAAATATGGCAAAAATAACATTGGGAACTAGTGGAAACATTTGTCATTTCCGATATTTTTCGTTGTGTGGCACTACCATACAAACTGTTTTCTAGGGTGATCGACTCCTTTTTTCAACTGGTTTTAAAACCGGTTTTTTTTAAACTGTTGTGGGTTTTTCAAAATTCGAATATTCGATTTTTTACAATTTAAATACCTTTTGATTCGTATATTTTGCAATAAAATTTGTTTTTACTATGTTAAAAACTCGACGAACGTGTTCTGTTATTTTCCAAGTATTTTTTTCAGTGTAAAAGTTCTAATCCTTTTTTGAGCATGACAAAACGTATTTTGTGACAATTTATTTGATGAGGTGGTAGCAGAGGCGAATTAAATTGGCCTTATTTTGTGCAATGGATGTCAAAAGCAATTTTGCAAAAAGTATTTTTTTAGTTTTGCTGACATTTTGCTTATAGAGATATAGAGGGAAGTAAATGTCCATGCATTCATATGCATATACATACATATATCTGTGGAAAACTGCTTAAGCCGAGATGAGCTGATTTTGCGTTAATAGTACGTCCGTGTTCTGCATATTTGAAAGTACCGCTGGTCAAAATCTCATTTAATTTGTGTGATTTTTGCAAATTATCTTTTTTAGACTTCTAATCTCATTTGGAGTAATACTGAATTAAGGTTATACTTTGGTATATTTCAACTTTAAAAAATAAAAATAAAGTTCAACAAAGAATTTCCCGATTTAACTGTAAAAGAAATAAATTTCTGAAAATCGACTTGAATGCACATTAAAATAAGACGAAAGTATGTAACATAAAAACAAACATAACGGTATTTTATGTTCTTGAAGAAGACTTTACTGCAAAAAAGAATGTTGCGGGCGTTAGAGATTTGTTTAATTAACTGGTTTATAAAAAACGAAACCATTTTGATAATTTTGAGTTGTGACTCTTTATGATTTAGTGTGCGATATGCATACATATGTATGTATTATACACAAGTAGATGAAGTTAATTTTTATATTTTAAATTTAATTTTTGTATTTTTTTTTGTAGTATTTACATGAATTGTTAACAATTCGTCTCTAATTTTTTTTAGTGTGTAGCTTCATAGCTCAACACATTTCTGACCGATTGTAATTATTTTTTTGTTGTCTGAGAGGGTATAGCTTCCCATTGCTCCCATTTTAAAAAAAGTGGGCGGGGAAACGCTCACGGTTTTTTAACTTGATCTTAAGATCTTTTACTTATTTGATTGCTGCGAAACCTAGCAAAAACCTTTGGTTCTTGTAATTACACAATTTTAAAGTTGAATAAATGGATGGGGCTGCACCGATTAAAATGTTTTATAATATTTCACTTGGTTCTACTTAGCCAATTTCTACGAAACTTACAACACTCCTTAAACTCTAAAATAGACACATTCTTTTTAAAAAAATAGTCGGGGTCACGCCCATTTAAATTTAATATAATATTTCACAATCTTCTATTTCACCGATTTTTATGAAACTTGGCACACAGCCTAAACTTAAATAAAGGCACAATATTGCGTTCAAAAAAGTGGGAGGGGCACGCCTTTTAAATCTTAGTATAATATTTCACGTGCTTGTACTTAACCAATATTTACGAAAATTGGCACATATTGAACTTTTAAAAATGCACAATCTTGTTTAAAAAATGGGCGTAGCCACGCCCTATGAAATTTAATAACATTGTTCACTAAAAAGCTAAAAATAAAATTAAAAAAAATTTAACCGACTTCAAAAATAAGCACTAAAACGCTAAAAATAATATTGATCTAGTTAAATAAAATATTTTTACATATGTTACCTATAGTGTTGTTTGAAGTTGGTGCCAGTAATAAACACATAAACACATACATACATATGTATGTGTATGTATGTATGTATGTGCTTAGTTACCAATGTTGCTGGCACCAACTTCAAACAACACTATAGGTAACATGTAAAAATATTTACTTACCTACATACATCTAAATTATTATTAGCTTTTTAGTGCTTATTTTTGAAGTCGGTCTAATTATTTTTTAAAGTTATATTTTTAATAGCAATTTAGAATCAAAACTTGTATAATAGTTTTCTGACTTGAAAAAAAACGGTTGGCCTGTTTTTCCTGAATTATAAAAAGCTGAAACCGAGTTTTTCATAATTTCAAATATTCGAACTATTCGAAAACCGGTTTCTGGAAAAAGTCGAATAATCGATCACCCTACTGTTTACGCATGAATGGGTTGCATTTCTATAACTGTTTGTATAGCCAAAACAAATATACCATGGTATGTACCATATAATTGTAGTGTGAGCGACAGAACTAGTATAAGAGTTATTGTTTGTGCGTGCTTTTCCATATTACAATACAATTAAAATCAAATAACAATTGTTTATTGTATTGCTGCTGAGGAACTGTTTGTATCTGTTTTTGCTCAAAATTACTAGTTGTAACACAAATATGTATATGAAAAACCATTGCTGAAGCAAATACATGATAAGGAGATGTTCGTGCGCACGTTCGTAGTTTTTTGTAGCGCAGACAAGGCACACATTCGTATTGTGTGTAATTTTGTTTTTGTATTTGAGCTCATGTGTTTTGTGTATCACTTACTCACATACATATATATGTATGTATGTATGCAAAACTTTACTTTTATTCAATCATTCATGAGCCACGTGCATTTTTCCTCAACACACCATAATGTACTTATGGTAAAAGCAATTTTATGTATCTTATTTGTTTTAGAAAAACTAATACAAACAAATGTGTTGTTCTCATTTGCTCATTGCCCAACCATACAATAATTGCTTAAAAAAATTAACATTAACAACTAGTAACAGAAACGTCAAATAACTTACTTGTTCATACCAGAACCAAAAACACGCAAAACTGGTGCGAACAGTTCTATGTGTGCAATGCTATATTACGCATCTGATGCACAGTGGGGGATTTTGAAAGTGGAAATAATTCTGCAGTTTCTAAACAAGTTGTCCGATTGTTATGAAATTTCTTACAGCATTTGAGGAAGTCTTACAAATTCTTAATCTGACATTCGGACTATACTCTAAAGGGGGCGAAGTCATAATGAACCAAAGTGGGCAACTCGAGTTAATGTAAAATTCGAACCG
This sequence comes from Tachina fera, assembly GCA_905220375.1. Lineage (NCBI taxonomy): Eukaryota > Metazoa > Arthropoda > Insecta > Diptera > Tachinidae > Tachina > Tachina fera. The sequence continues at coordinate 108,155,257 of LR999963.1, forward strand.
ATGTCAAGCTTATATTTTAGATCTGATCGGTGTTTGGATATAAGTTTATATGCAATTATTAAGGAATTGATTACATCTATATATATTAGTAGTAAGTTTAATTATGAAGCGCATTTATCGAGATACGAGTTTGGTGCATTAAGAGTAATTTTAATCCTTGATCAGTAAGTTACTCTTTTGTTGCACTTATAGCTAAACAAACAAATAATGCCGTTATATCAAAATTATCAAATGAAAACAATATTTAATATCCCAGATGACATGAGATTCGATCTAATGTTCGCCTAAGCTTCGAACCTCGAAAATTGTTTTAGTATTGTACCTCCATACCAAGTCAACTATGTAACTTTTTTTATTTAATAATCTTTGATTATGCAAAATTGTTAATTTCCTCAATTTAAACATTGGAAAAGGTTTTTATAGTGGTATTATGTAAACGTTTATTACTAAACATTTTTTTGGAATTTCTTGAGCTCAAAGCAACGGTTTCAGGGAAATGAAACAAAACATGTTCTTATTTAACTTTATAGTTAGGAATGTAATTAAGCGATAAATTTTATTTCCATCTCCATTTACTAAAAATAAATTCAGTAAAGTGCGACTCTGATTTGCGCACGAAGTGTTCCGTAGTAATACTATATGAAATTTGGCCTATATAAAATATAATTTTGGCATTTCTTTCGTTTTTGGGGCTTTTTCGGTTTTAAGCGTTTTCAATAAGGGTTTCTTTAGTTTTGCCGTTTTTTGCGTTTTTGACGTTTTTTAATTTGGTGCTTTTTTTCGTTTACAGATTTTTTTTGGATTTTGCCATTTTTTTTAATTGGGCGTTTTTTTAGTTTTGGTGCTTTTTTCTCGTTTTAGCGATTTTTTAGGTTTTTGGCATTATTTTTAATTTGGTGCTTTTTAAATTTTTTGGCGATTTATTTTATTTTGGTGATTTTTTTAATTTTGGCGATTTCTTTTCATATAAAGATTTTTTTTGGTTTTAGCGATGTGTTTCGGTTTTTGACTTTTTTTAATTTTGTCGATTTTTTTCATTCTGGCGATTTTTTTGATTTTGACGATTTTTTTCATTTAGCATTTAGGCGATTTTTTTTGTCTTTTTTGGCGATTTTTTTCATATAGGCAATTGTTTTGTTTGGCGATTTTGCGGTTTTTGGTGTTTTTATTTCTTTGTGGCAAATTTTTTAGTTTTGACACTTTTTTCTCGTTTTGGCGATTTTTTTATTTTTTGCGTGTTTTTTTCATATAGGCAACCTTTTGTCGTTCTAGTGATTTTTTTGATTTTGCCGATTTTTTAATTTTTGGCGATTTTTTTCATATAGGCAGTTTTGTTTTGTTTTGGCGATTTTTTTCGGTTTTGGGGTTTATTTTTTAATTTTTGGCGACTTATATTCGTTTTGGCGATTTTTTTGATTTTGGCGATTTATTTTCATTAGGCTTTTTTTTAATTTTTGGCAATTTTTGTTCATATAAGCAATTTTTTTTGTTTTGGCGATTTTTACGGTTTTTTCATTGTGGGTTTTTTTTTAGTTTTGACAGTTTTTCTTGTTTTGGCGTTTTTTTAGGTTTTTCGCATTATTTTTAATTTGGTGCTTTTTAAATTTTGGCGATTTATTTTATTTTGGAGATTTTTTTAATTTTGGCGATTTTTTTTCATATAGGAAATTTTTTGTTTGGTTTTGGCGATTTTTTTTTTTGTTCTGGCGATTTTTTTTCATATAGGCAATATTTTTTGTTTTGGCGATTTTTTTCGGTTTTTGACGCTTTTTTTAATTTTGGCTATTTTGTTTTGTTCTGACGATTTTCTTGATTTTGACGTTTTTTTTTAATTTAGGCGATTTTTTTAATTTTTGCCGATTTTTTTCATATAGTCAATTTTTTTGTTTTGGCGATTTTATTCGATTTTTGGAGTTTTTTTTTAATTTTTGGCGATTTATTTTCGTTTTGGCGATTTTTTTGATTTTGACGATTTATTTCATATAGGCAATTTTTTTTTAATTTTTGACTAGTTTTGTTCATATAAGCAATTTTGTTTGTTTTGGCGATTTTTGCGGTTTTTGGCGTTTTTTCATTGTGGAATTTTTTTAAGTTTTTACAGGTTTTTCTCGTTTTGGCGATTTGTTTGCTTATTAGCACTATTTTTAATTTGCTGCTTTTTCAATTTTGGCGATTTATTTTATTTTGCTGATATTTTTAATTTTGGCGATTTTTTTTCGTTCTGGCGATTTTTTTCATATAAGCAATTTTTTTTGTTTTGGCGATTTTTTCGGTTTTTGACGTTTATTTTTAATATTGGCGTTTTTTTTCGTTCTGGCGATTTTTTTGATTTTGACGTTTTTTTCATTTAGGCGATTTTTTTATTTTTTGTTGGCTATTTTTTTTATATAGGCAATTTTTTTTGCTTTGGCGATTTTTTCGGTTTTTGGGGTTTTTTTTAATTTTTGGCGATTTATTTCCTTTTTAGCGATTTTTTTGATTTTGGCGATTTTTTGTTTCATTTAGGCGATTTTTTTTAATTTTTAACGATTTTTGTTCATAAAGCAATTTTTTTTGTTTTTGGCGATTTTTGCGGTTTTTTGGGGTTTTTTTTAATTTAAGCGATTTTTTTTTCATAAATACCAATTTTATTCATACCGAAGTATAAAATAAGTTAATTTAATAAAAAAGGAATAAAAGCTTGTTTTCGGTAGTTATTTTCTATGGGAAAGTAGAGTTTGAGTTTTCCAGCTCTGAAACCGTCTGCTCGATTTTGCTGATTTTCAGTAGCAAAATTTTTTGGAAAATTTCTGACACACCAGTCCAAGAACGAAGTCTCTAGCTCTTCTGGGAGTTTGGGAAAACCGTACAGACAGACGGACATCGCTTGTTCGTCTTCCCTATGCATAAGGATCCAGAATATATATACTTTATGTGTCGGTTATTAATATTGTAGAAATTACAAACCTATATATACCCTTTCACCATTTTTTGGTAAAGAGTATAAAAATATTGCGTTATATACAATAAATACAATTATAAATACAAAACATGAGTAGTAAAAAAATTAGTAGAAAAAAAACTGCCAAAATTAAAACATTTGCCATACTGTAAAAACGCAAAAAAACCGATAAAAATCACCAAAAAGAGAAAAAACGACAAAACTAAGAAAACACTTAAAAACCAAAAAAAAAACGCAAAAACGAACAAAAGTACAAAACAGAATACAGACAGATTAAAAACTACGTTCCCACCTGTTAAATTTGCCAACGAAACAAAAGTTCAGAAGTAGAAAGGATGCCTATGATTTTAACACCGCATAGACCATTTGCCAGACTTTATATTGATATTGTTGGAACGTTACCAGAATCTTCTAGGGATAATAAATATATAATAACATTTTTGGACGATTTTTCTAAATTCCAAGCAGTCGCAGACATTGAAGCAACCACGGTGGTAAAAAAATTCTTCAAGGAAATAATTTCCCTTTTTTTTATCCTCAAGGTTTTAGTGACTGATAATGGTACAAATTTTGCTGCGAAGCTATTTCGAGAAGTTTGTAAGCTGTTAGGAACAAAAAATATTAACACCACCCCCAATCCAATGGATCGTTGGAAATAATACATATAACTCTGGCAGAGTATTTGAGAAGTTTCGTTAAAATGGATGGCACTAATTGGGATGAATGGTAACATCATAACATGCATGTACACAATAATGCAAGGCATACGTCCACCAAACAAACACCTTATGGAATCCTATATGGATTGGAGTTTGAAGTACCTGTTTAACTATTAAAAAAACCGTCACCCATATATAACGCAAATAGTTTCAGTAAGATCATAAAATATCAAATACAACGAAGCTATCAATTAGCAAAACAAAATCAAGATCAAGCCAAGGCTAACTCCAAGAAGCAATACGACAAGGGGACAAAGACAAGGACATTTAAGTAAGGGTAACAAGTATGGCTGAAAAACAAACACGAAAGAACAAATTCTCGAAAATGTGGTTAGGTCCTTACGAAGTCTCAGAAGTTCCAACACCTGTAAGCGTTAAGCTAAAAATTAGTCATTCAGAGAAAATTTACCATAACAATATGATAAAACCGTTTATGTGGCTCAATTATTTAGGTGTATTAATGGTGGTAACCTCCCAGGGAGACCTGCCACTTTAGGAAAAATCACATGAAGATATATTAAAAAAAAAGACCTTAAAATGATAAGAAAACAAAAGGTACGGATGATTGATGATGACGACATTCAACAAGACACATTACAAAATTTGTAAGAAGAAACAGAACAGAATACAAAACAACATCGGATATAGAATACAGAAATAACCAAACTCTTCCAAACTGAATTTAATGAAAAAATACAGATGAAAATCCAGGAGAAATATTATAACAAGAAAAGGAAAACTAAAAAATTTAAATTACTGAAGATAATAACTAATCAGGAATAGATTAGAATAAGTTCAAAGGAAGACCTATCACTTCATTTCCAATTGTATACGAAAATTAATAATAATTCTCTTTCTTTTTTGTGTTTATGAAATGAAGGTTATCGAAGCAATGAATGCAAAAATTTTTATTTGTATTCAACAACTTAAAATAAGCGTACAAAGCAAATTAAATGTTTACAGTTTTAAATTCAGCAACCCTTTTTATGTACATTTATGTACGTATGTATGTATAAAAACAGTTGATTTGATGATTAAAGGAATTAATTCATAAGTTAATATGATAAATATAAATAGAATAGAAACTCAATTAAGAAAGACGTACAAATTTGTGACTATACATAATTTCCCCCATTGAAAGGGTACTTTAAGTAAGTTTCGTCCATTGGAAGTGGAGCAATGTTGTGAATGGATCTTCTGTACATGCCCCGGTTAGTTCTTAGGTCCACTACTCGAATTTTACCAATGCGACCAGGGGTTGTTTCTACTATACGAGCTAAAAGCCAATGTTGAGGAGGTAAATTGTTGTCATGAACTATTATCAATCTTCCTTCATTAATGTTTTCGTTAGATTTTAGCCATCTAGATTTTTGCTGTAGACGTACTGAGTAGTGACGCATCCACTGTGTCCAAAATTGGTGCTTAAGAAACGTTACCAATTGCCACCGCTTCAAATAATTAATATTTTTACAATGTTGCAAGTTTTCATCAGGTAACGCTAACAAAGATGAACCCACCAACAAGTGCGCCGGAACCAAGGCTTCGCCATCATTTGAATCATCCGAGATTGGTGCGATGGGCCGTGAATTTAAAATGGCTTCAACTCTTTTTTTGTTGTTAATACATGTATTTATTTATTGTATCTTCAAATGTGAACTAACAATAATTATTCAAATCTTAAACCTAAAACATAATTATTACGCCCGGCCACTGTTGGGCACTTGTTGATTCTTATTAATAATACATACATAAGTAATGATAGTCAAAAAAGCGGAAAAAAGTATTTTCATGTAGTCCCATCTGGATTGTTGAGTATAAGAGCCCGTGTGTCCCTCTTTTAGGCGGATGTATCCAGTATAGTTAAAAATATTACGAGCAAGCGGATTATGATGTGATTCGAGTTTTGTTAAATATTTGCCTATTTGCTTATATTTTAGATCTTATAAAAAAGACATTTTTGAAAGTAGATTTTCCTATCCAAGAGCTAAATAAAATTCTGCTACATGTTTGCGGTTTCACTTTCAGTTTAGGAAATATTCTGGAAATAAAATAAAAATTTTAGCTTTTTTTCAATCTTGGTTCTCTGTTCTGCCCATAGAGAAGTCAAATCTTATCCGATTTAAAAAAAGAAACTTATCTTCAATTTAAAACAAGCTACTTATTATTAAAAAAATTTTTTAACAAAAGCAGAATTAAGAAAAAAGTTTTACGCAATATCAATTAAGATTTTGAAAAAAGTCGATTTTTCGGCTTTATTTTCCAGAAAAAAGTATGCTAATTATTTCGCTATTATAAGAAAATTTTGCAAAAATACCAATCCCATATTTATACTTATTTGAAAGGTAGTATTATAAGAAATATTACAAATAAGTCTTTTGTTCAAATTTTTTTTACTAAATGAACATCTGGTTTCGCAAGAGACCTATTTTCGCTATAAATATCAAATGTAAGGACTATTTTCTCACATTCCAAAGCTGGAACCAAAAAATTTGTCATGCCTTTTTGAGGCACTACATGTTTTTAAGTATTTCCAAAAATATTATCTGCGCCCGGCGAAAGATAAGCCAAATACAGCAAAAATACTTAAAAAATCCCATATAAGGGATTTTTCGATTTTATTGGCAATTACCGGCAAACTAGTAATGTTTTTTTGTGTGTTTTAATTGCATAATTTTACACCTAAAGTGAAAAAAGCCGAAAATATTCATATATACGAATTTTATAGCATTCCTTTGTGTAAGACCACTGCTTTCAAGCGAAACTCTTTATATATTGTAAGCAGATGCAGGTAATTAAAAGAAAATTAATACATATTTAGGGTTCCGTACACCAAAGGTGAAAGGAACAATATTGTTGTCACTAAGCTGTCCGTCTGTCCGTCACAGGCTATTTTCTCAGGAACCGTAAGAGCTACGGGCCTGAAATTTTGACAGAGTATGTAGAACCTTGGCCGCTACAAAAAAAATACTTGAGAGCTAAAAATTTAAGGGTGTTCCAAAACGAGCAACAAAAATGTTAAAATCCCATGTAATATACATACAATTGTATGTACATACATACGTATGTGTATTGCAGTGATGTGCATTTACACATCAACACACTTGACATTGTGTGTGGAGCAGAGGAAAACGTCTGCTTATATTTAACTAACTAAAAAAAGTATTTTCATGTAGTCCCATCTGGATTGTTGAGTATAAGAGTCCGTGTGTCCCTCTTTTAAGCCGATGTATCCAGTATAGTTAAAAATATTACGAGCAAGCGGATTAGGATGTGATTCGAGTTTTGTTAAATATTTGCCTGAGTATTTTGCAATTTCTTCAATCACTAGTGTAATATTTAAATCCTCACAAAAACATAAATGTGAAAAAAGGCCAAGTTCCTTTCCAAAATTTCGGCCATCAAAACTAGTGAGATAAAAATTTTGACCAATTCGTGATGGGTACAATAACTATCACTGCAATTTGGTATGCATTATATAAATTTGTAATCGTAAGGAAGTTATATAATTTCTAAATAATCTGCTTACTTGACAAAATTTTTCCAATATAAAGAAATAAACAAATAAACATTATTTTCTCCTTTTTTAGAAGAGTAAAAATATTGCCAAGTTATCAAACTATCTAGAAATTAGATAACACCCTTACAATTACAAATTTATATAATGCATACCAAATTGAACTTGGTCAAAATTTTTATAAATTTAAATTTTGGAAAGGAACTTGGCCTTTTTTCACATATATGTTTTTGTGAGGATCTGACTATTTTTTGGAAGGTTTTCTTAATAAAGGTTTTTAAACTTTATATTTGTTGTCTGTTATAGTTCTATTCATAATGTCTGCGGCAGTTCAAAAGGGCAGAGTTACATAAAATTATGGGTTATAGGGTGATATGTGCACCCTTGTGTCATAATAAGGACCGAGTAATTTGCTTAATTTTTGAACAGTCATCTGAGTAGAAATATGTTAAATATAGTGTAAGTTTTGGTGTATTAAAGTCTCCTCAGACGAAGTACTTTAGAAAACGCAAAATTAAATGGTAGCATGAGTTAAATGTGCATTCAAGGTTTCAATACAGTAGCTTAAGTTTTTCTAGTAGGTAATTCTAGTAGGTAACTTACCTAAGGTTATTTTTTTGCAACATTTCAGTTCTCTACCGTATGATATTTTGATAAAAATTTATAAACGTGGCCCTACTTCACTTATTTAACAATCGGTGCTTTTAGATTTTTCCTGTTCGTAAATCCTTTAACTTTAATTCTTAATTTTGAGTTTAAAGTGCATGTCCATGCTCCCCAATTGAAACTTCCAGGATTTTAAATCTTTCTTGGTGATCTCTAACTTGGAATTATTTGCGTCTTGAATTTAAGCTCTCTAGTGCAAATTCTAGCTTATGTTATGACCGTTACCCCCACTATCCATCACTTTTTTAACTCAAGATTTTATTATGAGCAGCGATTGGTTTCTCATCTCGACCTACTTGCGTATCAAGCTTCAGCTCTCTAACGCAAATTTAATTATACGCCCCGGCCAATTTTTTAAATTAATTTTTTTGCCAGTGCCAATCATACATGACAATTTTCGTTGGAAACGAATATTAATATTTAAATAAATAGTATATTTAAATCTGCTGATCCGAAGTACATGAAATAGGATGTTTAAATTGTATGGGCGTGTTAAAACCCACTTTTTTCAAAGAAATTTTATAACTTTTCATTATTCCAACATTTGTGCCAAATTTCAATAAAATCGCTTGAGATAAATGTTTTAAATTTGCTCTTTTAATTGTATTCTTTATTGGAATAGCCCCGCCATCTGGTAAAAATCTCCGGGTTTTCAGATTTTTCTAGTTAGTTGCTAATCTAGACCCACTTGTTTATCAACTTTCAGTAGTCTTGTGTAGTTCATGAACGAACTAGTTCAAATGAACGATTCAGTACTTTGAACTAAGTGAACTAGTTCAATTGTTTTACGCTCAATAGTTCAATTTTTGAACTAGTTCAATTTTTGAACTAGGAACTGAGACACAAAATGAACTAACACAAACTGAACTAAATGTTTTCAACGTTTTGCTTTCCCTTTTTATTGTGCTTTGCTTCTATACTCATCCATATGTATGTATGTATGAATGTGCATTTTGTTCTTGCTGGCTACTACTACCCCAAATGCAATAATAAACAAGAAAACACACGAACACACACAAAATATTTTGAATTTGAGATTTCTAAAAAAATTCAAACTTAATTTGTTTTGCATATAAAGTTTATATTATAAACCCTTTATAAAGCAAATTTATTAATTAATTTTAGTTTTCGGAAACTTTTTTAATCACAGAATCCGTGCTTTTAATATTGTTAAAGACCACAACATACAAACATACACATGTATGTACGTAGAATTGTTGATGTACAATCATTGAACTAAAACGACCTAAGTAGTTCATTAAACTAAAAAGAGCGATTGAACTAAATGAACGAACTAGTTCATTTATAAATAATGAACTATACTGACCGGTCACTGAAATGAACTAAATGGCACAAGTCTAACTTTCAGCTAATTAGCGTACATTTTATTTATTTTCTTCCTATGGGCGTGATACCGCCCACTTTTTCAATCTCAATACCAGCTGTAGGCATTAGTTACCCAGTGAAAAAAAAATGGAAGTCATTCTAGCGGAAGTACATTTTCATTGCTTCCAAAAATATATATTTTTAATTTGGCGAGAGTGAGCAAAAACCCATGTAGAAGCTTATTTTAGTCACACAAAACCTTGTAACTCCTCCATAGTGTTAAAAAATACTCACCAGAATTTAAAAAAAAATTTATTTTTTTAAAGAAATTTATGAACTATTTTTAGTCTAAAATTTAAAATTTATTTGCTTAAATTTACATGAAAACACTGTTTCGGGCTTAAATTCGTATAAAAAGAAACGAATTGTTAAAAAAGGCAACTATTTACCATTTTTCCTAGATGAAAATATTATCATAGAACACAAAAAAGGGAATGTTTCTTAATATCGCTTCCAATTCAGTGACCAGGCATCGAAAAAGAGAACTTCTTGCAATGACAACCCTGTGTAAAAATCATTAGATCGAATCGAAATTTTCACTACTTCCAGATCGCAAACTCTACATTTTCATGACTTGTTTGGAGCCTCTTTTTTTGCTGGGTGTCTTTCGTTCCGAGTTTCGTTGAAAATGGATAGTAATAAATATATAAATATGTAGTATATTCAAATGTGCTGACCCGAAGTACATAAAATATGAGGCTTTAATTGTATGGGCGTGCTTACGCCCACTTTTTCAAGGAAAATTTTTAGCATTGTATTATTGCAACATGTATGCCAAATTTTAATAAAATACCTTGAGTTTACCGCCATAGGAAAAATTTTTGGGTTTTAAATATTTTCTAGTAATTTGCTAATATATTACTACTCGTTTGTCAAATTTCAGATCACTAGCGCAAATTTTTATTTTCTGCTCATATGGGCGTGCTCTCGCCTACTTTTTTAAATTCAATGTTTGCTTTGGCTTGTGTTTATCTTTCCTGTTTAGTTTCGTTGAGAACCTATAATATTAATTACATAAATATTTTATTTAAATGTGCTGACCGGAAGTACATGAAAGAGGAGGTTTAAATTGTATGGGCGTATTAACGCCCACTTTTTGTAACACAAATTTATAGCCTTGTATTACTGTAACATGTGTGCCAAATTTCAATAAAATTACTTAAGTTAAACGCCTTAGATATGTGTTTTTAATTCTGAGATTTATGGGCGTAGCCCAGGACCCTTGGTAAAACTTTTCGAGTTTTCAGTTTTTTTAGGTGATTACTCACAAAGGTCTACTTGTGCACTAAAATCCAGCTCTCTAGCGCAGATTTTATTTTTTATGGGCGTAGCCCCGCCCCCTTGGTTAAAATTTTAGGGTTTTCAGATTTTTCTAGTTAATCGCTCACCTAGATATACTTGCGTACAGTTTTCAGATACATATCTCAGAAACCTTTTGTTCTAAAATTTTCAAACTTCGCATATGAGGTAACATGGATGTATTCTAATTATGAATTAAATTTTAGAATTTTACGACGGCGTGGAAAAAAGTTATCAAGGGGGTAAAAACAGCACGACTGGCTTCCTGTAAATATACAGACTGCGTGCATTGGCCGGAACTTGGCCTAGCGCACTGCCGAGCACCTAGATCACGATGTCTCTTAGAATTATCTATGTACCATGGAGCCGATGGTAATAACCGTAAAATTTTGTTTTGCCTTCTTTGGATTCTCCCGACATTGGAAGCATTGCCCCATAACTTAATTCCGTAGCACCATATTGGCTTCAAAAGCGACTTGTATAGTAAAAGTTTGCAGTCTAGGCTAAGTCTTGAATTTCTGCCAATCAACCAATATATTAGAGTTAACTTAAGTTTCATCTCAGTTAACTTAGAGTCAATATGATGTTTCCATGTAAGCTTTCGATCATGGTGTAAATCAAGGCATTTCACGTGGGAATGTTGAGGAATATTTTGATTATTGATTCGAATAGGGGAACAAGTATCTCTTCTTAGGGTAAACGTTATGTGGACACACTTTTGTTCATTGACTTTAAGTAATATGTTCCAGAAGATTGCGGGATGCCTCATAAAGGTTTTTGTGCACACTCATACAGGCTGTATCATCGGCAAATATAGAGGTGTGGATATTATTGCTCACAGGCATATCACAAGTATATATTAAATACGAGACAGGAGCCAGAATACTACCCTGTGGCACACCATAACATATGAATACGGGCACACTTGTGAACTCTCCTTCTACAACAGTGAACTTCTTATCAATAATATAACTCGCCAAAACCTTTTGAATGTTTATTGGCAGATATGTCTTCAATTTTAAAACTAGGCCTTCGTGTCAGAGGCCTATATGAGTCAGTCTTGGTAAGATCTTTGCCCGGTTCCGGAATCAATTTTATCTTGGCAAGTTTCCAGTTATGAGGAAAATACTGCATTCTTAAAATAGCATTAAAAATAAATAGCAGGATTCTTATTGCAATATAAGGCAAGTTCATCAGCATTTTATTACTAATGTCATCAATACCTGGTGCTTTCTTCGGGTTGAGTTCACCAAGTACTTTTTGTACTTCACGCATCTTAAACTTTAAGGGGCGAGGGTGTAGAGAAACTTCACTTGGTAAATCAGCAGCACCCGCACATGAATTGGGAGAGAATACAGATTTTAAATGTTCAGCAAATAAGTTACCTTTCTCACTGTCGCTTCTTGCACAGCCTCTGGTCGAAGTGCTCAGTGGTGATTTAAGATCAACTGCTCTTTAAAGATTTCTAGTAGCGCGCCATAAAGAGTAATTAGATGCTGACGTGACATCGATACCTTCTAAATATTTTTCCAGTAATGCAGTTTTTTCTGACGATAGCATCTCTTTGAGTCGTTTACATTCTTTAAGTCTATGTTTTATTCAGGGGTGATCTATGTTGTTGCCATTCTCTTCTAACTCTCCTTTTTTCACATACCAGGCGTTCAATTTCCGTAGAATAAAGTCGATTAAAGCCATTCTGGAAACGGGAGGTAGTGGCATGTTCAGCAATGTTGGATTCAATATTATCAGGTGATCTTAGCTCAATGTTTACACTGCAGTGACTACTAAGATATATTTGGAATTCTAGCCAGTGGAACCCGTTAATCATTTTCACATATAAGTTATTTAAATCACTCCTTAGTGGGTTGAAAATTGTAACTATTGTGGGTGACAGTTTGGGGGAGGGAACTAGAGAGGACTCCACGTGAATTAAGTCTATGGATATTTTTCATGACGCCAAAGTCTATTAAACAACGCTCAACCTATAGGTGCTTCAAGACGCAAACCCCAGTTTTGCATTGTAGTCGCCAGCTGCTGCGAAGCAAGGTCCAAGCGATTTAAAGAAATCTTTATATTGATTCTCAGTGATTGAAGTAGAAGTAGAGTAAATTCAAGATATTATGAAATTCGTACAAAAATTTTTGACGCAAATATTAGTTGGTTGTAGATTAATGTTTTAATGCATTTTTTCTCAACACACCATAATGTACTTATGGTAAAAGCAATTTTTTGTATCTTATTTGTTTTAGAAAAACAAATACAAACAAATGTGTTGTTCTTATTTGCTCATTGCCCAACCATACAATAATTGCTTGAAAAAAATCAACATTAACAACTAGTAACAGAAACGCCAAATAACTTATTTGTTTATACCAGAACCAAAAACACGCAAAACTGGTGCAAACAGTTCTATGTGTGCAATGCTATATTACGCATCTGATGCAAAGTGGGGGATTTTGAAAGTGGAAATAATTCTGCAGTTTCTAAACAAGTTGTCCGATTGTTATGAAATTTCAAATTTACAGCATTTGAGGAAGTGTTACAAATGCTTAATCTTAAGCGGGGTCATAATGCACCAAAGTGGGCAACCTCGAGTTAATGAAAAATTCGAACCGATGCCAAGCTTATATTTGGAATCTGCTAAGAAAGAAATTTTTTTAGTAGATTTTCCAATCAAAAACCTAAATAAAAGTCTGCTACATGTTATGGGTTTCATTTTCAGTTTAGGAAATATTCTGGAAATAAAATAAAAATTTCAGCTTTTTTTTAATCTTGGTCCACTGTTCTGCACATAGAGAAGTCAAATCTTATCCGATTTGAAAAAAGAAACTTATCTTCAATTTAAAACAAGCTATTTATTATTTAAAAACATTTTTTAACAAAAGCAGAATTAAGTCAAAAGTTTTACGCAATATCAATTAAAATTTTTTAAAAAGTAAATTTTTCTGCTATATTTTGCAGAAAAAAGTATGCTAATTATTTCGCTATTATAAGAAAATGTTGCAAAAATACCAATCCAATATATATACTTATTTCAAAGGTAATATTATAAGAAATAATACAAATAAGTTTTTTGTTAAAAAATTTTTACTGAATGCACATCTGGTTTAGAAAGAGACCTATTTTTGCTATAAATATCAAATGTAAGGACTATTTTCTCATATTCCAAAGCTGGAATCAAAAAATTTGTCATGCTCCCTGGAGGCACTACATGTTTTTAAGTATTTCCAAAAATATTATCTGCTCCCGGCGAAAGATAAGCCAAATACAGCAAAAATACTGAAAAAATTCCATTTAAGGGATTTTTCGATTGTATTGGGAATTACTGGCAACTCAAAAGCAAATTCGTAATGCTTTTTGTGTGTTTTAATTGCATAATTTTACACCTAAAGTGAAAAGCAGAAAATATTCATATATACGAATTTTATAGCATTCCTTTGTGTAAGAACACTGTTTTCCAGCGAAACTCTTCATATATTGTAAGCAGATGCAGGTAATTAAAAGAAAATTAATACATATTTAGGGTTCCGTACACCAAAGGTGAAAGGAACAATATTGTTTTCACTAAGCTGTCCGTCTGTCCGTCACATGCTATTTTCTCAGGAACCGTAAGAGCTACTCTCCTGAAATTTTGACAGAGTTTGTAGAACCTTGGCCGCTACAAAAAAAATACTTGAGAGCTAAGAATTTAAGGGTGTTCCAAAACGAGCAACAAAAACTTTTAAAATCCCATGTAATATACATACAATTGTATGTACATACATACATACATATGTATATTGACACGTGAAATTTCTAAAATTACTAAATAATAAACAATAAAATTAGAAAAAAAACTGAAAATAATGTAGTTATCTGTTAATGCAATTTTGACAATTTGTTATATCTTGGAAACCGTAACAGGCAAACTCTTGAAATTTTCAAAATCGGTAAAATTAAAAAATCCAAAAATTTTACAATCGCCAAAGCAGAAAAAAGTTGCCGAAAACCAAAAAAAAATCGCCAAAACCAAAAAAAAACACCAAATTAAAAAAATGCTAACCCCCTTATTTTCCTATAGCCTTAAAGTTCATATTAGTTGCCAAGCACTTTAAGGCTAACATTGGTTTGTTAAGAAATTGTATGCGAAACACAACTTTAATTATTTTGTTATTTAATAATAAATACTGGTAACACCACCTTGTTTCATTCGGGTATTCAAATATTTTATTTTTATTTTATTAAATAAGTTTTTATTTTCTTGCAGTAAAGCAACCTAATTTAAGCAATATGAGCTTCTGATATGGTAGGAAAACAGATAAACATTTCTAAGATGCATACGTAAAAAAATATGAGGAACAAAGAAGAATTATCACAATTTCTTTTATTCGTATGAAATGAGTATTTGAATATCCAGCTTCTTTCGATTGGTTTTGATTGTATGTACATCACTAAAACATTTTCGTACATTTGTATTTATTTTAATATTTTTTTATGGATTTTACGATGTATTTTGAATCAGTTGGATACTTTGATGAGGTTTTCCATTACATGAGAGAAATAGTAAATCTCAAAATACACATTTTGAAAATATCAACTTAAAGCAGTCTTAACAAACGTGGGACCTACTTTAGAAATTTAATATAATGATTTTCTTAGAATACAACTTTACTTAACATTGCTTTGCAAAGCTTTGTTAAGTTTTTTTACATAAGACCCTAATGCTACAATAAATCGACAAAACCGAAAAAATTGCCAATGTGAAAAAAATCGCCAAAAACCGAATAAGTCACCAAACCGCGAAAAATGTGCCAAAACTATAAAAGTCGCCTAAATGAAAAAACATTGCCAAACATTTGCCAAACTATAAAAACGCAAAAAACCGATAAAAATCGCCAAAAAGAGAAAAAACTTCGAAATTAAGCAAACACTTAAAAAGCGAAAAAACTCAAAAACGAAAAAAAATTACAAAACTTCACTTCACTGAATTTATTTATTATTGCAGCTAGTAGTAGTAGTATTGAAGTTAATCAAGGACGAAACCTTGATTTAAAAAAAATACTGTGAGGCCACTTAATAAAACCAAAAACCCGTTTTTTGTGGTTTTAGCTTCAAACTTCAAATTCGATTTTATTTTATTTTTAATAATTTGGTTAATTATAATTCCTTAAAATTACTGTGTGGACATTTTCCTGCGGGATGGAATTATGGAACAGTCCCAGTAAAAAAAGAGACTCCAAAAAAGTCATGAAAATGTAGAGTTTACGATGCGGAAGTAGTGCAAATTTCGATCCGATCTAATGATTTTTACATAGGGTTGTCATTGCAAGAAGTTCTCTTTCGATGGCTGGTCACTGAATTAGAAGCGATATTAAGAAAAATTCCCTTTTTTGTGTTCTATGATAATATTTTCATCTAGGAAAAATGGTAAATAGTTGCCTTTTTTAAAAATTCGTTTCTTTTTATACGAATTTAAGCCCGAAACAGTGTTTTCATGTAAATTTAAGCATATAAAAATAGTTCATAAATTTCTTTAAAAAAATAAATTTTTTTTAAATTCTGGTGATAATTTTCTAACACTATGGAGGAGTTACAAGGTTTTGTGTGACTAAAATAAGCTTCTATATGGTTTTTTGCTCACTCTCGGCAAATTAAAAATATCGATTTTTTGGAAGCAATGAAAATGTACTTCCGCTAGAATGACTTCCATTTTTTTCACTGGGAGTATTTTAAAACTCAATCTCTAAAGAAATTTGATGTAATTGATGATGATGGAAATGATGTAGATAGTAGCAAAAAAAGGATCGAAAATCGTGTCTTATAAAAAAAATTTCACCACTAGCTAGTAAACTTAATAGGTGTTGCAGAGATTTTTTACAAGACAAAGTGAATAAAAAATATAAATTATTTAATGCTGATAAATCGGTGGCTAAAATTACTATGCTGATGTCCATGATCTGGCTGGATGTGCAGCTCTTAGAAATACCTGAATGATTTTTATTCTATTCATTTAAATTTTTTTAAGGTTTGAATTATTTATCCCTTTATGGACTTTTTTATCTTGATTTTATCTAGATTAGTAGAGTGGTAATGGCGGAGATAATTTCCTTGAGTGTAGCTCATGAGAATTTATGCTTCATATATTTTCATGATATAGATATTTAAGTGTTAACAATCACTCTTCTCTGATCTAATAAATACTTAAGCATTCAGATCTAATAAATACTTGAGCATTGATAAGAAATTTGATATGTATACATACATATCTATAAATTGATTTTATGTTTGCATAGAAGTGCGTATGTACATATGTATGTTCATACAAACAAGTCTTTAGCTCAATCTTGAAATACATATTTTTTTCATCATGTCATGTCTTTTGTTGTTGTTCTAAATATTCGTCTATACATGTGAAATACCTTTACAGTTTTTTATTTGAAATTAAAAAAAAAACGTTGTTTTAATTTTTTTTTAGTTTGTGAGAATTTTCTGTTTGAATTAAAACTAAATTTTTGAAGATACATACTATATAGTAATAGTAACTATAATAGAAATATTAATTATATTTAATTTACAGTTGTTTAAAGTCGATGCAACGTTAGTTAGTCAATGTTAGAAATTTTTAGAGCCATAAACTTTTTCTAACCATAGCCTTTTTTCTTCACATTCTACATTTATTTTGGAAATTTTGCATTGTCTTTTAAAAATGTATACAAATTTTTAAATAAAACTGATCCGGCACTCCAGCCTTGGTGATCATAGATTTTTTTGTTTTGTTAGCCAGATTGCTTGTTTTTACTTTTTTAAAAGGGATTTTTATAATGAAACGGTTATTTTCATAATTGATGAAAACAATCGCTACTTCTTTTGCGACGAAGTCGTTTGAATTAATTTTGAAAACTTAGTCCTCTACAAAATCTACAATATTGCCATTTGATATGTATATAATTTATTATATTAGCATGAATAAGAATGTAGTAAGCTCATGTCTTTACTTGCTGTTGCAAATTAAATTTTTTATTCAATTGGTGTGCCATTGAATAAAAGGAGCTTTTATCTTAAATTGTGAT